>VWZL01005586.1:0-337545 GCA_013396915.1 Stercorarius parasiticus
GATTGCGAGACTTCAGCCAGCCAAATCACGTGCATTTTTGCATTATAGGATATCAATTCCTGATATCTTTATCAGAGCAAAATGAACAACAGCTTGCTCAGCCAATGTGCATAAATCATTGCTGTGACTGGGGCAAAACAATGCAGTTTTAACAATTTTGTTCAGTAGATTTGCATTTGAAAGTGTAGAGTTTTATAATGTGTGCTGCTTTAACCCCCTTGCTTCTGCTCACCTGCCAGTTTCATTACCACACATTTTTAGCTAAATCTATATTTTTATGGCGAATACTTTTTATATAGGTCTGATTTTAGAACTAAGGTAATTCTGTATGTTTGCAAGCTTAGTCAAATTGTTCAGGGAAAAACACCTCACTTCCATGAAAAAAAAAAAGGTATGGAAACAATTCTTGTGAGTCATTTGTGAATATTTGTGAATATTGTGCTTGTCAGGCTTTTTTTGTATTTTGGTACTTCTACTGTGTACCTAAAGATATGACTGTAACTCATTTTAATAAACCCAGCTTCAGTTATGTGCAAGCTAGAGGATAAATCAGGTTTATATCAGTTGTTTTATATTAGATCCTGGGGAAAAAAAAAAAGGTCCTGGCAACATAATATTCAATACTGCCTGCAAAACTGCCCAAGATCCTGAATTCAATATTTAACGTGCACTGAATTCAATTCCACTTTGACAACCTAGCGAGCAGGATCCAAGCTTATTTGCAAGAATGTCTATGTAAATCGGTCACTTCTTCAGATTGCAGCCAGTAGCCTATGCATTACAGAGGAAAGTGGGCTAACTCAATATGGTCTTCACATGGGAATGTGAAAGGGATCATACTTATTGCCAAAATTCCACTGTTATTCCTTTGTCACACAGTGCGATGTGAAGAATAGCTGACTGTAGGGTACCAACCAAGAACTGCAGGGCTCATCAAGGCATCAGAAATCACCCAGTCCAGCTTCTGCAATGAGAGAGGATTAATTTGCCTGAGACATCCCCAGCAAATGACAATTTGATTTGTTTCCAAAGTTTCCAATGAAGATTTCTACACCTTTTTGCAGTGATGCCATATAATATAGTGCCAAAATCCTTCAAAGGATTTTGTTTCTCTCTACACAATATCTACTTTCTCTTCCCTTAATGTCAAAGAATGAATTTACTCATTTCTCATGATCCAGAAAAGCCTACATTTTCTTTTTTTCTGTCACTTCATTAACATTTAATTTTCTATAAATATTTGCTTGCTGTCTTAAGAGTACTTCCAGGCACTTGAAGTGCACTGATTTATCCAGAATTCCTCAAGGTGTCTTTTCTACTCTTATAGGTATCTTTTTTTCTTTTTCAGCCCAGGGATATCTCCTCTGTTCCTAGAGACATTTTAAAGATAAACTTTGATAGTTCAAAGAGTGGTTTGGTTAGTTTATCAGACACATTCATCAGGCTCTCTGAACTTGCATGCTTCTATGCTATCTCAATATTCTTTAAACTCTTCTTTCTGGACTTTGATCTAAATTTCTACTCGATTTTTAAATTAACTTAGTTAATCTCATAGCAGTTCACTTTTCCTAGAAAGATTAAACCAAAAAGAAACTTCTTCTTTGTAACATTTGTTATTTGGTTTGTCATGCATTTTTCCTTTCCTTTTGCTCCTTTCTTACCTCCAATATACTCTTAAAGTTTTTCTTATAACTTTTTATGTGTCTTGTTAATTGAAACACATTGGTTTTAGTCCTGATTTTATCACTGCCTAATTGCGCTACTCCTTTATGTGATTATTAATTTTGTTACATATATGAGTTCTGCAACAAGAATTTCCATATAATTGTTTTATATGAATGATATCTGCATTGTTACTTCCAAAGTATTTATTATTTACACATTCTTGTAGAGTAGTTAAGCAGAGATGAATTTCCTAACTATCTCTGGTCTTGTAATGTGAGAGTAACCCTCGGTTTTGCTTATTTTAATTTTTTTGTAATGGACGGTTGAACTCATAAACTATATTTCTAATTAGTTTAACAGCTCAGAGGCAGATGACTTCTAGGTTCTAAATAATCTTTTTCTTTAAACCAAAAAGACAAAGTTTTAACTGTGAACCATAATTTAAGGTGAACTCTAGGAAAGGAAGAATGCTAGAAAGCTTGAGGAAGAGTTCTGCTCTTTTTATAGGACAACACATATTGAGACAGTCATAATGATTTATTTGGTGAAACTGATGCATTTTTATAAAGATCAAGGATAGTTATAGAGTTTGCTAAAATATTCTAAGTTGTCTGCTAGCAAAAGAATAATAAAATGAGCATTAAGTTTCTTGGAGGAACAAAAAATAGAATACAGTTATTAAAAATAGGAAAAGAGCCTCCAAATAAAGCTAGAAGGTCACATTTAATAACAGACTTAATGGAACATAAAACACTGAGAGCAAAAGCTCAATGGTTACGAGAGCAAAATGAATATATTGGCATAAGTTTTACTCAAGTATTAGATTTGGTGTGATGGATTCTAAGATAAGATAAAAAGTCAAGAATAAGTTTAGAAATTTGAAATTGGTAATTAGGGCCACATTCTGCTCTTGGCCTTAAATGCACAATTCATATGTACAGCCAAACAAATCAAAATGTCTCTCTTCAAGTTTAAATGGAAGGTATATCTGATATTGCAGCATAGAAAAATGGCAAAGTGTGCAAGAAAAGAGGAAGAAATTACAGTTCCATTCCTCTCCTCGTCTCTCCTTTCTTCACAGTGTCTTCAGCATGAAAGAATAAGTGTAAAAGATCTGAAGAGTTACATGCATATAAATCTGAGACAATTCTTTACAGTTCAATTCAAGATCGTCCCTAAACTCAAGGTACTGAGACCAAAGGACATATTTAGGTGTGAGAACTATAATATAGCAGGTTTTCGAATTGGCATTTCCAAACTAGAACACAGTTCAATTCTTGACTTTTTTTTCATGGTAACCTGTGAAAGACAAACTAGAGGTTCTGTTGATTAGGCTTTTTTAAAGAAAAAATACAAATTAATAGAGAATAGGCACAAATATTCTTCAGTTAAGTTGTGTGACAGCACCTTTCTGGTTATCTTCACAAATAGTGAATGGTCTGCAGTTAAATTACTTTCCACACAACATCATCATAACAGCAACAATTGTAAGTCAAAGAGAAACAAATTGCTGAAAATAGGGAGTGTGTTGGCAAGTGGACAAGAATGTTATTATTAACAAGAATGTATATATTAACAAGAAGCCTAAATAATAAGAGCATATCATTTATGTCTTGCAAATCTTCAAATGCTTTTTGGTTGCTTACATATATTTACACATGTATGGTCATGGCACATGCCTATGCTAGTTTTAAACAGCACTGGTAGAAGTGCAGCCACACCAATAGGAGACTAAGCACACGCTCTGAACTACACCCACCTCCTTCACGCACCCTCAGAAAACAAGTTCCCAGCTCCCCAGCTGCTCCAGGACAGCTGCAGGGCAGAGGGTAACAGAGCTCCTCAGTTCTGCCCATGGGCGCTACACCTGCCAGTGTGAACTCTCTACCTGCCTTCCCACACTCCTCATGTACCTCGAGGAAAGTTTGGATGAACTGTTTGGAGTTGAAAGTTCAAAACTGGGCTTGGAGAATGATGATGAGTACGACTGTAGCTTTAAGTTTACTTATAAATATACTTTTTTGCTATCTTAGTTGCTTCAAATGTTTGTGGCAGTATTGCCTCAGCATATGACAACCTCTATCTCAAGCTGTTTAAAGGGGAACAAAGGAAGTTCTGGACTCATGTGAATAATTTGGCACATATTAAGCAAGTCCATTTGTTTTCCTTAAATGAGCTTAGCAGAGCCACTGACGGGGCAGTAGTAGGAAACTGAAGAGGCTGCAAACATAACTCTGGTATTAAGCTAATTGGTGAATGAACATGCAAGCGTGTTTTGTTAAGTGTCCCTCTTAGCTAGGATATTGCAGTCAAAACCATTTGTGTGAAGGGTTATAACACAGGTATGTTCAGAAAACTTACTGTGAAAGTGGTGGTGTGGTGGGTTTCAATTCGCCCAAAATGCTCATTTCTCACTAGCAGCAACGTAAGAAAAATCAACCAGAGATAACAAACACTTTGCGATCTCAATCTTTCTTGTGATACAACTTCATCAAAGAAGTTCTGGAGACAAATTACACCTTCTCCTGCAGTTATATAACACCATTTTCTTCTACAATTGGCCTCAGCATGTCCTAAGCTATGCTCTTGTTTCTGGTGTTTAACTGAATGACCTTGTAAATTGCAATTTAGGTACAATTCTACTGATGATACGGGTACTAGGAGAAATGGGATTTAATTAAATCCTCTATAAATGCGAGGTAACAGCAATAAAAAAGCAGGGGGGAAAAGATCTTTTCTTTTCTTTTTTTTTTTTTTCTCAGCGAGGTACACAGACATAACTTTCAATACATACGAGAAGCTGAACTGATGGGTCAAAAAGAATAATGGTTCCTGCCGTATTACAGCTCTCCACATATATAGAGTTCACTGCATGTATCTGCATGCTATATTTTTAAAACATATTAATTTTTCTATCAATTGCATATGTCTTATTTTTATTTATATTCCTCGTTCTTTCTTCAAAGGATACAGCGCATCTAATTTATTATGAGATGGGGTATTCTATTTAAATTTTTTAAATTAATAGATCACTATTCTGTTGAACTAATCTTGTTAAAAATAGACTGTTCCAAGTCTAAGCTTATAATTATGAAAGCAGGATTTCAGTGGATATTCTGAGAAATTATTTCCATTGCTTAACTCTTATTGGTTTTGGCAAAAAATTTCTCTTAACACAAATGACAGTCTGCTCAAAACAACAAGAAGGCTTCCTTACAAGAGCAAAGAAGGATTGTTTAACTCTGAAAGTATAATAAGGGATGCCCAGATTTTTGTTCTATTGCGCCTCTGTGTCAGAATCAAAACATTTTCTCCTTTGAGTTTGACAATGAGAACTTGTATACCTCTAAGTGCAGCAAGCCACACTTTTACTCTGCTCACATAGTGAGAGGTCAGGATATGTGAATCTAATTTGCCATGTTTTCCTGACCCTGAGCCAAGACAGCTATTTGCAGGACTGGCTATAGCCGTGCAGCTGAAAAGGAAGAAAAGGATGAGAGCAACGTAGGGAAATAATCCATTTCCCCAGCTGGAATTGAAGAGATTTAGTGTCCCGGTAATGCAGCTAAATAGTTTCTAGACTGAATCTGGCCAGTGTCCAGAAAGCTACAAATAGATTTATGAAAGCAGAATTCAGTTTGAGACTAACGTAGATGAATTTAGGAGTGGAATTCAGTTGGAGGTTAAGATACATAAATTTGTGCTAGATGCCTACGCTCCCATTAGAGTCAATAAAGAGCAGGGTCATGATTTGGTTGAACACATGCACGTTCTCAAGGCCATTCGAGATTACGCCGAGTGTTCAGGATATCCAAAGAAGGGTGGCAGAAATGAGGCAAGCGTTCCTTTCTGGACTAGTGGTCAGAGGCCATATGCACTAATGTAAGAGTAACAGGTGGCCTTGAATGGCACCAGATGTTGAACTTTAGGCAAGAGGATCCCACCCCCAGTCCGTATAACAAAGGGAACCACAGCCACCTCGCCTTTCTCTTTATCTCTTCCTCTCTGTTGCTTATTCCCTTTCTGCTTCTCACCCTCTTTCCCTCTCTATCTCAGAGGAGCCAAATGGTTGCAGATATGGCAGTGTGCAGTCATTGCTGCACCTCGCTTGTGTTCTCTAAATGAGTCAGAGGTGAGAAAAATCAAACAGGTGTGTTAGTCTGTGGTGACACCCATGGAGGAGTCATGCAATATCCTAGTGATCCAAGGTGTGTAAGCAGTACCTATTTTTTTCAGGATAAATACCTAAACATGGTAGATTGACCCTGGATGTCTGTCAGATACCCACCCAGCTGCTCTATCGCTCCCCTTCCTCAACAGAACAGGGGGAGAAAATAAGATGGAAAAGCTCCTGAATCAAGATAAAGACAGGGAGATCACTTACCAGTTACAGTCATGGGCAAAATAAACTTAACTGGGCCAAAATTAATTTAATTTGTTGCCAATT
Source organism: Stercorarius parasiticus (assembly GCA_013396915.1). Lineage (NCBI taxonomy): Eukaryota > Metazoa > Chordata > Aves > Charadriiformes > Stercorariidae > Stercorarius > Stercorarius parasiticus. The sequence continues at coordinate 6,113 of VWZL01005586.1, forward strand.
AGAAAAATAAAAATAGAGTAGGATGGTGAGAAACAAAGACAAAAACCCCTAAACCACCTTTCTACCACGCCACCCTTCTTTCCAGGCTCAACTTCTCTCTTCCATTCCCAACTCTTCTTCAGGATTCATTACTGCATCACTTTTAGTCCTTTCACAGTTAAGTACTTTAGTTTGCAATTTGAAAGGTCCTCAATATGCCATTGAGAGAAACAAACACTGGAAGCGGTTAAGATCTTGAGGATCTTGAGTGCCTGATAGCGATTGCACAGACAGACATAAACAGTTCTTGAATAGTAAAATTTCAGCATTCTAGGAAGGGAATAAAGAATTTTTATTTCTTCCATATAATAAGCATTATAACAAAAATATGGCATTCCTTGCAGAGCAGAATATATTTCTGTGTCTTCATAATCTGCATTGATTCAGGATTCTTCAGTGAGTCTTAAGAATTCACCCAAAGTCACGGCCACTGCAGTTGTCCTTTGGGTAGCTGATTTAGCTTGCAGATACACAAAAGTTTGTACTCAAGATCCCCAGTGATCAAACAGCTGCAGAAGGTCAAACACATGTAGCACTCCAGTATTTGATTTATATTGTGTAAAAATTTTCTCATACAGTGCTTTCTGGCAGAAAGTGCTATTCCCTCTCTCCATCTCTTTTAAAATGTTTTTGCTCAAGCTACCTTCCTTCTTGGGGAGTTTTACACTCTGTTCATGGAACACCTGAAGATAACCATCCTTTCCAGGAGAGGACAAACAGATTGGTGGATCTTCAATTAAACCTTATCATCTTAAAAACATATAAATACATTTTTCAAAGCTTTCTCGTGCCCATCTGATGGTATCTCATAGACAGAAGAGTTAATCCGCTCCTCCTGATTATTCCTCACCTCAGGTCATAATCCCGTTTTTTGATATGATAATAATTTTCACGGGAGCTAATTTTGATGCCAGAGACAGACCATGACGTGGGTTAGAGAAAAAGTATCAGAAACAGTTGAATTAGCAAGAATTAAAAGATAGAACTTGTTTTCATGTAAATGCTTCTCTAACAAAAATGTAAAAAGAAAATGTTTCTACCTTAACCTAAAATGGGACCTACTATTCCAAACAACCTTTCAGCATCAATGAGCTTTTCAGGCTACACACAAATCAAAAGCTAGTGTTCCTTTTTTGTCAAATAAATATTCGTAGAAAGTTAAATTCTCGTAAGAACTAATGTACTTCTAAAAACATTGATTAAACCCTTCAGTAAATGCAGTTGAAAATAAAAATATAATTGCGTATAACAGCAGTAGCAAGAATAATTTACATGCACTGGTGGATATAGAAGATTTTAGTCTTTTGCACTTACACTGTACACACATTTTCAAGTATGGTAAACACCTTGATATGTGTGCCTATGGGACACACATCAAGGATGCCATAAATTTATAGTACATTTTCTCTACAATCACTCTAATTTTCAGGTGTCTTGCAGGTGTAACAGTTGAGAAAGTAGAACTCTTACCTGGTAAGTGGTTCTGCAATGCCACAGAATTAGGAGTTTTCACAGCATATACAAAACCAGAACTCATTTAAAGCACTAGAAAATACAGTCATGATTGTGTTTGTCTTGGATACGAAATCATATTGGAATTTACAGGAATGAAAGAGCTGATTAGATTGCTACAGCTACTGTTTTAAAAGAGTAACAATTAAGTTTCTATTGGAATCTGAAACATAATCTCAATGACCAATTCAAGTACAGTTGCTTATCAAACTGAAACAATAAACGATATGGCGGTTTTATACTCAATGCCTAAGAAGTGATTCACAAGGCAATTCTTTGCTTATCAAAACTAAAAGCAGCACACCGCATTATACAAAATATTGATTGACTCCCTGAACTAAATTAGGGATTGGCTGAATCAATCTGCGTATCAGGATGATACACAAGTTACTGTCTTTCTGGTGAAGATGGCTTCCTGAACATCAAAATATAAAAGAATCTCCCATCTTATAATGAGTGTGGGATGGGACAGAGACACAGAGAAGAACAGTCAGGGCAGTATTTTTTTTATTTGCACAGCCCTCGGAGAATTTCTGTGTCACTTGCAATGATCAGAACTTACTAAGGGGCACCCGTCCTAAGGGACATGTCACAGGGCATCCCTTCAGTTCTCCTCCCTTTACTTAGGATTTCCAAAACTTATGCTACTTTGCCCAGAAGAACTACATACATCACTCAAATCTTAAACTGTGCCAGGTATCGTCTCTCTGAGTTACTCCGTCAGTGCATAGGCGAGTACAGAGGAGACACTCCAGGGAAACCATACACCCCAGAGGGAGGGCTTCTTGCAAGTCATCACGAGTCATTTCCCCAAGTTGGCGAAGCCAGGAGTGCGAGCTCAGTGACGGAGTGCCAGGATATGTCTGCATTGGCGTAATAACTTGCACATTTAATGAAAACTCTTGAATTTTGTGGACTATTGAGTGGGCAAAAAAAAGTAATCATAACGAATTGCAAGCACTTATTCATCTGACAACTGCAGCTTAGTTTCAATTATTTATAACTCTTCCTAATGTGCTAATAAATGTTCTGTAGTAGCATGTCTTGAAAATGTAATGAAGTCCTAGTAAAATAAAACCTCATTACAGCATTCAGCTATTAATTCTGTGTTGAGGAAAGGAAAATATAATCTGTTCCTATGAACAGTATGTTTTCTGTGTCTCTCATATGTTTTTTGTCTGTCTCAATTCTATCAAAATTGTTTCTGACTTTTCTGGGTTAAGGGTATTATATTTTCCTTAGTCTAAAAAAATTTCGTTTTACACGTCTTCCTTCCTGCTGTGCCTATCACAAATCTCTTTATCTGAGAGTGATAAATATGAATTTATAATACCTTGAATTTAATTTCTTTTGCCCTTTCTTTATGCCTGCTAGCTCTGCCCATTTCACTGAACTTTTTTCAACTTATCAATGAATTCAAAAGCAGTATAGACAGAAATAGTTATGTATGTGAGAGTGCAGTCAGAATTAAGTTTGTATAGACACCATAAATCTAATTTCAAATTAGATTTCAAATTTCTAGTTTCAAATGCATTTCAAATGCATTATACCAACAGTCCTTCAGTTTGAATGTTCAAGTCAGGATTTATGCCTTAGGGCACTGTCTAATTTTCCAACTATTTGCTGGATGCCTGGATATAATCTGGGAAGAATTGTAGAATCAGTAAGAAAAAGCAGCTCTTTAGGGTGCCACCCTAAAAAGCTTTAATACAAAACATGGAGTTGCCAAGCTCATCTGATAGGGAGCATTAAAGTGTTCTGCTCCCCTTTAGCATACCTTAAATTCTTTTGTCCGATCAAGATTCACGGTCTGAGGGTAAGTACCTATACCTATTTTTCTGGAGGACAAGGTCTTCATTTAATTCTTTAAAGCGAACAAACAATTGAGATAAGAGGTAAGACAATGAGTAATTTCCATTATACTTACTTATTACTCTGTTCACACTGAAATATGGTCATACCTTATCACTTTTATATACTAGTCATCAGTTTGTAGGAAATACTATCTGAGGTTATGAAGTCCTCTAAGCACAATCTTCAGCACCTTCCACCTTAAGTGATAAGAGCATTTTGTCAACCTCTTATTCTCTTATATGGGCACACTAATAAAAATATTCCCTACTAATGCCACTGAACATTTATGTTCTTTGTAGAATGAGACAAAATTAAAGATCACATTTTATTGAGATTGCCTATTGTACAACCAATACAAAAGGCTGCATAGAAAAATACACAGAATAGATAAACTCCTCAGTAGGTGTAGGCCCATCCTCTACCTTTGGGCTATGTCAGTACACCTCAGCCAAATCTCAAGCCCATTATCTTTGTTATCTGTCTGGTGTGCATCTTTCTTATTCCTATGCTATCTATTCACCGAAAGAGTTGAAATGATAGTCCCTACAGAAGGCTTTTCTGCCTCTTTTGTGTGAATACTACACGCTAGTCTGAAATCTCAGAGTAGGAAAATGAGATGTAGATTAGAGCATTGGTATAACACAGAAACACTTTAACAAAGACTTTTGGTATAGGTAGAGCATTTTTATCTAAAAGGTATCTTTCCTGCCCTGTGTTAGTCACATCTTCCCAAAAACATTTGAAAGAGCTTTTGTTAGCTTGAGAAATTTTAATATAGCTATAGATTCTCCGTGCTTCAAAATAATGTATAATCAGTCAATATCATATTCCTAAATTATTTAGGAAATGCACAAAGATAGATCAGACATTTGATAATACCAGAAGCTCAGCAATGGGTAAAATTGATTGAATGCACTTTGAGCATGAATAAAAGAGTTTATGATTTATTGACACTTTGTAGATTAATCTGAGGACACATTGAGCAGTGAAGCAGAATCGTAAGTCTGATTTGCAGGAATTTCAAGAACACATTTCAAGAAAAAAGAATTAGATCACACTTTTTGACAAAGTATTTTTGGCAACTTTTAGTGATCTTGACAAGTACCACTTGTAAACAATTGGGGGAAAACCTGTCTTCTTTGTGCAACATCTTCTAACAATTCTATTATTTCAAATGATAAAGAAAACATTGAAAAAGCTCAAACAAATAAAAAAATAAATCAAAGACATAATAGTTCTGATTAAGAATATTATTCTACTAATTTATTGAAATAATTACTAATTCATCCACTTCTTATGGACAACTTGACTATCTCGGATTTGCCAGTCCAGTCTTCCTTGATTTGTGATTACTTTTTTTGTATTTTGTTGGATAATTTGAGGTTGATACGTAACACTGAATTTTTGGATGTTTGATATCAGGATCTGAATTTTGCAACTTGATGATTCTTTTTTCCCACCTTAAGTCACAGCTCTATTTTGCTCTCAGTGGACAACAATAAGAACTTGGATTATTTTTCTGCTGTTTACACAAAAGGTGCTTAGACGACACTGACAGATTCTTTTGTCAGTTTCCAATGAATTTTAGATTTAGATTGTTTACTCAACTTGTACTGGTCTAATAGAAAAATATACAAGATAAATCCCTTGTAACAAGTAATGTGGACATCAGAATCCTAAGGGCAGTCATGCAATAAGAGTTTAAAATGTTTGTGATAAAAATACTCTTTATCTTCTCACAGTGTAGTTGTATGGGCAAGAAGTGCTGAAGCACTTTCATTGTGCTGATAGTTAAAAGCAAACCACACTGTGTACGTATATATGTGGTATATGAGAACATGACATACAAAATAATATCTAGGAATTACACACTTAAAATATAGAACGGGAGTTTTCCCATTCAGAGGGACCTGTATGAGCTCAAGAAGTGGGCTCATGTGAACCTCATGAGGTTCAACAAGGCCAAACACAGGGTCCTGCACCTGTGACAGGGCAACCCCCAGTATCAATGCAGGCTGGGGGATGAAGGGGTTGAGAGCAGCCATGCCGAGAACAACTTCGAGGTATTGGTGGACGAAAAGCTACATATGAGCCGGCAATATGCGCTTACAGCCCAGAAAGCCAACTGCACCCTGGACTGCATCAAAAGAACAGTGGCCAGCAGGTCAAGGGAGGTGATTCTGCCCCTCTGCTTCACTCTCATGAGACACCACTTGGTGTACTGTGTCCAACTCTGGAGCCCTCAGTACAAGAAAGACATGGACCTGTTGGAGAGAGTCCAGAGGGGGGCCACAAGAATGATCAAAGGGCTGGAGCATCTCTCCTGTCAGGACAGGCTGAGAGAGTTGGGGTTGTTCAGCCTGGAGAAGAGAAGGCTCTGGGGAGACCTTATTGCAGCCTTTTAGAACTTAAAGGGGACCTACAGGAAAGATGGAGACAAATGTTTTAGTAGGGCCTGTTGCAATACGACAAGGGGTAATGGTTTTAAAATGAAAGAGGGTAGGTTTATATTAAATAGCAGGAAGAAATGTTTTACAATTAGGATGGTAAAACAACGGAACAGGTTTCCGAGAGAGGTTGTAGGTGCACCATCCCTGGAACCATTCAAGGTCAGGTTGGATGGGGCTCTGAGCAACCTGATCTAGTTGAAGATGTCCCTGCTCCTTGCAGGGGGGTTGGACTAGATGACCTTTTAAGGTCCCTTCCAACACAAACCATTCTATGCTTCAATGGAATTGTACTTGCATTATTATGCATGTGGAGTCCCCAGATTCTCCGACAATAGGAATCATCTTGTTTTACTTCAATGTTGTCCAAAAGATGCTATCGGAAAATCTTAAAGATGAAATGCAGCAATGTTCTTGTCATTTGCTTGAGGATATTTTAGTTATTCAATCTAGACACAATTCATATGATACCATAAATGAAGAGGAATAAGCACCTCAAAAGTTTTTAAAATTAAAATGAATAGTTTGATGTTAAAGCTAAATAAAATATTTTTAATTTTACTTTTGAATGGGACTAAAATGGCAACATGACAAAATTGAATTGTCATTATGAGAAAGAGAAAATTCCACTGAATTATAATCTTTTAGGCAATCCTGAACAAATTATCTCGTGATCAGCAATTAGTCTAAGTTAGCGCTAGTCAGATGGCTTTTGTCACAAACAAGGGCAACGTCAGCACTCAAAGTGACACAAACCATGGTGATTAGAAGAGAATTCAGAATACAAGACCATGGAATAGGATAATACTGGATTTTTTTATTTAATTGCTAGAAAAATAATCTCAGTAGTCATAAAGCATGATGAAATGAGGTAATAATGAAAATAATTCAGAAGAATATTCTCTACAACACTAATTCATGTAGAGTCAAATTTCAGTGTCCTGTCAATATCTATTCTTTTAACTGTCTGATCCTTTTGAGGTAGAATTAATTAAACTTCTGAGCGCAGAGTGAGCTCAAGGAAAAGGGATGATTCATTCACCTTTACCATAAAAAGCTAATATAACCTAGAGAATTTTATAATCCAGTTGAAAAAACCCATATGCACACATTGTAATGATTCAAAAAAACCCATGCATTGTTCGTGGCTGTCTCAGACATGTAGCCAAATCATAATCTAGATGTTTCCCCCTGGGAAACTGCCCTCAGGGAAAAGGGAGCAGAACAGAGATGGCAGATGTTTAAGGACGCTTTCCTTAGAGTGCAAGAGCTCTTGATCCCCAGGTGTAAGAAATCAGGAAAGGAGGGCAAGAGACTTGCATGGCTGAGTCAAGACCTGCTGGTCGAACCAAAAGGCAAGAAAGAGATCCACAGGCAGTGGAAGGAGGGACAGGTATCCTGGGAAGAGTAGAGGGACATTGCCCAGACGCTGCCTGGAAGGCCATGGCATGGCTGGAGCTGAACTTGGCAAGGGATGCAAAGAGTAACAAGAAGGGCGTCTACAGGTATGTCAGACAGAACAGGAAGGTCAAAGAAAGCCTTTCCCCCCTCGATGAGTGAGACTGGCAAACTGGTAACAATGGATGAGGAGAAAGCTAAGGTATTCAACAAATTTTTTTCCTCAGTCTTCAGTGGTAACTTCTCTCCCCACACCTTTCAAGTGGATGGACCACAAGGCAGGAACTGGAGGAGCAAAGTCCCTCCCACTGTAAGAGAAGTTTGGATTCATGATCACCTGAGGAACTAGAACATGTGGAATTCTATGGGACCTGATGAGATGCATCTCAGAGTCCTGAGGGAACTGGCTGATGTAGTTACCAAGCTAACTAAACTATTGTATGATTCTGTGATTCTATGATCTTTGAAGCTCTGAATACTTTTTTGAACAGAAATGATTGGAAAACCCTACATGGAATAGATCTCTATTTGAAAATGCTGGCATGAAGAAATTGAAAAATTACATGGATGAATGTTGAACGAAGAAGACCAGCCGTATACCAAAACTGTAGCATGTATTCAATGTAAAACATTATTATACACCATCAGGGTATCAGAGTGGCAGAGTAGTTATTAGTGAGTGCCCTGAAATCTACTCTCCTATGATTCTTCCCAAGTTCAAGTTTACTGGCTTGCTTTTTTAAGGGTACATCTGAAGACATATTCATTCATTCTGTTTCCTTCTTAATTTGCACCCTTAGCCAGAGGGTATCTCATCAATAAATTAGGTAATTGTTTTGCACTAATTATTAGAAACAATTGTTGATTTGAATTTCAGTTATGTTCTTAAGTACCATGAATGGAGCTACAAACTACACACAAATAAACAGCTTAATTCATACTTCTGTATTCTTTACTTTTCTCTCGTTGTTACACTGAAGTCCTTTACTAACATCATAATTACACCATATACATCGTCTTGGATAAAGATTTTTTTCTCCTTTTAATGTTTTAGTTATCGGTATTAACAAGTTTATAGATATCAGCCCCCAGTGCTATGATACAGTTGTACTTTAGAAGCAGATGACCATTATTTCACCGTAAGTCTTTCTTGCAGATTTATAGAGTCATAAACCTGGTGGTGCTTTGGGGATGCTTTCACAAGAGAGCAGCAGGAACAACAAGGGACATGTTGGAAAGCAAACTGTTGTCGGATACTCTAGAATTTTTTTCATTTTTGAAGGAGAATGAGGACACCTATGCAAGTGACTGATACTTTTGGGATGTGGCATATTGTGGGCAATATTGGTGCAAACTTTGCAGTGCTTCTTGCTAATATACTCTTTTTGTGACATATGCTCTTGTCATTTCATGCCTCCCTTTTTAGGGAGGTGTTTAGGTTCACCACAGGTGGCAGAAGGACTATTTGAAAACAATAGTCTGCAACACATTTTGTCTTGTAATAACATCCACAGGAATGTGAATAAGGCATTGCTTATTTTCATTTAGAGGTTTGAGGGTTTCTTGGTAGATTCTGTATTCTTGTTTTCCCTGAGAAATTAGAATTATTTGTGGACTCAAGTTAAAAATTGTATTGTTCGTGTATGTAGTTTTGTGTTTTTTAAACAATGCTGAAGGGAGTTTATACCTTGTTTTCAAAAATTCCCCCAAAGTCAGCAGCATAGAAAAGGACTACAAAAGCAACATAAAATTGGAACTTAGTAATAATCATTTCTGTTTGATTTTGAGATTCGTCATACTTACATCAGGAGCAAAAACATTATAAATCTTTTCCTACATTACCAGCATTATTCTATGATCATCCGTATTCTTATCTGATTACTTAAAATGTATAGAAAGGACATCAGTCATTAGCTCTGAAAAAAATGCATTGCCAGGCACACTTTATGATTTTAAAAACAAGATAAAAGCTTTATGACTCAAAGAAAACAATCAAATGCTTTTTTGTAGCCACAAGCATCATATTTACTTAAAGGATTGTGACTATAAAAGCAAATATCTCTTACAGGAAGCTAGGACAAAAGCTGTCAGAGAACTGGGTAGTAAATAGCCCTGAAATTGTTTTCTCTGCTTCATTTCAAAAGCTTAAGGCGAAGATTGTTTGACCTTTTACAAATGGAATGGTTTCCTGCAGGTCACGGTGCTGTACTGAGTGCTGCTGGTTATGTGCAACTTGATGCAATCATTATGAATGGTAAAACTCTTGCTGCTGGCACAGACTCCTGCATAAGGAGGATTTCTAAACCAGTGACATTTGCTTGTTTCAGCACCCAAAAAGGTGGAATATGTTTTTCTGCTTCCTCCATTCGGTTGTATTTCCAGAGTTCTTTGACAGGGGGAGCAATTAAACGGTGTGATTGTTCAACATGACCCAGAAAGCATAAAAGGGTCAAGGAGAGAAATGTCAAATGGAACAAAAAAGCTAGTTTCAAACTTGTCTTATCTGTAGTCTATTAGTTGTCACCTTGACATACTAATGAAATATGAAAGATATTTCTATTAAGCCCTATATTACAATTTATGAGTATTTTAATGAATGTCTCGTAAGCTGTAAGCTAAATTTTCTCCCATTGAGAACAATGGGAATTTTTACTATTAATCTCAACAAAATAAGACTTGACTTGACTTTACAGTCAGCTATAGCCAATTTCTTTTACTTCATTAGTAATTCTTGTTTGTATACTGCTTTCTTTCCACATAGACAGAATGTAGGTAACTAGTTCAGTAAAGCCACATTTTCTCGTGTTTCCTTAAGACTCACTTTTGCTGTGATCATTATAAAAGTCAAACAACTGGGTTGTGCAATAGTTGAGAGTATTTGAGAGTACATGGTCTCAATTAAGAATTATAGACTTATGGAGTACCTAATCAACACTGTCAGGCAACATTTCTTCCAGCTTTTTGTCTGTTTTCACCATAATTTTGTTACAAGTTCTCTAGAGTTACTGTGGAAACTGCCAGGAGTGGGATACCTTGTGTTACATCATCCTTAAACTGCAGGACAGGTGCTATCATAATAAGCTCCACAGGCGTAAGGGTAACATCAAATTAAATGGTACATGATAAAACCATGAATTTTTAAACCTATGGTTTAAAAAGACAGTTAGCTGAATCCATAGAAATGTGCTATTAGAAATTTATAAGAACTAAATAGTGGTGAATTTCAATTCTCTGTTATAATAGTTTAGTTACTGACCAATTCTTTTAGGAAGTATTTGTGAGACCACTATGAGAGCTTCTCCAGTCTCTTGCTGCTGATGATTTAGGATTCACAAACTATTCCCTGTATCTAAGTCCTCTAAAAGGCTCTATCTCATAGTTTTGCTTAGAGCACTGAGTTCCCCACTAAGCACAGAAATCATTATGCTCTTCACTGGGCATATACAAGCACTGGAAGCGGCTGCATAAATAATAAGCTGCACATTTTTTGCAATGAGGGTTAAACAGAATTTTCCAGCATGTATTGAGTATGTTAACCTCAGTGCTAACAGGATCACATGCCATATGTTAGGCTGAATGACATGTAACCCTTCTTCTCTAGGTCACTTACCTTCCAGTGTCCTTTAATGTTTACAGAGTGACTCTGAAAGAAAGATATTTATTGACAAGTTCACATAGTAGATACTGAAGACTAATCCTCACTGAAACACTCAATAAGTGACTCAAGCAACTGAGTGTCAGATGGGGAAATGATGGTCAGCATCTTGCTGACCTCTGTACTTTTTTTGGCTTAGTTATTTATACCTTCTCTTGTCAGTATTTTTCCTCTTGCATCCTGTTTTATCACCACATCAACAATTACACTTTGTGTCCTGCTTTTCTTGTCTTATATGGTTTTGGCTCATGTACTTATTCCTTCACAGCAACTTCCCTGGAAAAATTAGGCCAAGGTCCCACATTCAGGCTGCACTGAGTTAAACCTTAAATCAGGGACAGCTGGAACCCAGGGCTGAGGTTCAACTGGTGAACGTGGTGTATACTAAAAAGGGCATAGGCTACAGAGATACAAAACTCACTGAAGAACTATTCCACCTGTCATGCACAACAGATGGGGCCAGTGTGATCTGGTATATGCTTACCTTTGTCAGTTTGTACTGGCAGGCCTGGGAATCAAGACGATATAGACTAAGTTGTTTACTCAAGGTGAGTCTTACCTTAAGGAAGCTGAATGCCGTTCATCTTTCCTTCACTTACTTTGCTAGGTACTGTAAAAGCATTGTATACTTAACCCACTGTGTTTAGAGCACTGAAGTGGCTTCAGCATTGTGAAGAATCATTCATGAAGTCTGGCACTTACCTTTTAAGTGCTGCTGTGCTTGGTGTGACAATAGGCATTTACATGTACAGTCTTTTATTGTGTGTCTCATTGGTGAACATAGGATATTCTATGCAATAATGTGTCACAAAAAGTGTATCTTCAGTTTAACTGTATTCTCATTCTTGTGCTTTAGGACCACATTAGAGAGGTTCAGAAATCCAACTGATAAGCTATTACTAAATGCCACTACTGCACATGAAATTATAATTCTTATAAAATGGAAGAACATAGTTATACCTCTTAACAGGTTGGAAAAATACATTATTAGAAATTGTGATGGTTGAAAAAGCAAAGTACTATAAGGAAATTTACATGTATGAACATTTAGTTTAAAAGACTAGGTAAGTAAAAAAATTAGAGAGCAAGATAAAGTCTTACCTTTCCTAGTTAACGGGATCAGAATCTCAAGGCTGGATTTTCTTTCTTATCTTTTCTTGGTTGCTTCCCTCAAGAATTAAGGCATTTGCATTCCAAGTGACCTTATACCCCTTGCAAATTATAACCTGGCATATCATGTGAGTCTTTTTTTATTGTAAATGAGTAAAGATAAAAGATATATATTTAATGATGTGAGCTATTCTGTTGATTCTTGGAAAAATAATGCATGTGTCTTTCAGAGAATCCAACCCATGAGTTAGAAGGAAGATTATTTTTGTGTTTTTTCAATTGAGGAATCTCTACAGGATAGAAAAAGCTTTTAAAGAGAAATAGCAAAATAGAAAAGCGTTTATATATACTGTCTCTACAATATTTTGTGTATAGTAAAATACACACCAGCCATGTGTCTAGTGAAAAAGATTTTCACAGAAAAGAAAATGTACTCCAAATTGTCAGGTACTCCAGTTTCATCTCAGTTCAACACACAATATAATTCTCTGGACAAATGTTGTAATTATGATTAGAGTAATTAATTGTTGTTTTAATTAACAGTAACAATGTTCACCACTTTCTGCTCTGATTACCTCCATAAGTTATGTCTGATGCATGAGCTATACAGTAAACATTAACATGTAGCTATCCGACAGTCTTCTCAGCTTTCCTCTTCAATAGGGTAGTTAAAATAGGCACTTAGGAAAAATATTGTTCCCACATGTTGACTGGCAAAAGCAATCTCTGTGTAACTCTTAGCTACAACTACCAAATGGAACTAATAACTGCCCAAAGAAAAGATGGATGGTCTGGTTGTTGTGTTTTTGAAGTGTTGCAAGTACATGATCATAGCTAAAATGCATGGGTGGAGTGCTAAAGGGTCGCTATACTTCTCATTTAATTTAACTTACTATAAAAGTTTCGCAGAAAAACATAATTATAATTACAACAGCACTATTACACCTCTGTCATCAAAAGGCTTTCAGCATTTTCATTAAATGTTTCTGTTTTCATGGGTTTCAAACTGGGCTACAACATGCACTCTGGTCACAGTCAACCACACATAATATAGGGGAAAAACCCCTCGTAACTGTAATAAAAAACTTGAAGAAAACACACAAGATTTTTCAGTTACAGAAGACAAAAAACCAGAAACATCCACAATTCTCATGCCTTTTATAACCCTTATGTAATTTTTTCTCAGTAGTTGTCAAAAAAACACAATCAGAAATATCACCAAATAAATGGAAAACTGTATGGCCTTTATCCCACAAACTGGTTTAAAGAGAAAGCACCGGGGTCAATATTCAGGGTTAAATGTAAGTCTGCTAATGGCAGTGAAACTTTTTGCCAATAACTTAGTAATGCAATTATTTCATTCAGACCAGACGGTTCACATGACTGCGGTTAGCATCCAGATTTTATATGTTGCAATGTGCAAGAAAGGTCTAGTTGTACCTTAATACTACATTCTTTTTATCAGCAAATATTGTAGTGAGACAGAAAAGAAATCGGAAAACAATGGAATCTTTATACATCATTGTTTTATCTCAGAACTGGCTTTAAATCATAAAGTTTTTATTAGTTATCTCTGACTAGTTTTAACTCTATTAGTTATAACTAAACATTAGTTATGTTTACTCCACTAACTAGTCATTCTACTTGCTATTCCATATGTTGGAAATGCTCTCCTAGCCTTCAATGTGAAACTAATAACCATGGGTTTTAATATTTTTTTACAGATCATTGGCATATTCTATAGGTATAACCTATGCAAATCATATCCTATAGGATATGTCAATTGTATAGGTTTCTATATTGGAATATTTTTGATAGCCTGATATGCAGTTCATGCATATGTTGAACAACTTGATTTAGAGTTATTACTCAAGCAGAGATAAAATCTTGCTTTTACAAATACTTCTAAATAGATCAAATAACATAAAATGATATACTGTTAATTCTTTCACATAAATGTGTGAGCAGAGGTGTAAGGGATTGGTCTGTAATTGTATCAGAAAAAGAAGCCCTGTGGCAATAATTATTGCCTTGCACAAAACCTTAAGACCCCATGTATCTCTGTGTTCACCACTTCTTTTTGACCCTTTTTTTCCTCATCCTCTCTAGACAGAGAGCAACTCTAACAATCTCTAGCACATCAGCAACACTAAGGATGGTATTGGCTTGGGTGTTTTTGCCCAATTTACTTATAATTTCTATACCCCAGGAATCACAGAGTCATACCTGATGAGGTCTGCTTTTTGTAGCACCCTCGCTACGCTCAGGCCTTATATACTGATGAAATTTCTTTATGCATAGCATACTCAATGGGAATGGGCTGAAGACAAGCAAAGAGAAAACAGAGGACCTTACATTTGCTTTCTCAAGAGTTTGAATGTTTTCCTCTGTAAGAATAGTCTTTCTATCTCTGAAAAGCACAGATGCCAGCCTGGAGCAAGGGCTGGACCCCAAGGCTTCCCTCTCTGCCATCATCATTCTGACTTGGAGGATGCACAAGGTTATGGCCCTTTTCATGCTTCCTGTTTCTGCTGCCTTAAAAAGCAATTTTGAAAGACTGTAACATACTGTGCAACACCTATTGCCATCAAAGGCTAACAATATTGTTATGTATATTGTCTAGCACATAATTAAAATTCAAACATCACTATAGATATATAATTCAATTTAGTACTTTCAACTTTATAATTAAAAAAAATCCTTCTCAGAGGAATCTTGATGTAGTTTTTAACAGAAAACAAGGAATACATTTTGTTTACATCAAGAGTAAACTAATAATTTTTCAAATTACTGTGTACAAACTTCCTCATTCATGTAGCTTTTGAAAGCACTAGCTAAACTCCCCAAAAGAGAATCGGGAAGATTAGGTAGAAACAATTGGAATAGCCTCTAAAGGTTTTTCTTGAAGCAGTTCTATAGTGACTCACTTTTATTTCAGATCTTTTCTTTGATGTGTACTTTGATTCCCATTCTCAAATGCCATTCAAAAAAAATAGTGCTGTTTGCAGTGACATATCGGCCTAGGATTTTAGTTTGCAAATTATATGTAAACATTGGGAAATTCTTTTTAGCTGTACTGGAGTTTCTCCTAAGATAAGCATTTAAATATTGTATTTGGTATTACTCAAGAGGGTGCAGGCAATCTGCATAGATTTGCTACTGCCTCTCAAAACAATGCGAAGAGACAAATTCAACTGCAACATTAGCAAAGACAACTCCCTTGATGAACTCCTGACTTAAATCTATTTATAATTTGACTTTTCCTCCCTCCTTTTTGAATACTTTGAATAAAATATGAAGGGAAAATACAGACTTCATTATTCAATTTGATTCTGCACTATTAGATTTCAACTTTTTTCTGTGTCTTTTAGAACCTATAGTAGGAATGCTGACCTGTCGTGCTCAAATCACCTGAGATCTATGAGTGTTTTCAGTACAGTTAAGCAGCATTAAGTGGCAAAAAGTGTGGCTATGCTAGTGGTCTAGGCTGTGCAGCCCTGTTCCACAATGAAGTGGGTTATGGGTGGATGCTGCCTTTGGTGTGCGGGCCTTCTCCTGAGCTTTCTGTCCTGCTTCTCCTCTTAGATATGGAACACTGCCTGGTGGAGTTCTCATAAAGATATTCATGTGCCCAGGGCGGTAACTCCTGCTGTACTACCATGAAGCCTGATATTTGTCACATGAAGGCTCTTCCACTGATGTTCTTTTGTCCATCTGTTATTAAAGTGCTAAAAAAACCCCTGTGTCCCTCATATTTACTGTATTTAAACGGCTGTTTAAGTGGTGGGGGTTGTGGTTGGTTGGTTTCTTTTTTTTCATTCCTCCAGTCAGGCAATAGACTCATCTCTGATGATTTTGTTTGTTTCTGTTAAACTGGTGTTTCTATGACAAGCGAACAGGTAAGGAGGAAAGCTAAAATTGTGAGACTACAGTCATAGGTTACGCTTTGATTAGAAGAAAAAGGGGATCTTGTGGTAACCATTTTGTTTCTTGGCTTTACTACCGCTACCTTCTTTGTCTCCATTTATGCCTTCCTGAAACACCAGGCCCTCCATTTCCCACCACACCTCTGCAAATGATGATTCCTCTTCACAGCACAACCCCCGTCTTCTTCCTTCTGACCTGCTGCATTCCTCCAAGGACATTTCTTTTCTCTTGTGGTGCTGTGTTGTTGGCTAAGTATTTGGAGTGTGTGCTAAGAATGTGAGGTTGTAATCCAAAATTTGGGAAATGGAGTTGTGCAGAGGAGAAAATGGGATGCTGGAGTTGTAATTCTACTTGGCCAATTAGATCTGGTGATTAAATTATGGAGTAGATAGGTATATCCATAGGGTTGCATTGTTAGAAGTTACCACTTCTATATCTAAGCAAATAGGGAGTGAGACTAGGGAAAATATTTCCTCTTACGCAGATGTGTGGATTGCCACAGAAATATCGAAACTGGTTTTGCCAATATCTCTGCTGATCTGTATGACTAGATTACTTTTGAGAGCTTTTTCTCTAGGATATTTTCTTATGCAAAAACTGGAGATGTTTTATGCAGAGATCCAGCTGTTTATAAGACTTTCTCTTAGCTCTACAAAATGGATATCCAGAGTTCACAAGTTATTTGTTGGACACACAGAGCATATCCTGAGGGAAAAAAAGTTGATCTTATCATTGCCTAAATAATGCAGATGCTTGGATTTACCGTTCTGTGTCATTTGCAGTAACAGCGGGTTGGGTCTGAGTTGTAAGGCTTGGTATGGGAATACAGGGATATGTCTCAGTTCTGATTTCCAGGTTTAGCAGATTAGGCTATTAATAAGCATTTACAAAATATGTCAGTTTTCACCACAGTATGAATACAGGATTATTATTATTTTTTCATTGTTGTTGAACTATGCTTTAGGTATGTTCTTATGAGAAAGGTAGGGATTACTTTTTGTGTTAGCAAATGTTAAATGTTAAAGGTTAAATGTTTTATGCATTTCATGGGTTTTGAAACATAGAGATGTCGCTGATACGTATTTTCCCTTCAAGAGGGGAATCTGCATTTTAAATTTGATCAGCTGTTAAACTATCTGCTTCTTTAAAGCCCGACGTACCTTTTGAGTTTGATCCCTGTCATGTGCAGAATCACACAAGTGGTCGTAGAACCACATCCTTTCCAGTTGTTTTCCAAGGCAGGTGTGCATGAGGTTTAAAACATCTTTTGATTCTGTTCTCTGAGGAGTTGAAATCTGTAAAAAAAAATCTGATTTGAATCTCATGCACTATGTAGAGAGAAGTTACGCAATCTGTTTCCATTTTCAACAGTTTTTCCTAGGGTATGCAATTTCCTCCTAGCCCCCAATTATTACTCTTTCAGAACTATTTTAGTCCATCCCATCTCTGATTCTAATAATGTCTAGTACCACTTAAATAGGAATCAGCTAAGTTGTAAGTATTATTTAGTAAGTCACATATATACACTAAACTTAGGCTTCAAAAAAGTATTAGAAACAGCTTTAAAGGAACATGATCAAGGTTAAGCAGCTCACGTTTTGACAGCCCAAATCTGAAAAGAAATGTTCTGTTTTATTGAGGAGTATTTTAAAAGCATAAAATATGGTTTAGAGAAGGAGAAAGGTCAACCTTGCAAAGTCCCTGTAATGCTTCTGAGGTAGTTTACTTTAATGACCCATGTATAACAAACTTTCCAATAATCTTGAAGAGGAACCTTGGTTAACTTTCTGTTTCATTTTATAGTTTTCAGTTAACCACCATTTCATTGGGTAAGGTTATATTATGGTACATGTAAAATACCTCTGACAATGCTTCATAAAAGCAGTATCTTCATCTCATTTTGTGTAACAGAGGAGGTCTTCTTTGTTAATTACATGCAGAACAAAACGGATGCATCCAATTGAGTTCTGGATATCAGTCAGACACCCTGAAGAAAATACTGGGAAACAAGTGTTTTTCCAGCATAGATGGAATCATTCAAATAAAATTCAAAGTTCTTTCTTTTGGATATAGAATTCTCATTCTCATTCAACCATGCTCATGATTGGTTTAAATACTAATTACCAAGAGGTTTTGCATTTATTTCATATTCTGTATACCTTTGTCTTTATAATATATGACATAGGCCAAAATTTTGTAGTGCCTTCTATTTTTACAGATTTTCAATTCCATATGTATTCGTATGTAATCTTTTAATGAGAGTTAATTTTTATTGAAGAGAAATGGTTTATACTTTGCTTATAAGCAATACAAAAATACAATTAAATAATTTAAAAGCAAAGGTTTTGTTATTAAAACTGTATCTCAAAGCTCCCTGTAAAGCACTTTGAAATTTCTTAAATATTCAAATGACATACAAATGCTTACTGTTGAAATGCGTGGATAAAAATAAAAGCCTTAAAAAAAGAAGAGGTATTAAATATGAAAATGATGCAGCTGTTATTGGGCATTTGCAGTGAGATTCATCTGAGCTAACTTAGACATCTGAAAGTTATTTGTCTAAACTTAAATAGTCAACCCAGATCACTGCCATCTGCAGGAATTAGTGACCTCCAGGACCACATAAGGAAAATATGCACCTTTAGAGGGCAAAACATTTCCTGCAAGGATTAGCATACAAGACAGGTTGAATGAACTGGAACCGGAACCAACTTTACCTCCATTAACTGTACAGATATGCACAGTGACTAATTTAGATTTGGAAAACTAACATTTATATGTTCAAAACTAAATAAATTTCATCCTTATGTTCTGATACTGTACTTTAAAGGATGTTTTCCATGCATGATGTCATTTACTGTCTAAGGGTGACACAGAAGTGAAGTGATCTAGTCTTCTCTCATTCATTCAGAATGCTGTAGTCTCCTCGATGTCTCCTAGGGGTTCTAATAAAGCAAATCATTTTGGAATCTGCTACCAGTCCTGAGATTTCAGGCATATTGTTCTTGTGATATGAGGACTGAAGTGTCCGAATTTCTTGTGCAAGCTCAGTCTGAAGTACTCTCAGAACCATGATATTTACATAGCAGTGTTTCGTATCTTTCTATTCTTATGCAGGTTCAGTCATTCAGACTAATAGGCGTTTCATTCTGTCAGGTAAAGGACAAATGCAAATGAACCAACTCCAAAAATTGTGTTTCTACCTTTTGTAAAATCCATTTGCTCCTTGTGCCAAATACTTGAGAGTGACTTGTGTGGTGGGAAAAGTCAAACTGACCTCTCTGTGCTTTGTGTACTTGCACTCATTAGAAGGAAAATAAATGCCAGGAGAAAATTTGCAAGAAAGATAAATAGAGAGACACTCTTGATTTACTCTTTTTATCCCTTTCTCTCACTACCGTTTTTATCCTGATTGGCAGAACAGACAAAGAATACCTTTCAAAGCCATAAGCTGTTTCAGCAGATTTTCTTCCATGTGAGCAGGTGAAATATATCTTGACTGAAGACAGACACCAATCAAAAGAAAAAAAGAGGAAAAGAAAGAAAAAGAAAAAAGGACATTCAATGCCATTCTGTTCTTAGATCAAGCCCTACGTGTTACTTATGGGGCTTATAGCTTTGTTTTAAAAATCTTGGCTAATGCTGGATCACAAAAGATGGCATCATAGAACTTCATTTCCCACAGATATGATTCATTGCTCTTCTCTGCTTTACCCAAGCAAAGCAGTCACTTCTTTAGTCCCAGCCCAATTGGATGGAAAGCATATAGGACAGTATGTGAATTCTACTGGTTTCTCTTCACAGAGTGAAGAGAAAGCATGTTTATCTTTCATGTTTGAAGAAAAACTGCTAAGGAAAAACATCACAAAAGACATGGACTTTTTAGTTAAATTAGATTTTTATCTCTTCCTCTGAAATCTTAAAAAAAAAAAGCAATGTTAGTAAGCAATTCTTTACAAGACAGGATGAAAAAACCATTATTTCACATATTTTCTTAGACTGCAGAAAGGAAATATGGAAAAATACATTTACAAAATTGAAAAATAATCTTGCCTTGTTCCCAAAACTGACCTAATTATCATAAGCTTTCCTAAGAAAACATCCAACTCTCAGGGGAACCCATGCATTTCTGCAAAAGGCAAGTGCTACTTCACTAAGAAATAAATTGTTGATGTTTAGGAATTATTGTAAATTCCCCTATTGCCTTGCCTTGCCTTGCTTTCTCTTCCCTCCCCCTCACAGTGAAAAAGTGTTTCCTGATGTTCAAATGGGACCTCCTGTGTTTCAGTGTGTATCCATTGCCTCTTGTCCTGTCACTGGGCACCACTGAAAAGAGCTTGGCTCTGTTTGCTTTACATCCTCCCTTCAGGTATTTACATACATTGATGAGAGCCCCCTAAAGCCTTCTCTTTTCTAGACTGAACAGTCCCAAATCTCTCAATGTTTCCTCATACGAGAGGTGCTCTAGTCCCTTAATCATCCTTTTGACGCTTCAGTGAACTCTCTCCAGTATGTCCGTATCACTCGGACTGGGCAGCCCAGAACTGGGCATGGTACTCCAGATGTGGCCTCATCAGTGCTGAGAAGAGGGGAAGGATCCCCTTCCTCAATGTACTGGCAACACTCCTCCTATTGCAGCTGAGGATACCTTTAGCCTTCTTTACTGTAAGAGCACATTGCTGGCTCACAGTTCATTTGGTGTCCACCAGGATCCCCAAAACCTTTTCTACCAAGCTGTTTTCCAGATGGTCAGCTCCCAGTATACATCGGTGATTCCTCCTGAGCGGCAAGGCTTTGCACTTCACTGTGCTGAACTTCATGAGATTCATGTCAAACAATTTCTCCAGTCTGTTGAGGTCCCTCTGGCGTGACCCTCTGGCATATCAGCCTCTTCCCACTTTGGTGTCATCTGCAAACTTGCTGACGGTACACACTGCCCCATCAGACAGATCATTAATGAAGGTGTTAGAGGATTGAACCCAGTATTGACCCCTGGGATATACTGGTAGTCAGTGGCCTCCAACTAGGTGCCGTTGTTCACCACCCTCTGAGCTTGGCCAATCACAGGAAAACAGGATCTATTGGAAGACATAGGTTTGATAGCAAATTATACTCTTTTAATGATGTTTCTATAAAGGTTACAAGAGATAGGAGGACCCTATGTTCACCTGCTAGCAGAAATTGTTTACTAAACCTCATATTTCATGTGTGAGTCCTAAATAGACTTAGATGTGAGATAAATGCTGCTTATCTTCAGAAATAGTGTTTGTTCAAGGTATGAACAGAAGTGGAACTGTAGCTGTACAAGCAATATGACTGTGATCCCAAATCCTACTGCAGTTAATTATCTGCTTTTGAAGCTCTTGAGTCTCAGCAGATAGAAATTAGGCATTGTAGCACTGAGCCAGTAGATGTCAAGGGCTACCCCAGAGTCACTTCAAGGCCCAAAGAGATAAAATATTATACTCTAATTTAACACAAGACAAACTGGCACAAATCTATTATGATAAGCAAAAAATGAAATATTTTTTTTCTAATGTATAGTTCTCCATATGTAAACTACTGTGTATAAATTGTCAGATAATCCATTATTTCCACAATTTACCGCTCTTTCTTCTCTAAAACTAGGTATGTGCAAAGTGTACTGAGTTCTGTTTAATTCCTTTTGTTAAACAGATGGTAATGTAAAATACTGTGCTTGTATTTGTCATATTTTATTAATATTTGACATATTACTAAAACTTGTTAATTAACCTCAAAAACATAAGCATGACCTAAGAAAATTTTGCTTTATTAGAGTCTGTTATGTTCTAACTTCCCTATCAGTTCTATCATGAAATAACAGATGAATATAGCTTTAAGTACTTCATAAGTACATATTCTGGAAATATCTTCATCCATATCAAAGACTGAAGTAATCTATAAAAAGTGTCTAACCTTTTAAAAAATGTTCTTTTGTCTTTTTTTTTTTTTCCTCTAACCAGTGTTAAATAAGCTGTAATTTGCCAGGAAATGGTAGAATGTATAGATATCATTACAGCTAGCTATTGGATTAAAAATAGTAATTCTTAATTTTGATTCTTGGATTTATACAGAACCTCTATGTACACTTTTTCTTCTGGAGATGATAAGATTTAAGGATGCTTCACCTGATGAAGTGGCATAGAAACTTGTTTATTACTATCTCATGTACCTCCTTTTCCTGTAGCTGTTTTAAGTGTACAAGTACAGTAAGATAAGAAATACTGATGATCTTACTGAAATAATAAAAACCACCAATTTTTTTTTCTCAGAGTTCTTCAATACGATTATGCTTTCAACACTACTGGTAATGTACCGAAAGATAATTTTTTTTCCTTATTAGTAGCACCTTTGGGGAACATTAATCTCTGAATAATTGAGAAACACTGGCTAAGCTGTTAGTTTTAAATGACGCCTTAGTAGCTGTCATTTAAATTGAGAGTTAAAGCTGTAATTGAGAGTAACGGTCAGAAGGTAACTACTCTGTCGTTGAATTTTTACTGCTTTATTAAATTACTGATCTGATGCAAGTCTGCACCTGGCTCTGGTGTATAATCATAAGCTACCAGAATCTTTTTAGCACAGAAGGGCAGAAATTGTAATTCTAATGCTTCCTATCATAAAGCTTCACATTCCACTTTGTTTTTCTTCTGCTGACCAATTCTGGATGGATATGTGGATAGATATGCTTTCAGTCTCTCTCTATCTGTCATCATGTCTGTACAATTTGATGTATGACCTTCAATGTGGGACTCCCTCCGTTGCTTAGGCCTTGCAAAGAATCAATAATCATTTCTTACACAGAAGGCAAATAGAAAATATTCTATATGGAAGACCTTGCATATTGTGGCGCAAAGCTCAGTGTTTTTAAATATTTTTTCAATATTGTTCTGTTTTGGTCCAGCATTTTGCAGACACAAGTATATAACTTTGAATTATTTGATTTAATTATTATACTCTCATAAATGTTATGCAAAATGGAGGAAAAGGCACTCCTTAAATTCTGCGTTTTTTCTGTATGGCATTAAAAATGACCATTCTTGAAGACCTCATATTTGCTCTTTTCACTATCTATTAATGGATATAGTATATTTCTTAAAACTGCTGTTTGTGCTGTTATATTTGTAGAGACATTTATACTGAGCATTCTGTCAAAATTTAGTATATGACCACGGTGAGTGCTGACATTTGAACGCTTTCACTGAAATAACTCAGGTTGACTTCAGACCTGCATTTGATAAACAGAAGCAGCCGCAGAAATTACTAGGTTACCGAACTGAGTGAAAACATGGGTGCTGCCAATTGTTTTTAGCAGCAATGGTCTGAACTCTCTGCTTATTAATGTACAACTAATTGTTGCTAGATAGGAATAGAAACAACAGGAGAGTTTAGTTTAATACTCGGGTGTAATTTTAACATTAAATGTGTGCTTCATAGGCCTCCTTTAAAATTTGGTTTTATCTGGGCTACAATTCTCTTTTTAGGATGTTTAGTCATATACTGCCAGCTTTTCAGATCTCTTCACTAAATTTGTACTTATTGTGTCAATGCGATGTAATGTGGTAAGGCTTACCAGGCTCATTCTGTGACATTATTTGCACAGTGGGCTTTCTCTTCACACTGGAATAATTCTGGATTCTTTTCTTTTCCCCCTTTGAGTCCTTTGGGTTTATACAGAATAAAATGTGCACAAGTCAGGAAAGATTTAGCTCAATAATCTCTGAAATAAGTGGTATAAAACAAGGGATAGTTTAAAGCTCTATCTGACAAAGCGTCTTAAAATTATTGTTTGTATTTATACTGATGTGCCAGACAGAACCATTAAACAAGACCTTTTCTATGCAGTACATTAATTGTTGGGGCAGGGCCCCATACTCAGGGGCTCCATAATTAATGTATCATGATTGCTTCACATTAATTTCAGTAACTGTGGAATTTGGAATCATAATTAAACCTTTTTTTATGTTAAACCTGTTAAATAATGCAGTAATCAAGTGTGTATCTCTGAGGGAGAACCATCTTGCCATTTTCTAACATATAGGAGCTGAACATCAGAACATAGTTTTCCTCTATCATATCAAATTAATTATTTCAGTAGGGAATGTATGCTAGGTGGTTTCAAGAAGAGTCATTTTGGGTTTTATGACCGTAAGATTTCTTCTGTGAAAGCAAGTACCGAAACTAATAGTGAGGCTAAATGTGGGTATCCAAGATGGAATGAAATCTTTTTTACTTGGACTGTCTCTTGGTCCTTCCAGAGGTTTTTGTGAAGATTGAATGGATCTCAAAGAAGATATGATCCTCACTGTCTACTGAGGAGGCCATAGTTCAAAGAATAAAGTTCTGTGATTCTGTGAATGACTGAAGGTGCTCAGGAAGCCGGCATTTTGTGCCCCTGTGTTTTTTTTTCCTTGCTCTTCACTGGCACCAGTGTTCATGTGTATTCTGCTTCCAGTAACCCCAGTGATCCTTTCCGTTTGCGCCACAGGTTCAGCCCCCTGCTCAACACAACGCCTCTCTCTTCCCTGGTCCAGCAGTGACTCTTCCAATGGAAGGCTGAACTTGATGACCTTCCAACCAACATTTGTGTGATGATATCACTTCCTTTTCTTGGGATTACCAATGCAGGGAGGATGTTAGTTGATTTCTAATTAAAAGAGATGAAAATTTCTTATATCAAGAGATACCTGTGTCTGACAAAATTCCATTTGTTTTCACTTCATAGACCAGACTCTTCAAGACATTGCAGTCACATTTTTCAAATATTAGAAGAGAAGAATATTATTTGGACCCCTTTCCTGCTTCCAGAATGGAAATGTGAAATGTCACTGAATCACAAGCTGCAGTGTGTAAGTGATTTTCCTTTTGAGTACAGTTTGAGGCATGCTGTCTGCCGTTGTCAATACTTGATAGGAATCGAAAATATGAGTATTTTGTGTTTTGAAAATGCTGTAGTCAGAGTTCTCTAAGAATAGCTATGGAGTGGTTTTAGATCATCTCCCTTGTCCATCAGGATACCGAGATGCTGTGTTTGATTGCTACATCATTGCACACTGTGTGTTGCTGTAAAGAGATGCAGTTCAGGGTCCACATCCTTTGCTACTTTTTTGGAAAAACATTTGAACTGGTGAAGTGAGTGTTCTCTTACCTATTCCTAATTTTTTGATGAAGATTCTGGGATAGAGGATAGGATTCTGGGATGTTCTGTCCTTTGTTTCTCTGCTGAATAGAGTTTTTGGTCTCTGTTCACTCTTCCTATTCAGTTTAATGTTCTCAGTATGCTAAATCTCTCTCCAGAGTTTTGGACAATATCTAGAACACATTAAAAACTCACCTACTTTTTGGAAAGAAAGATACAATATCTAAGTTCTTGTAATGTGAAGTCTATCTTGACTTCTTTATTATTCTGAAATGATATCTGAGGTCATATGGTACTGTGATGGTGACTGTCAGGGAAGAATTTGAAATACATTACTAATATACAAACATCTCCTGACAGTTTACATTTTATGTCTGGCAGCCTGGACTCTAAGCATGAGGCCTACTAGCTGTTCTGGGATTGACCGTGGTAATGCCAAAAAAAATATATTAAATTAAGTTGAAATAAGTATTGGCTTAGCTGTCATCAGCGTGTAGAATTATTTTCTGTTACATCATTTATACATAGACTACTACCAATGCTTTACATCTTGTCTCTGCCAAAATACTAGTAACTTGGATACAAGTATTAGTGCTTTTGTTTATTTTGAATTATTCTTTTGGCTTTCCAAAATAACTTCTGAAAAGGAATACAAACACTTTGTTAACACAGCACAGGCCTTGTAACTGCAAGACATCACAGAAGCTTCCATTTATTACCAGCTGTACACTCACTATTTTCTCTTGAATGTTATTTTCATAATAGACAGACACAGGGAAAACCTATCTTGCACACTTTAATGGAACATGACAGTAGCAGTTAAGCCTGCATAGGAATAATTATCTCTACCCAGCATCACACTCAAGTCTTCCTTTGAATTGCAACTAAACTGACAACTGTTCCATTCATTGCGACAATATAGGTCTAACTCAGCCAAGACATCTATGCAGATGAAATTATTTGTCAGTATGCCACTTTATACTTCAGTTCTGTTTAGTACTGCATTGAATTCTAATAAAATAAGAAATAAAAAATAAAAATAAAAAAACCGAACTTGAATCATACAGTACCAACAGGATATTGGGAGGATATGGGAGGGCTGAATGAGAAAAGAATGTGTTAACAAGGATTTGCCCTCAAGTGAGATTGTATTTAGGTTCTACTGGAATTGATAAAAGACCCATTGCTACTCAATATTTTCAAAAATCATCTGAAATAATGAAAAAATATGAAAAAAAATCTGGTGAACATAAGCAAGTGGCATAAAAAATAGAGGAATGATAAACCATATTGGAAACATGGCTGATACACGAATTGATATGGACCATTTGGTAGCTGATTAAGGTGTATTTTCACATTGCCATATGTGCAGTAACTCATCTAGGAACAACAGTTCATAGGATATACAGACTGTGACCAAATAACTCGGCATGTGTTCTCAGCATAAAGCTTTGTCAAAAATAAAAGACATTTACAATAATTTAAAATAAAAATAAAATACTGGGGTTCAAGAATAGAGAGTCACTTTACTGCTATACATAAGTTCAGCTAATATTGGAGCAGTACATACATTGTCAAACACATCCGTTCTTACAAGGATGCTAAAATCAGAAGACGTAATCAAAAAAGAGAAATAGTCCTACTTTAGAAATGTTGAAAAGGTCTCAAAGCATGATATGTGGTGCAGGTACCTTTACAAGGAGAAAAGGCCAGGTTCTGAAATCTTAGCAGTTTGTGAGGAAAAGGCATAACAAGAACCAAATTCTAGCAGCTGAAGCCAGAAAAAATGAAACTTGAAATTAAGAAACATGCTTTGAATAGTGAGGGTGCAAAGCTGCTCATACAAAATACCTGGTAAGTTCTCCAACTTCTGCCTTTAAATCAAAGACTTGCCATACTAGAAAAAAACATTTTGATCAAATTCAACTCACAGGAGTGAAGGGTAATGACCTATAAATCTTTCTGGCACTACGCGTTATCAATATGAATCTGTGGGAACTATGTCAGTAAACATAATCATACACATGGCTTTATCAGTGTGTAATATCATGATGAGACTGACATTTCTCCACAAAAAGAATGGCATAGAATCATGATGGAGACATAACAGCTGTTAGTGCCTTGTTGCTAACATGGCCAAAATCTCAGAGCACAAAATACATAAAAGTATGAAGTAAAACAACATTATCTTGTTGCAGTGTCAGACTAATGTTCTGCCTATGCAAAGAGGTGGCTGCAACAATATGTGAACTTCCCCAAATTAAATGTAAGCCAGGCAGGAGGGCTCTGCGATGTGTACAAAGATTTGGTTGATCCACTGATTTGTCATTTGTGGTTGGTAAATGTTAGTCAAGTATGATCCATTTAAAGGTCCAAAGCAATGAGAGGTCCTCAGATCATCGTGCTATTCCATGTCCAAATACACTGCAAGTGACTGCAGCACTCTAGGAAACTTCCCAATGAATACATTGCTCTCTGTGTCCTATCCTGCATGTGGCATACATAAGTGGAAAGGGGTTTGGATGAATAAGAAGCTGATAGAGCTCACGTAGATAGATTTAGGTACCGTATTCTGCTACTGTGTCTGTCTCAGGACCATGACAGACTTCAGTCAGGAACAGTTATGCAGTAGAAAGTGTGCAGTGTGCCATATGCCTGATCATAGAATAGACTAGAGCAAAATAAAAAGATACCATCCTGAAAATCCTTTTGTTCAGTTTCCACCTAATTCATAAGATGGACAACGGCCTTTCTGTTTGACCTGAAACTACCGATGCCTGTAGTATTACTGATTTACCACAACTGTCACACACAAATATCCTAATAACATGCTTTTTCCCTAAACTTGGTTTTGAAAGCCAGGAAATTAGCACTTTTATCTAACTCCCATAATGCAATAAAGGCGCTCATGGTACGCATAGCACACATCGAGATATTTCAAGACGTTGCACCAACAACTTTTTTGAAAAACACAACTGGCAGTGGCATTGATGCGTATGCGTTCTATACTGCTCCTGCTGTTGTGACTAAATTTTGCAGCAAAGCATGTAAGTGTTGTGGCACCTGTTGGAGAAAGATGGCAAATTCTTCTAGCCCTTTTTCCTCAACATTTCTGTATATTAGTCACTGAATAATAAACAGTGAGAACAATTCCTGGAGCAGAGACGGGAATGCAGAATTCCACTCTCCAGGCTGGTTGTCCAATAACAGGTATAGAGACAATATTCTACTCACTTAACCTTTCTCAGTCCTTTGCCTTACGAATCTGCTGTTCTCTGCTTCTCAGCAGTATAAATAACCAGTCTAGTATTTAGGACTTGCTCTTGAGAGACGTGAAGTGTTTGATTGCCCTTAAGACAAAGAAAGGACAAAATGCATGTCTCCTTGGGTGCGTACTCTTCTCCTACAGGTTATTTTCTAAAAGATGCCTGACCCTACACAACAGCAACGTTTTAAAAGAAAATATATTCAGCCCTGTCTTGCTACCTCTCAGCATCTGTGACTCTTCAGGTCTGGGATAAAGTGGCAAAACTAAAAGAAAATGGAAAAAAAAAATCCTATATCTTCCATGAAATGCAAGAAGAAATTGGAGGAAAAGAATTTTTTTCACACCCCTTCCCAAATTCTCCTTTTTAGCTCTTCCCGTTGACATGCTTGCTTTAAAAAATGGTGTTGTTCAGTGAAAATGAAATCATAGTTGAGCATCACTAAGAACTAATCCATCATGAGACAAAATCTAAGCATGTTGTGACAAGCTGGTTATGGTCCATAGTAAGAGGCAGCTTAACCAGCTGACAAATGACAAGTCCACTGTGGCTTTTGCTGGTCCTAGTCTTTTCTGTGCTTCTCTAAGAGATTTATGAAGAACATGGTCCTCTGTAGGATATTCCTTATGGTGCTCTGTTACTGTTGAAGTTTTGACAGTGGTACATTTTTTGCTGAATTATGTGGGTACTCTGGAAGCACATAATTCAGAATGTATCCAGATGTTTCTTCCTCTTCCCAGCACAGCTTGCTGCTAAGATGACTGAATAATCAATATATTTTAGTTAACAATACATCATCTTTCTTTGGAGTCATACCACAGAGGTTTTGTGGAACCTCTCTGTAGCTACAATATTAGTATTGGGGCTTTTTGTCATGTCCTTATTAGCTTGTTACAGCTGAGAAATCCTTTTTCTCGCCTGTACTCATGATACGTGCCATATCCAAAGCACATGTTACTGGAAAATAGCTTCAATAAAGCAGAGTGTTTAAGATGACAAAGCTATAAATTATGTAAGTTTCACTACTGATTATCTTCACTGACCACGTTTTGTGTATCTTACTCTCTGTTCTTTGTTCTATGATGTGAAATGAAAGGAGTGTGCAAGAACCATATATCATATTACACACCACTTAACGGGGGGAATGATTATCATCAAAGAACTACCTGCAAATCTCACCTACAATGCTAACTAGCCTTGTTTCCTAAAATTTGATGCTTTGAAGAATTATCTGAACTATTCTGAAGCGGGATATTAACATACATTAAAGAAAAATCTAGACATGAAAAATTCATGGCTACTGAAAACAGCTTAATCGTGAAGTGCTCATTTTGGACAAAATGAGGACATCTGCAGCCATGCTGCAGAACACCACAAAGGCCTCAAACTGTCATCGAACTTTGGTTCGAAGTGAGTCCACTTTGATGAGTGGACTTGAGTTTTCAGACTATAGTGCAACCCATTGCATTGCTGTTCTACTTCTCTCCCATGAGAAAAATTGAAATATGCAAGAAAAACCATAAAGCATATGAAGCAATATCAGCATTTCCCAGAAGCTCTGTTATTGCATTACCAGATTTTTTATTCATGAACTTTACTCTAATCATGTTAGTATCAAAGTTGATTGTTTTTACTGATGGTAAGTGTTATTAATCCAATTACTGATGATCAGTAATTAACTACTGATTTTCTGTATTAGCAAAAGAATGTTAATTTGTAGGACTGATATAATGCTAAATTTAAAAATGCTTAACAAATAGTCTTTTTTTATCAAACATATACATGTGCATATACGAATAGTATTCATTCTCAGGCTTACTTTTACTATTTCAGCATATTTTTGTACAACACACTTTCATTTATTTGGACTCAAAAATCTATTGATTTTACGAGGCTTAAGAAGCGGACCTCATAGATTATTCTTTTCTTATCTGTATATATTGTCATGTAGACTGAATTCAGAACTGTTGATTGTCCAAAAATGCTGTGTGAAAGCTGGAAGTTTCTGTATCAGTAAGCCATTACTAAGAGAACAAATAGGTGGAGAAAAGGTAGATATGCAGGACTACAGAGAGCTTGTAGCCAAATGAGGAGGGGGTTGCAGACAGAGAGGTAGAAGCATGCTAAGATATAATTGGCATTACTTACCTTGAACCCACAAATAGCATAACAGGAAAAAAAAAATATTTAGAGCACAGTAATGCTGCTAAGAGTAAACTTGGCCTAAATATATAAATGAGACATAACGAAAAAGGGGTAGATGAGGACTTCTGTCTCCATTGCACAGTAGAGCACAGTGAATATCAAAACATGTTCAAGGAGTAAAATCTGCAAGACAAAAAAAGGATGTAGAGCAAGCAGGACAGAGGTCTGGTAGAATCAGAGTACTTTTTCAGAATGAGTGGAATGAAACCTAAAACAAGCCCTTATCTGGAAAATATGACCAACTTTGTTATGCTGGAAGCAGTTGAGATCCTCAGCCTTTCTTTGGGGAAGGGGAAGGAAATGTAGATCATCAACAATGAAAGAGCTAAAATGGGGAAGAAAGCAGTCACTCACTTCAGTACCTGTCTCCATCACCGAAGAGCACTCCAGCCTGGCCACTCCAGCCTTGAGGACTAAGGCCATCAGGACTGTTACCTTCACTGACAACTACAGCATCAGCTGTGATTCCTGCTCCACATGTGTCTCTGAATGCACAGCATCAGTACTGCATACTGATGGTGAGTTTAGGGCAAGATTGTTAGGGACTAATTATTTGAATACCTAGTGATAATGATGGATAATGAGTAAGAACTAAGCCTTGGCAGCAAGTGTGAGGTTGATGAATGTCAGTCTTGTAAAGTGCTGTTCTGAAGTTTAAAACTGGCCCCATTTATTGATCTTTTAATGCTTCCATCACAAAGATCTCTAATTTCCTGGGGGGGTTTGGATATGTATAGCCATATACTTAGTTGCCAGAAGGCTTTTGCAGAAGGTCTGAGGGGAAATTACTGACGTGTCTTGCCACTCGCATGTAGCCAACGAAAAAAAGGATCTAAACTGAATGAACTAGAGAGCTGACTAAAGTCAAATAAGTGCATTCTGTAAGTGGCTTCCTCTCACCAAAAACATACATCTTGGCAACTAGGTTTTCTTCAAATTAAACTTTCTTCTTGTTCTAAAGGACAACATAAAAGGTGTGATGGGAGCTGGATGAAAACAGAGGAAATCATACAAATCCAGGTGACAGAAGTGCCAGAAAATCTGAGAAGCTGTGGAGGAGCTGCAACATGATCACAAAGGGAAAGAACAGGGAGCACTCATGATAGAGCAGTGGAAACGGGTAAAATCAAGCATCAGATTCAGTTTAGACTCTTAAAAGAAATGCTGCCTTTCTAGCAGCAGAACCTGAAGAAAAAAGAGACAGGTGGAGTAAATTCTTTCTTATGGGCCAAGATAAAGACAGAGAGATTTTTGCCAATTAGCATCATGGGTAAAACACACTCAACCTGGGAAAAATTAATTTAATTTATTGCCAATTAAAACATATTTGTGTAGTGAGAAAGAAAAAGACAAAAATTAAAACAGTGCCTCAACATCTTCTCCTTCCCTCTGTTTCCCAGGTTCAGCTTCACTCCTTTACTCCTGACTCCCAAGTGGTGCCGGGGGCTGAGGGGAGAATATGGTCAGTGACCAAAGGTTCCTCTCTGCCGCTCCTTCACTCACACATTTTTCCCCTGCTCCAGCATGGGGTCTCCAGGAGCCACAGTTCCCTCAGGAGGTATCCACCTGCTCCAGCATGGAGTCATAGAATCATAGAATCATAGAACTGTTAGGGTTGGAAGGGACCTTAAAGATCATCTAGTTCCAACCCCCCTGCCATGGGCAGGGACACCTCCCNATAAGGTCTCCTCAGAGCCTTCTCTTCTCTAGGCTGAACGACCCCAGCTCTCTCAGTCTGTCCTGATAGGAGATGTCCTCCATGGGCTGCAGAGGAACAATCTGCTTCTCCATAGTCTTTTCCATAGGTTGCAGTGGAATCTCTGCTCCGGCCCCTGGAGCACCTCCTCACCCTCCTTCTTCCCTGACCTTGCTCACTCTTTCTGTTCCCTTCTCATCTCTCTGTCCATTGTTTTTGACTTTTCTAAAATACCTTTTCGCCAAGGTGCCCCCACCGTGGTTGCGGGGCTCAGCCGTGCCCTTCAGTGGGTCGGTCGGAGCCGGCTGGAACCTGTTAGAACTGGGTGGAACCGGCTGTGTCCAGCTCGGGGCAGCCCCAGCCTCTCCTCACAGAGGCTGCCCTGCAGCCCCCGCTGCAGGGAACCCGGTACAGCCCCGCATCCCGTTCATCTCTGCCCTCCTGTAGAGACTGGTCAGAAGTTTCCTGTTCAACAGAACAACCGTGATTCATTCAAATGGTGTTTTAATCATATGCTATAAAATCCACTCAGATAAACTAACCTGCTCCCTCACACCTTGCTTTTCCTTTTTTGTAAAATGTATTCAATGTTTGAAGTGATTCCACAGAGAAAGACTGGATAATTTGCATCGTACTGCATATGGTTCTTGTTAGTATTTTATACGAAAAGTGCTAACCGCATTTCTTTTCCCTATACTTTATTTTAACACAAATACACTTACAGAAAACATTATCATATTGGCTTGCAACCTTGAAAAACAATGATCACCAAACAGAGAAGAGCCTGTAGTCCTCTGGAAGCTGTACCAGCAAAAGGTATTATTGGTAAATACTAGAGGGACTACCAGTTGTGCAAAAGGTATTATTGATAAATACTAGAGGGACTACCAGTTGTGCGGGGAAGGGTTGCCCAGCCTGCAGCAGATCAGAGGTGTTGGGAGGTTGTTTTACTGAGAAAATTCACCTATGGTATCACAGCTACAGCTTTAACCACAGATGTGAGTCGGAGTTTATGGAACATACCACCACACATAAAAGGCAGATAGAGGTCGCCTGTTGCTTCCTTATCAGGCTCACTGGTCAGCTGAAAGGGGCTAGGATGCTACCTGCTAAATTCTAAATCCTTTGTGTTAAGATTGACATTTTGGTCCTTATTGAAATGGATATGTTATCATTCTTCAGTACAGCTTTACAAAACGTGACTGGGTTTTTATGGGATTATAACTACGGACACAAGCCACTTCTAAGGTGGCTCTTCAGGCTGAATCAGTAATACAATATTTCCAAAATGCACCTTTATATTTCTGGGTTTTGGAAATTAAATAAGATGTGTCTCATAGAGCAGGAGTAAGAATTTTAGTTTTAATTTTAATGCTCTAGAAACAACAACTTTTATACCCACAAAGTACATTGTTACTTTAAATACACATATATATGTAACATATATGCATTGAAATGGTTGTCAAAATAATTTTAATATCTAGGGAAACATACTACTCACAGAGGAGGTCTATCGTGGAAAGAGATTTTTATGATACAGTTTAGACACAAGTCAAGCTGGTGCGGTAGAACGTGTTCTTCATTCACAATTCCTAGTAAATGGACCTTTAATTAGAAAATTCTGCAACACCTGTGACCTGGACAAGCCTCGCCAGCTTTTATGATGTTGCCATGTAAACCAATAGACTGGTGATTTGGCAAGAAAACCTAGTCATATCTGCAGGAACTCTCTGATTTATTAAGACTTATATGAAAGCTAAAAATGAGCTCAGCAGAAGCTTTAAGTGCCCTTGACAAAATGAATCCCAAGGACAGCAATCTGAAATAGCCCACAATAAATTGTCCTCTTTTTCAAACAGCTTCATATGTGATTAGTACAACTACAGGTCTGTTCCTTCCATTGCAAACATTGTGAAAGATAAATCTTTCAACAGTAATGCTAGCTGGCAGTGTGATACAGTAAGAATATAATATTTGTAACTCCATAGTTCTGCAGTGCCGTTTCAATAATTATCTGCATGTCAAATCCCTCTCCCTATTTTCTCTCTACAAGGTTACGGTTCCTAATGTAATTAGAGCAGGGAACGGGTGGGTTCTGATCTAGCATCACAAATGGTATTTGCATTAAATCACTGTCCTGTTTTATCTGTAAGATACAATGATTTTTCTAGATTTTACATGGAGCAGATATTCCTTTTCTTCTTCAGAGGGGTGTGGGCTGCCTGTGACAAACATGCATTGCAGGAGTCTGTGGTGGTGCTTTGTCCTTAAAAGTGGCAAAATATTATCCAAGTGTATTGATGTGAAGTGCAGACACAGTCACACCATGGCTGGAGAGACTGTGGGGTGGTACGATCACTACTCACCTCGTGACTGGGAGCACATATGTCTCCACAACCAGTGGCACATAGAGAATTAGAATTCTCTTGGCTACTTGTCACTCTGGCTGACATTACCACAATGTCTTATAATTTGCTTTGCGTATTCAGAAAACAAAACCAGTACTAAACAGTTTTATTGCTCTTGATGGTTTCAGCCATTCGGGTATATATTGCTACCTCACACAGTTGAGAATCTGATAAACAATGCTTTTTTGTTGCTTTAACATTAGTGACTTTTAGATAATCTGTCAAAATATTGTCTTTTGTGTTGGTGATGTTTCTTTATCCAGACGCACAGTCTACTTATGCCTTTGCTTCTGAAAGCAAACAAATCAATCTGTCTCTCACAAAAGAGTAGGGAGAACCCTGTAAATTATCCCTTGTGAAAGAAACTTAAAAATAAGAGACAAGTGAAATAACCTAATAAAGCATGAATTGATGTGTAAAAAAAAATAATATTTTCCCCTGGTACCAGAGCTATCAGCAGAAAAATAAGAACACTGAATTGTGTTCAGACCCAAATGGAGGATGTCAGTGATGGAAAAGCAAACATAACTTTGTTTATATTTTTCACCATGGGGTAGTAATATTGACTCAAGCCAAGCAAAAAGACAGTATAAATATATACAAAAGACTACATTCAAAAGAAATTTTAGGATCCTGTCATTACAGTGCAGCATGCTGCAATTTATTTTTCTTGCCAGCCTCTTCCATTACAATTTATTCACACAGCAAAGCTAGAAGCTTCCAGCTCCAGCGCAAGTTTGAATCTTACCTTTTTGCCTGGATCAATAAATGAAACGAGTCATTGGGGTATGCCTACAATGAAGACCACGATAAACGTGCTTGTTCCAGCTTTAAGTAAGTTTGCACAGATGCAGTCTCGCTGCACCAGTGTGGCAAATTACACCTCCCAGACTTGCATATACAGTGCCTGTATTGACTCTAATTCTTGAACTAAGTCACTTAGAGCTACATTGGGTATCCCTGCACAACACTGCCTACTCGAGGTGCCAACTCCTTAGCGCTGACCTTATGAAGATAGTGACTGCTGCTTGCCCACAAAGAGAGGTCCTCTCTGCCCCATCCAGAGGTTTACCAGGCAAAGCACTAGGGCAGACAGTAGTCCTGCTTGACAGCTTAAGTAGCTGAATTGTATCACCATACAGCACCCAGTGATCTCTCCGTCAAATGAAAAAAGAAAATTAAAATCATTTTCTGATGACAAATGTCAAGATAGCACCAGTGGTGCTACAGGGAGGTGGTACACATTTTTTTGTGATATAAAGAAAAGTCTTGCCCGATCACTGAATACTTATAGGAAAACTGTACATCATATAGTAAGAAAGGAAAAAGATAAGGAAAATTGTTAAATTTCACAGAACTGAGACTATGAGACTGTATCTGTATCTTTATGACAGCATGGCAGTGGTCATTAATCATATTTTAATTAAACATTGTTGAGATATAAATCTGCCTCATTAAGTCACCCACGGATCAGTTAACTGAGTGTTCAATACCACTGTATAACTTATATGACTGAATATGATACAAAGAAATCATAACAAAAAAAAGCAGTATTATTTTCTCTGATTTTTCTTTTTTCAGTGGTGTTTTTAAAAGATATTCCCTCAATATCCTACATAAATTTTCAATACAATAAATCTATTAATAATTTTTTAAAATTACTGCTGTAGTCATATGGTAAATATTCCTTGTATTTGTGCAGGCAATCATCTATAAAATAGGTTCATATTTTAAAGTGTTACATACTTCGGCTGATTGCCAAAGATTTTGAAGTATTCTGCAATGGTGAAATGTGGTTATATCCAACATGGATTTTGGCCCAAAGCATCCCGTAGACAGTAAAAAGTGATATAGGGCCCTAGATTTTACTGGGCGCATGGTGTGAAGCAGTGGCTAAGAAAGGAAATGTGAATTCTTAGACAAATAGAAAGAGGAATAAAAAATGGAAGTAAGTAGCTATTTTTGGATTTCTGTGATATTAGTGAGACCTGTACTGTGTTCTGTTTTATGAACTCATTTTAAAGCAGCATTGACA
Organism: Stercorarius parasiticus; assembly: GCA_013396915.1. Taxonomy (NCBI): domain Eukaryota; kingdom Metazoa; phylum Chordata; class Aves; order Charadriiformes; family Stercorariidae; genus Stercorarius; species Stercorarius parasiticus. Next base: position 42,825 of record VWZL01005586.1, read on the forward strand.
TATTGGAAATGGCTTTAAAAAGAGCTACAAGAATGATGGAAGTTCTGAAAAAAAGCCTTTCCAGTGAGATACTAAACCAGCTCAATCACTTTAGCTTAACAAAGCGAAGGTTAGGAAGCAACCTGATCATGGTCTATAAATGCAGATGCTTCCAACACCGGAGGGAAGTTTAATCTATCAACAGCATTAGAGACCTAGTGCCTGAACAGGGAGCACAGGTCAATTGGACTAGAAATGAAATATGCATTTTTACAGTGAATCATCACCAACCAACAGAACAAATTACCTCGATGCTTGATAAGTGTTCAAATAAAGATCAGATGTCTTTCTGAAAAATTCGTCCCAGCAGAAACAGAAATACTAGTCTTGATGTGCTATTCAGGGAAAACAGATATGTTAATGTGTAGGTCTCTTAAAACCTTTGTATTTAGCCAGTTCTGCTTGTCTTTCTGTGACAGGACTCGGCCCAGTCTGAAATCTGCACATACACTATATAACAACATGGCTTTCTTGGACTGCAAATAAAGCTTGACTGTCCTGTGGCCCAGGGTCTTCAGATTACTCCTGGGGGCAGATTCTCCCCTCTGCTACTACAGTCTCTGATTCCACTGTCAAATACGAAAGTGAGAAAAGTCGTGATTGCCATCAGTAAGAAAGGCTGAGAAGCTAGTCTTTAGGATGCAGGTTATATCATGTAAAATTGTCATATGGCATGTGGGAGGCTGTTGTGCCTATCCCTTGGGCCTGCCCTGGTTAAATATGACCAGAATAAACAACCTCAATCTCATGTAGGTGAAGACAGTGAGGCTGAAAGTGGGAGAGAAATATCTCAGTGGTGATGAAGTCTGAGGCAGAAATGATGGAGCCTTCTGATGAGTGAGACAGAGTGAAATTACTCTGTCCTAAGTTTCACACACTGGAATTGCACAAGGCAAGATAATGGTAGGCAGGAATGATGGACCCAGCAAAGCTTGGGCATAACTGAATCTGTTTTCAAGGAAATGAGTAAGACACAATGTCCGTAACCATATGTTGACACAGGGTTTCGCCTGTTAATTAGAATCATAGAATCATAGAATGTGTTGGGTTGGAAGGGACCTTTAAAGGTCATCTAGTCCAACCCTCCTGCAGTAAGCAGGGACATCTTTAACAAGGACATAATTACCTGCTCTGGACAGCCAAGGAATCAAGACCAATTTGTGCTGCCCCACAGCACACACCTGTGGCATATCCAAAGTGTCTTTGGTTGTGCTGGTCGACCCTACTTCTCCTTCTGCTGAAGGCTTCTGTAAGAAAGGTGACTGCTTCGTATTTATACTTTGTGATGCTTAATGTAAAGCCAGGAAGGAACATGCATTCAAATCTGCTATAAGAAAATGTCCTTTCAGCACTTTTGTCCAGCAAACGAGTTTATCCATATGTTCAACTAAAAACATACATGTACTACATAAACACATATTGAAAGAATGTTTACTGAAACGATGGAAAAGTCCAGCACTAATCTTACAAGTGTGCTTTTTGGGGAGAACTTCTAATCTATTTAGCATTACTGTTGGGAACGTAGAGACAACAGAGGGTAGGCAAAGAGATTAATTTCTTTTGGTGCTGGGTTATTTTTGGCAGATTTTGCTTTCAGCATAAAAAGTAAATGGCAACTTCCAGGGGAACAAGTTAAAATTTTAAAGTTTTTATTTAATTACATGTTTTTTAAATCTTATAAATACCCAAGTGTAAATGAATCTGAATTATGAACTATAATTATTGACCAGGTAACTGTCTTTGTTGCAAACCAGTTTCAAGATGAGACTTCGTTTGTAAAATTCATTTTATCTTTCATTTCTGGAAGTGCAGGAAATAGTAAAACAACTTCCCTAGTAGACTTTTGTTCTGCAGCATATTTCCAAACTTAGGCAAGTTGACAAGACATCACTGTCACCCATTTTTAGATAGTCACCATTTATTTGTCTTAGAGACAGAAAGAAGATTGAGGACAATTATGCCTTATTTCTTGGCTAAAAATTGTGGAAAGTGTAGGAGATTTCTCAAAAAATGTCATTCACCATACTGATAGTCTACAGGTTATCACAGCTTTTTCCTTTTTTTTTCACCAGGGTCACACTAGAGTTTTATTTTATTTTTCACATTTACCATGGTAGCATAGAATTTCTAGCTGGCCTTCTTTCTTCTGAGGTGCACTGCCTCTCTTGCACTTCCTTAGATCACAGGCAGATGAGCCAGGCAACTTGAAAAGACAGATACCACCGTAATGCATATTTATTGCAACATGGTAAAATTGTTCTGCATATTGAGCTTAGCTCCCAATATAGTTTGGACAAAGGTGCTCGCCTGAGTGACATTAGAATAGGATGCCTGCCACGACAGCTTTTATGAGACAGAGGGAAAGACCGTCTTTTTTTTCACCAGTCAGTGCTGTGTTTCAAAATCTGTCCCACATCTCTCTTTTACCTATGTCTTCTTTTTCACTCTACTGATTTCTATCTCACTAATTCTAACTTGCAATTTTCTATTCACATCTTCCTCACTCCTATTTCCCTTATATGTATACTACTTCTTTTTCCCGTATTTCCTCTCCTGGCTTTCTTTCACCTTGTTTTGTGTCCTACTACTGGTCTCCTGTGGAGTTAGCTGGCTCCTTTTCTTCCTACAGTTTATTCTTTAAAAATTACTCAGGTATTGCACACTGATATGAATTATTTACATAATATGTCATCAATGGGTGAAATCAATTACCAGTGAAATTCTGTTGATATGACTGAAGTTGTTCGTACATGCAGCAACATGGCTTAGTATTTTAAACATCATAGATACTTTCACCCTTGAGGGTAACAAATCATAGAGGCACAATTCAAAAACACAAGAGGGAAAATGCAGGTTGTATAATGAGGTGATTTTCTTTAATAAACAAGATAAAGACACATATGCCTCGAGTTCATTCCCACTAGTACAAACATGAGCAAAGTAAAAAAAATCTTGATTTGTTATGCTTCTTTCCTTTGATTCCTTCAGGGTATTATTTCAACAAATTGTTTTTAGGGGGAGGCAATGTGGATTTTAATATAAATTATGGATAAATCTGAAATGTGGGAATTGGGTGAAAAGTATCTTTATTTAAATTTTAGACAAACACAAGAGATTCACGTTTTCTAACGTACTGTATCATAAAGTTGAGGGGCTGCTGAATCTTGGAGTGAGACATTCAAGATCTTTAAACAGAGATGTAAAGAGAGCTGCTCCTTATCATACAGCCTATTATATGCAAGACTTATCCCTCACAGCATCAATGTTCTCTAGCTTGGATAAATGATGTGCACATATGGTGTCTCAGACAAGAGAGACTTGCGGACAAATAGTGCTTTAAAAATATAAGCACACATGCATACATACATATAAAATATAACACAATTTTAAAAGATGACATATTAACACGACAATCTCTATTCTTTGTTGTTAATGACCAATTTCCATGTCGGTGAAACAGAGATAATGCTGGTCTTTTCCTTCCCTTATTTTTTGACTCTAAGGTTTTGTTTCCTCAAGTAGTGAGGAAGGACTAAGGAATCCCAGTAAAGATGCTAGAGAATGAAGTAAAACACTAATATTTTTTAATAGAATACCTGAACTGCATTTGCATCATCATATTTTTGGTGGAAGACAATAGAAAAACTAATTATAACAGTTTAAAAAAAAAAAGTAAATATGAGGTTAAAGTAAAGTTATATTATGATAGTGTACCAAACATAGTGTTTGATACACAAAAGATGACAGAAGATAAAAACAAATGTTGTGTCTTGAAGATCCAGACCTTGGAGCCATTAATTAAAGAGTGGTTCTGCAAAAGGTAAAGCAATGTCCTGATAACTATAGAGAAGTCTCCCACATTTCATCAGTTGCAGAGTTGGGAGTTGCTGAGTTCCACAACTCTACAAAAAATGAGGTAGGTAGACATAACATTTGAAAAAGGAGAAGAGTGAATACCAGCATTCACTGAAAGGCTTTTAATCATGCTTGGTACAATTAAAAGCTTCACTAAGATCACAGGAAGAGATCTGTGAAGCAAGATCTGAGGTAAGGAACAGGCTGCTGAACATAAATCACTCACGTTTTTCATCAGCCATTAACATTTACAAACTAAAATGCTTCTGATATTGCTTGTGTATGTAGATGTAGCAAAAGCCATTATCTTCTCACAGTTAGATTGTGATCTTCAGGCTTTTGGTGTTGTTAATGATGGTGTTCATTTCACCTAACATTACACATCTAACAGTCACGTATCTGACTCTGTGCTTGTTACTCTAGTTTCCTAATGAAGGAGAGAAATAGGCGCTGCTGGGGTATGGTTATTTTTATCCTAACATGGACGAAGTCAAAATAATGGGAAGATTTTATGTCATTTCTTCAGTGGCAAAGGAAGTCCTAGAAAGAGGACAGCGTTATCTCCACAGAAACCTGCTGTACACAGTGAGTTCTACATTTCTCACCCTTGGCGTGAGAGCTGTTCTCTGCAGGCTGGAAAGTACACTTCAGCTGAGCACTCACACTGACAAGGATCTTCTATGGCACAGAGAGTGGAGGGGGAATTCTGATACGTAGATGGGACTGGAGGACAAAAGAACCCTGAGCACGTATCTTTCCATATAGCAGCATGAGCACCTTTCAACTTGATCTGGTATAAACTCTTCAGAGTCATGCAGTAAATTCAACCAAAGCCTGTGTGCTTTCTCTCCAATGCCTCAGTTTGCCTGCCTCAGTCTCACCATGTCTAATGACCTTTCCACAGCCTCCAGCAGCACGTACTGTTTTCCATTTGTGTCTTCTTTAAGAGGACATTGGGCAACTACATTGGGCTCACTTATAATGGGAGACATTGATTGCTGCAGATGAGGTTTTTAGAAAAAGAATAGAAATGCCTACTGATCTTAACAGATTAATTGTGATAAAAGAAGTACATTCCTAGAAGTCTAAGGTTGCCATTTCTAATCTTAAACTTATGATCATCTGGAGACCATGGCATAAGTTTGTTCCACTTGCAACATTCAAAGGGGAAACACACAATTGTGTGTTGATCAAAAGCTTGCAGAGTGTCGTCACTCTGGCTGATGCCAGTCTCATTAACATTATCGAAGTCCCACCAAAGCAAGTCAGAAAAGCTTGTGGAAGAGTATCTCTGTCAGATTTACTCTTGTTACAGTGGCTACTACCTGTTAAAATTCCAGAGGTACAATGAAGTTATATTCTTCTAAGGGCTAAGGCAGTCATACAATTCCTATGAATATGAGAGCCATCCTATAGCACAATCCATTCTTGTAATGACTGTACATTACTCACACAATTATGGCATTAAGCCATTCATATTTGGCCAATGAACAGGAGCAGTTACAATAAGAAAAGGGAAGAGGCTCCTTTTATGTCCTTCTAACTACAGGCTACAAAATAAAAGAACAAAAACTCTTCATCATATTTATGTATTTCCCAGTCTTTTTTTTCCCCCTGACAAGGTTATGACTAGCCCATAGGTACTAAGCAGAGGCAATGAGGGAAGGAGCTGAGCACTGAGGAGGAACAGGGGAAAGGACTGAGAAGAGCAGTAATGTTTCTGGTGAAGGGATGAAGCTGGAGCAGCAAACCAGAGGTTTTGGGAATTTCGGTCTTAAACTAGTAAGTAACGTCTTCCCTCCATTCCTTCCTACCCTGCATGTGAGAAGCTTCTCTCTAGCAGCCTCACTAATTGCCGAATAAAAAAGTTTTACGGGGACCATTCTGTAGTCAATCCTTTTATAGATTCACCAGTATGGTGTTGCAGATGAGTGGAATGCACCTCACTCAAAGGAGAGAAGCAACAATATGTTTTATTGAGGTAAAATAATAATTTGATGGTATCCAATAAATTTGATGGAATTTAACAAAGTTTAACAGTAGTTTACCAAGGTTCAATAAGTCTGATGGCAAGGTTCACCTTATTAATTACTGCATGGAAGAAACATACAAAGGAAAATTGAGTTAGAATCGAGTTAGAATGATTCACATAGAGACTGGAGACAAGTCACAAGGTTCAGAGTCACGAGTTTCAGAGTAGACTCCCTTACTTTCTAAACTCCTTATGAAGCTTAGGTGTGGCTGGGTCCAATCTTAGTCTCAGACTTAGACAATCGTTTATGTCTAATGTAATTATCTATACAAAGTTTATAATAATTAATTTTGAGTAGCTACATGGATTAGTAATGCTTCACTAGTATTAATTCAGAATGCTATCAGTCACTTACCAAGGATCTGTCATGAGTAAAAGATTTCTCCACCTTGAGCAAGGAAGGATCTCTTAGTCTTAGGTAAGGGATCTCAAACCTTGAGAGACTCAAGGGGAGAATCACCTGGCATGCATTCCAGCTGCAATTCAGGGAGAGTTCAAGTTGGTAATATATAGAGAGTTAAGTAGTTGGCTGCTAGTCACTAGGATAGACAAGGTAGATGTCTTCATTTTAGCTCTGGTATCTTGTTCTGTACTTTGGTTATCTCATATTTTTGGGTTTTGAACCCTAATTTTGAAATATTTTTCTGAGGCACCTTCACTCTCTTGTACATGAGCCAAGAGCTTTCCAGTTCTCAGGTTCACCAAAGGGAATTAGGGCTGTTGCTCCTTAGTCATCCTGAACCAAAGTAGTGCTAGGGGTCAAGTGTATCCATCACGCATGGGAACATGACAACATCAGAAAGAGTTTTGTTACAAGCTCTATGCTGAAGGGCTAATGGGGAAACCAAGTGAATACAGTGATCCCAGTTCTCAAGTCATAATGATCAGTTGACTTCATTTTGTCTTTGCTTAAAAAAAGTCATAAGCTCCTCAGTAACTTAGGAAGGTAAATATTATTTTCTAAAGGGATTGAAAACCAAGTTCACAAGGTGTTTAGAACGTTAATGAGGCAGGAATATTTACTAGCTGTCGTATTAGGAATTATAAAAGGAAAACACGATTATTATTGTCTAATCATATAATCAAGACATAGTAACGATGAAATATTAATTAATTAATTGAGGTGTTTATATATACTTATGTGTTAACTGTATATTAGAAGATTTTTATATGTACATATAAGTATATATGTGTCTATGTATGCATATATAGAACAGCCCCGGTCAGAAGGGACCTCTAAAGATCATCTGGTGTGTGTGCATATAAAATTTCACCTTTTTCTGTCTAACACATACATATACTCTGTTCCCAAGAGGCTACATTTCTCTGAAAGTCATTGGCCTTAGTTTTCTAAGTTACTTAGGAGCTTTGAAGTCTTAATCTTTGATAGGTTTCTATGAAAGGTGAGAACCACTGCCTCTTAAGTTGAACTACATTGTGATGGCTCTAGCTTCATGCTTGAATTCTATACATATTCTCTTGTACAGATGGAAAAAGTGAGAGAGTTTCTTTGAGAAAGAAACACGTAAAGGGCAAGTTGTAGAAGAGGCTGAACATTCCTGCAGGTTGCATCCTTGAAAAGATACCTTCTCTTCTGTGTACGACAAAATATAAAAATGTCTTGCAATCCAAAGGTGGAAGGGTTGGATACTAAAATGGTAAAAGGAAGCATGATCTTGTAGCATTTTTAAAGGAGTTTGTTCAATAAATTACTTTAGCCCCAAGGTAGTAATTTTGTTACACAAGTGGTCTTTGCTGTCTGAAATAATTTTAGCAAATGCCATACCATGTTTTAAGAAATTTGATATACAGATTTGCAAAGCTCCATAAATTACTCTTTGCATTCCAAATGTGACATTCATCAATTATTAAACTGTACATTTCCTTTTAAATCACATGGGGTAGCACTGTCCCCAGGACCACAGGGATACCTGGACACCCTCATGCTCCTAGGGGTGGAACCAGCTTGCTATCACTCAGTCCAGCACACAGCATATGTAACAAAGTTGCGTAGGGTTGAGTACATACTTGAGTCTACATAAAATCAAGAGCTGGATTTATTAACTTGGGTACTTAACTTGATTTAAATAGTCTGTGAGATATTCTAAGATCTGCAGCTCTCATAATTAACTCTTGTTAATATGAATATTTGGCCCTAGGTCATACAGGAATGCAACCTCACTATTTACACATTCACCTCATTTTTTAAAGTTCAGTTTTTCCCTTCCAGATGAATCAGAAAAGCAAGCATCTCAATAGAAAATGACATAGATTTCTGTAATGTAGAAAAAATAGATCTAGTGACATTTTAGGGCCCCAGGTTCTCCTATCTGGCTTTCAGTTGCCAGTCCAGAAGTGTAGAGGTTTCTTTTAAGTCTTGTTTCTTATCTGTCAGACCCATGCAGATATTTCATATATGCTAAGGTGTCCAAAATTTTACAAAATTCCTGTATGTAGGGTCCTGAGTATTACTGAGTTTAAATATTTAGTTTAGAAAATCACAGAAATATAAAACATGGAAATTCAAATTCCTACATATAATTTCTACCACAAAAAGTTTGGGTTGTTTTTTTTTTTTTTCCTATATCACATAATAATCACCAAAAAGCCCCACTGGCAGAAAAAGAACTTGGTGGATTCAGTTTTATTGTAATATGTAGCAGTAGGAGGGGGACTCTCAAAAAAATTGCCTTAATTTTGTTGTTTTTTTTTTTTCCATTAAGGATGGAAATTCTCCAAGCCACTGTGTGACAGTCTGAACATATCTGTCTTGGAGCAACTGTAGATCTTTCAATATGTGACATGTATGGCATATTGTTTCCTTGTTTTACTAAGTATTTGCATTTTATTGCAGTTCAGATATTGTCTGTTTTGATGACAGAAGTCTTTGCTACCTTTGCTTACAGTTGGCATTTCAAGGCCTCTCTGCAGATCAATACATTCAGCACCATATTAGCCAAATATTAGATCCTCAGCCTCAGCAGGCAATGGATGCAAGTTTTTTTTCTTTCCTGCTCAGTGGAATAACAGGCCAGAGGAAATAAATATTCTGTGGCAAATCATAAGAATGGATCAGTGAGTCTCAAGAAGCCATCATCACTCTATCCGAATCTCTATTATATTCTGTCTTTTTTTGCTCCTGTTGTGTTTGTCTAACCATCTAGTCAATATTGTCACTGTCTTTTATTTCTTCTGTTAGAAAATAGAACAGAAAGATGTGTCCATAATGTTCAGTATGAAGGCTTAACTCTGTGTTAACTGCAACTAATAGCTTAGATTTTCCCAGCTCCTGTAATCAGCAACTATGCTCCTTAAGGATGGACGTAAAGTAGCACCAGATGAAAAGGAAGGTTATAATCCTAAAGGAAAACTGAAAAGAGTAATTCAACTGACAAAACACGCCAGATGAATTGTCTGCATCAACACAAAAGTGACGCAAAAAAGATAAATCAAGCCTCTAATGAAAAGCAACTGGAAGGAACCAAAGGTTTTACTATGGAATAGAAGTGTGAAGTGGAAAATATCAATGAATGTTTTAGCAGGTATGACGGGCCTTTTTTTCTGTCTTTCTAGTTCATGGTTATTGTTTACTGCCAGATTGAACTGGGAAGGAAAGCAGGAGCTTCTAGTCATAATGCCTTTTCAGACACCATAATGTCTGACTGAATTCAGATATCCCATTCTCAGCTGTAACACTACATGGCTGCCACCACCTTTGCAGAGAAGCACAATGTTGATATTAATAGACGACACGAGTGTAATAAACTAATAGTTTGCCTGTTTCTTGTGTGCTAAATTCTGATATGATTAATAGAAAGGTATCCAAAGTTAATACTTCTCTTACACACTGAAACACGTGCATTTCTTCATAGATCCCAAAATATTCATCAGCACTGTTTAATCAGAAAAAAAAGTCTTAACTTGTTAACAAGGCAGAAGTAAAATTGACATACATTGTTATTTCCGTCATCCATGGAATTATGTCACTTTCAATAGTAAAAATGCTGATAAGAATACCAGTAAGATATACTTGATTATCAGCCTTGCTTAGATTTACATTCATGTAATTTTTAGTCTACCAACCTTCCAGGGAAGATCAGATCAGATTTTCTTTAATTATCATGACATTCTATATTTTCTAAAACTAAAAACAAACAAAACCACCACCACCACCAAAAACCTCCCCCCCAAAAAAACCCCACCCCAAAACCCAGGAGGATTGTCAGCTAGTCTCATCTCAAGAGATCTGAATAGCTATTTCTTTAACAAAATATTTTGTGTTTGTGTGGTTTTTTTCTCTTAGTTCAGTCCCCACTGAAGGGCACATGACTCAACCTGAGTGTCCTTGGTTTGTTGCTAACCGTTTGAGAAACCTTCTCTCCTATTTCTTGACTGGGAAGATCAGGCAAATAGAGACTTTTTTCGTTGGTGACCCTTTGTGATGTCTTCTTCAAGGTTTCCTCCTTCCCATTGTTCAGGATCAAGCATTAACATTCTAGTTCCTGAAGAAGAAAAGTGAATTGCTGTTTATCTTTGAAGAAGTATTAACAGATTTTTCCATTACATTTTTTCATATTTTAATATAGTTAGCTCATAGATTACATTGAAATCAATAAGCTATTATTGCTATTAGAGTTTGCAAGTATTATTTTATGCACTCTTGTTTGCTATGACTTGCTTCTTATTGTATAGTTCACAACTAATGACAGCAGTTGCTTTGAAGGCCTTGCAAAACTGTGGCTGTCATTTGCAAATCTAAATGCCTCTAGGTAGGGGAGATTCCCAAAGAACAATGATGAAAATGTGTAGCATACAGCTTCATCCCAATGCAAACTACACAGAACTTTTGCCTAAAGATTTATTTACATATAGCCATTTATATTGCTTAGGCAGGGCATTTCTTTTGAAGCTTTCAGGAGTACTTTCAAGTCCTAAATACTTCATAAAGTGCAAGTGACCCCCCCCAACACATGGCTGTCAATTTGCATGAGATATCACCTCCAGTTTAACATCTCACTAAGACGACAGGCATCTGTGCTCTGGCAAATAAGATTACACGTCTGCCATTGAAAACCAGATTTTCATGTCTCCTGTAAGCAGTAAGCTTGAAAAATCTCTGTAGCAGTGCATCTGACCAGAAAAAACTCTCAACTTTGTTCTTCAAGTTAGTTTGCCCTTCAAATTAAAATAGGACTCATGACTTCATATTTTAACAGTTGATCTGCAAAACCTTTATGAATATATTTTAAAGACACCCAGGTATATCTGATCCAGAATGAACTTTTCATGACTGAAAAGTCACTGTGGCTTTGATATTTTCTTTCTTCTTCCCATAATATGTCCTGTAAGAGAAATCTGCATATATTTAAGAAAAGTCCAAGCTCCTTTAACCTAAAAACTGGCCACAGTTTCAGCTGGGATAGAGTTAATTTTCTTCCTAGTAGCTGGTATAGTATTGTGTTTTGGATTTAGGATAAGAATAATGTTGATAACACACTGATATTTTAGTTATTGTTAAGCAGTGTTTAAGTCAAGGACTTTTCACCTTCTCATACTGCACTGCCAGCGAGGAGGCTGGAGGTGCACAAGAAGCTGGGAGGAGATACAGCCAGGACAGCTGACCCAAACTGGCCAAAGGGCTATTCCATACCATACGATGTCATACAACAATAAAACTGAGGGGACTTGGCCGGGGGTCAGCTGCTCGGGGACTGGCTGGGCATCGATCGGCTATGGTGAGCACTTGCATTATGCACCACTAGTTTTGTATACTGTTTTTTATTATAACAATAACAATAATAATAATAATTAATATTCCTTCCTTCCTTTTTTGTACTATTAAACTGTCTTTATCTCAGCCCATGAGTTTTTACCTTTTTTCTGATTCTCTCCCTCATCCCACTGCGGGGGGGGGCAGTGAGTGAATGGCTGTGGGGTCTTTAGTTGCGTGCTGGGTTAAACCATGACACTGGATCTCAAGAGAGTCACATTACAGCTACCTAACTCAGATATAGACACCTGAAGTCTTTCACTTACCATTCTTCAGATTTTCTTAACTCAGAAATCTCTTCTCCCCACTTTTTCAGACACTTCGACAATTTGGTTATACTTTCCATAAGCTTAAGTTATACCATCCATAAGCTAAACAATTTTTGCAAAAATCATGAAACCCACTCTTCATTAAAGAGTTTATAATGACAACTAGAGATTGATAGAGACAACAACCATTAACTTTTGATTTTATGTCTGACACTGATCAGTCAATCTTGAAATTAAACAATTTACTGTTTTCTTTGCTCATGGGTAGATAAACAGCAGTCCCTGTTCCTGAGGACATGATGGCGTTTAGTTACTCTCTGGCCTCAAGTGTATAGTGAGTTACTGGATGGCTATGAACAGTGCACCATAGTTCCCCAGCCACATCCGATTGGCTGCCAGAGCTGCAGGCACACAGAAAAAACCTTCCGGCCACTCTTCTTCATTGTCAACTTGACTGTTTTTCTTCACACAGGTTTTTTAAGTTAAGTGTGCAGGCTTGATCAAGAGATCATAGAATGATATATAATCACAGACTACCAGATTGGAAGGGACCTCAGGGATCATCTGTTCCAGCCTTTCTTGGCAAAAGTACAGTCTAGACAACATGGCACAACATCCTGTCCAGTCAAATCTTAAAAATTCCAGCGTTGGGGAATCCACCATTTCTTTGGGGAGATTATTCCAATGGCTGATTGTTCTCATTGTGAAAAATCTTCCTTTTCTGTCCAATTGGAATCTCACCAGGAGTAATTTGTACCCATTACCCCTCATCTTTTCGACATGACTCCTGATTTTTAACACTTCCAGGGATGGGGCATCCACAACTTCCCTGGGCAACCTGTTCCACTGCCTCACCACCCTCACAATAAACAACTTATTCCTAATATCTAATCTAAATCTACCGTCTTTCAGTTTGAAACCGTTACCCCTTGTCCTATCGTTACAGTCCCTGATAAAGACTCCCTCCCCACCTTTCCTGTAGGCCCCCTTTAGGTATTGGAAGGCTGCTATAAGGTCTCCCCAGAGCCTTCTCTTCTCCAGACTTCTTCTCCCAAAATATAATACACCAATCTCCCACCATTCATAGTCCTGAAAAGCGAAGGAGAATACCTGATAGATGTTAATCGTATTATTTAATCTACCAGAGGCAGATTCTTAGGTATTATGATGGTACTGGTGATGAATGAAGTAGGGAAGAGATCAATGGAATAGGAAGGATGTCAGAACCTGGTCCTTAATTGTGATCCAAAAATTTGTCCCAGTAATTTGTCCAGGCATGATTTCTCTTGTGCTTCTCTCTCTTCTCTGAGTGGAAAGGAAGGAAATGGAAAATATTTCAGCCCTTATCACTGGCAGTGCAGGCAGAGTAACCACCTTGGATAAGGTTAAAGTCAAGGCTCTGTGGTCTATATTCTTTCTATTAACCATCTATTGTAGGAAGAAAACAGGAGAAAAACAGTTCTTATTTATACCTGTACAGATGGTACCAAGGACCAGGAAAAGACACACAATGCCCACAAAGGATCTTGCCCTCCCTAGTGTAGTCCTACAACCAGCGGTGAAAACTAATTTTAAAACCTGGGTACGCTTTATGTCATTGATAAGAATGTTTATTTTGTTATTATGTTAAATTTTTTAAACATTAATAAATACATACATTTCAGTTGTTGCCAGATGAAATGTAACATTTTAATGTATGCTGTATTTATTTATCAAATATCCTTCTATTAACATTTTTGAGGGGTCGTTGTGGTATCTCCGGGTATTTTTTTTTTTTCCTCTGAATAGAAAATCAACACGTAAATGAACACAGATCTTCACTAGCTAGCATTCTGACATGACAAAGTGCTTCACAGTCAAAGAACTATCATTTATGGTATTAACCATCAGTAATTTTACTAAAATTCTCATGTAATGTGAGCTAAGAACATTTGACAGATTTCAGGGAAAAAAGAGCAGTTAGTGTCTGTTTATGAAAGTGAATTGCCCTAAAAAATAAATTGATTTTTCAGCGTTCATAGTGTTTAATCAGCAGACAGAATAAAGGATAGTTTTATTGCTCAAGTAAATTATCGTATAGGTACCTCTTTATATATTGCAAAGATATTCTTAACTCTTCATACCCTACACTTAATAATCCAGCGCTACAATTAGATAATGATAAAACCAGTTCTCTCACAAATTGCTTCCCTGGGTGCAGTCACACATAAGAAATTTACTCAAATGTATCTGCAGTAATATGTAACTGCAAGGCCATGCTTAGATCAGTGTTGCTGTAGACGACTGAATTCATTCAAAGGAGAAGAGAAAACCGGCTACGTCTGCAGAATAATGTTCTTACTCTTGACTCCCTGCTAGCATCTTCCTCTGTTTGATCCTGTCCTTATAAACCTGTAATCATCAAGTTCCAGGCAGCATGCTCTTTAATGTGAAAATTGAAATAGGCTGAGAAGTTTACTTCGAAACTCAGCATTGTGCCCTGCAGTGTGGTACGATACAATTCAGAGACAGGCAGCTGTAGTGCTCCTTAAACTGTGGACATATGGAATGGGATCAAAACAGTCCGGCAGGCATTGTGGAAATGCTGCCAGGAGGATCTTGCAGGAGAGTGTTTCATTGTCACCTTCACTTCATGGAGATAAAAGCTTAGCGGGGAGCAAGTGAATAGTTCTGGTGCTGATTACAGAAGGCAAGAAGAGCTCCTGGAGGGAGGCTGTAAAAATACTAGTTTTAAAGTCCTAAGTGACGCTCTGCTAATTTGGAGGCTTTCACCCCCTGTCTAGATTTCATTATTTGATGACACCTTGGTAAGTAATGTGTTTATGCAAGGACCTGTCTCTGAATGTTGTAAACTCAATTACACCCTGTGTTAATGTGGGTTGATTAGTTAGTGGCCTTCCACCAAAAAGCAGTGGCTGTGGATAGTTTTTACATCACTTGAAGGTGGCATTTTTCTGTGGATGTTCACATGCTAAAAAAATACTCTTAGCGTGTTTTTAAAACTATGTTTCAATGCCAATTTTTTCTTACATGAAAGGTTCTAGTGGGGTGCAGTCCAAAAACACTGTTCCTTTTAAATGAAAGACTTCAGATGCATATATATTCAATATCTAAGAAAAATAATGCTATGGTAATTGGTTATTTATTTTGTTGCACTAAGACTTGAAGCATAACCGATTCTCTGTTATTGTATCTGATTGAACGGAGTAAACAGACTAACCGTGTGGTGATTTTAAGAGCTCATATTCTCCTGTCCTTGACTATGACTAAATGGTTAATGGCACTTGAATTGGCATTCATACGATCAAAGCACATAGATATTTGAAGACACAGATATAGAAATGAAGAATTATAGTTTCAGAGAAGATAGTTCTGCATTTCAAGACACAGAAAACTCAAGTAATGCCAAATGTAAATATTATTAAGGTGAAGCATCCCCTACTAAGTGAACAATGCATATGACACAGAACCGAGATTGAAATGGGCTATAAACTTTCTTATTACTGTTTGTTTAATGTATATTATTGTTCAGGCTGTTTATATATTATAGAAATGTTGACTTACTTCACTGTTTCTCATGACATGCAAATAAAGGCCTGGAAAACTGACAGGAAAGATTAGGGCAACCACAACACTGAGACTTTCATCTTATCATACCTGTATTTGCAGACAAAGTAGAGCATGTGCAACTGAAAAAATAATACAGAATTCTATTGACCTCCATTGTATGCAAAGAAAATAAGTGATTAGTAAGATGGACAGAGAAAGAATTCTAAATTGATTATATTCCTGCAGGTTAAAAGTTTATGGGGAATATTTTCCTCCTTCAGCTGTAGCACGGTTTTGAGACTAGTTTAAATAAAATGCAGATTAACTCAAATCATGACAAGCCATTTAACTGAGCAGAAATTTTTACAAGTTTTAATATGATGCACTGACTTTGAGAGAAAATGGAATCTTAAACCAAGTCACCTGTCAGGCAGTTGTTGCTCTAATAGATGTGGCATCTCTAAAAATCATGAAGAAGAGGGTCAGTTTATTAGTAATACTCTACTTGTTCCTTGATGGAGAAAGAAGGCAAGTAGTACTGCTTCCCCACTACCATCCATCCTGAAACACCTCCTAACTGAAATTTTTTTCCCTAAAACTTGAAGTCTTAATTGAGATCTTCAAACAAATTCACATTTCCTTAAATTTTGTGGGCATCTTGTATAGTTGTGCTTGTTGTTCTTCAGTCTTAACAAATTCTTACTCTTCTCAAATGGAAAAGGATGAATGAAGTTTGACATTTCTCCACCTAGATGGCCAAGCACAAAGCAATCTAAATGCTCCTAGGTTATCCAGGGCATTGACAGCTAAATCCTACCATCCTCTGTGGACCCAAATCCTTCTATATCCTAAGCAAGGGCTAAGTCCTATTTCCACGTTCCAGCTGGAAGTCCATAAACTCAGTTTCACAGCATATTGCACATAGGTAGAAGATATTGGGAATACTTGTCATTCCAATCACTTTTAACACAAATATGGGTTCTCCAGTGCCCTAACACCCGATCAGACTTCTAATATCTTTTCCAAGTATGTCAAATTACATGCTAAGAATTCACCTTAATTTTTCTTAAAGTTATACTAGGTTTTTCCATCAGCCAAGTGCTCAGTAGCAGTGAAAACAAAAAAAAAAAAAAGAAAAAAAAGCAAATGTTAAAAATTATTAAAATAAGAATAGAGAACAAATCCAATGGTATACTATTTTGTACCTGCAGTTTGAATACACAGCTGGTACCCATTTGAAAAAGATATAGTCAAATTGGAAAAGCTGCAAAGAAGGCCTGTAAGAATGATCAAAGTCTCTGAATACTTTTATTACCCTTTTTCTTGGTTTATAACAGTCTGCTGTTTTGTAATTCAGCAGTTTTTGTCTGTCCTTCAATGTACTTTGAATAAAATTAGCTTGTATATAAATAACTTCCTCCAAGGTTATTTTATATAACTAAATTTTCCTTAATGTCCTCACCAGGTATCAAAATAGCATCACCATTTTTAGGTCACTTGTCACACGGAGGAACAATTTAAGCAGGTGCTTAAATTTAAGCATACAACTGTTCTTTGGTGCACTGGAACCTTGATGAACTTCTTTACAGTTAAATAATTAAGTCACATGAACGTCTTGTCTTTCAAGTGAAAGATAAGCCACAGAAACTGGACAGTTGAGGTCTTTTAGATGTCCCAGTACTTTGTATGGAAGGAAACAATAAACAAATATGAAGCAATTTATATAGCATCTGTCTTACTAATATTAAACCTTTATGTTTTATTTCACCCTGTCAAAGCAAAATTGGGTTTTATCTGAGTTAAAATGTTGTACGACTCTTTGCTCTTCTAATCTCTTCCATATCATTCTTTTTATGAGACAGTCTTCCATATAAATATCTCATTGCATGTTCTAAATAGTGGCTACTGATAAAAGTTACTTTAAATATCACCAAAATGCAATTACTATGCATGCAATGCATATGCCAGATCTATGTGGAAAAATACAAGGTAAAGAGTTTGTAAAATATTGTTTCTAGGGCACCCCACCATGTACCTGTATAATATAAAATTTGAAAACAGGAAAGGTGATTCTCATTCTTTTTTTTTTTCTGTTGACTTCACAGGTAGCCTGAGTTAGCGAGCAAAGATTTAGATATCTACAAAATAGAAGATAAAGTTCATTGCAATTAATTCCATCCAGGGACTTCCTATTGGAAGTTTTTATGGAAATTTCACTACCTTAGCTGGTGTTGGAAAAGAATGCCTATGCAGTCAAGTTCATTTAGTAACTAAACAAATAAATAAAATACAGTATATTATTGATTAAATTTATTCTTACACAACACTTATGCAACCTGGAGTGTAGTCATTTGCCAGCGGTATTTGTTTATCAAGGCTTTATATTCTTTTTTTCTACCTGCTTTTGAGTATACTTTAGCACGCTTCAGTCTTTAGTATTTCGTCTTCTCTGGGAATACTCTCACAGTGCTACAGCCTATTGCCCTCCCTCTCCCTGAGATCCTCCTGCCCTTGCTGTGGCAGCAGGGCAGTGCGGGCTGGGAGGAGGGCACAGAAGCCAGGACTTTCTCCTCTTCTGTTCATTATTCCTTCCTTTGGTGCTCATGCCCACTTCACCTTTGGTACGTCCTTTTCACTCTAGTGCTTTTTCTGTTTCTCTCCAACCCATGTTTGTCCAGAGTTACTGCTCTTTGCGGAGTTTGATACCCCCTGATACCAGTATGATTTCTCTGGCACAGGACTGATGCAGGAAGAATGAACTGAGCCATTAGTGTTCATCTCTTTTTATCTCTTTCATGTTAGTTTGCCTATTCCAGACAGTGTTTCCCTACTCTTCTTTTCCTTATTCTCTGTTCTTTTCTCAAATTCTTTGTCTATATCTCTGATATACATCTTTTTCCACTTTTCTGTTTGTGTACTTAACAATGATCTTTTTCTTGTGCACAGAGAGCTCTTTCATGGGTGTTTGTATTTGTAAGAGTCTGGAAGACACTCAGCTTTAGTTTTCTTTCAAATAAAAGCTTGTATACCTTCCTGTTTATCTTGTGGGGTTTTTTTCAAACTGCTTGTTCTCCTTATTGAATATATTTACAAACTGTGCAGTGCTGCATTTGATAATATTGATATATTTTGCTTACAGGTGAAGCAAGATCTTCAAGATGTGACTATTTAAATGTCAAGAAGATCAATAACAGAATTCATAAAATTAAAGACAATTTCAAGTTATTAAATCTCCCAATGTGATAAAATAGATTAAATAAACATCCAGTAGGAAAAGCAAGTAGAAGGTAAAATACATTTGTGGTTTAGGTTTCCTTGGCTAAATTCCATGGCTCAAAGTCCAAAAAGAAGTCATTAACTAGCGGGGTTCCTCAAGGGTCTGCACTGGGACTAACACTATTTAATATCTTTATCAAAGAAACAGACAGTGGGATTGAGTGCACCCTCAGCAAGTTCGCAGGTGACATCAAGCTGAGTTGACATAGAATCATAGAATCATAGAATCATAGATTCTATGATCAATACAGGCTTGGGGATGAAGGGATTGAGAGCAGCCCTGCCAAGAAGGACTTGGGGGTAACTGGTGGGTGGAAAGCTGCACATGAGCCAACAATACACACACACACTTCACTTAAAGCTTCCACTGCCTTCTGTATTTTTTCAGAGGGTAAAACTGAGTGGTATATGGCATAGTTATGAAAACTGTAGGTGCAGATTTCCTACATGTTCAGGCAACAGTAGTACTTTGTGCCACCATAATAGCCAAGCTTTTCACTAAGATGCACATTACTGAAGCTAGGATGAGGACTTCATTTTCAGTGAATAATATGTCTGATCATGAAGGATTTGGGTCTTATAATTTTTCATGTACCTATACAGAATTCTGCAGACCGGCTTATAGACATAATCTTTTTACTGAAGTCTGACTACTAGCATGCTAATACACTTCAGCTGGTGAGATATTTACAAAAGATTCACTTTGATAATTTACTGTCAGTTATTTGCGGAAGCTGCTGATAGACATTTACTCTCCGAGGAAATCGAGAGTTGTAATTAGTTTTGGCCAAATGTGCTATCCTCTGTATAAACAGGGCGTCTTAAGAAAGATTATGGGATATGATCTTATGTTTTTCATTATGCAGGCAGAATTCCTCATCATTGCTGAACGGTTAAATGCTATGGTTGGTTGTTATGAAAGCAGTCTAAGCTGGTGACTGCAGCATTGTCCTGGGAGATGCAAGTTCAAGTCTTAGCACGACTGCTATCTTGCTTCTTAACCTTTAACAACTCACATCACCAGTGTTTCCCTTCTTTCTCTTTCTTCTATACTTCAAGGTCCTTCGGGCTGAAAATTGATCTTAATTAGTCTGACAAAAATTCTCATTTTATGTCATCACGTCACACAAATGAATGACTATGATCATTATTCGCATTGGTAGTTTGGTTTAATGTTCAGTCTTGTTCTATATCACCTCTGAAATCCAAATCTTATTTTTTACAATTTTGCTTTTGTTAAGCAGTAGTCAAAAACCCTTTTCTCTTTTAGCACAACTCATGGTGAAGAGGTACATTTAAACTTTTTGATTTCATTTCATATTTGTTTAACTAAATTTTCAATTCTTTGCAATTTACAGTTTCATTTTAATCCATTATTTTAGACTAGAGAGGAATATGGCAAACTGTACATATTGCTCTTTGTTTAACTTGCAACACTTTGCATCAGCTTTTGCAAACAGATCTCCCTCTAAATCCGTACGACTCTTGACTCCTAACACTTTTTTCACATTAGAGCTCAAAATCATTTCTAACGTAATGGTTGTATTTTATTCCTTTTCATCCTTCAGCCCAAACATCATTATATATTCTGTGCCCATTTCATTAAAAATAAATGAATAAATAAAAAAGCAGCTAGCAGTAAAGCCCAAAGGAATTAATGTACTTTGCAAGTATAGCAAGAATTACCGTAAGTTCTTATTCTTAAAAGTGATGAAAATTTTTGGAAATGAATACAAAATTCAAGGTCTTGATTATGTGGAATGAGTAGGGAAAATGACTGAAAAGTTGAAAAACAAGCTTATTGCATGAGTAAAGATGTAGGCAAATATATATACATACATACATAAATATATATAAAAATGTTCTGTGTTGTTTTGGATACAAATTATCCAACAGGTTTCACAGTTCAGACAGAGTATGCTCTTTACACCATCCTGGCATGGTATTTAGAACTACAGTTTTATGTGTACGTGCATGTATCTTTTCTCCATTCAAAATGGAATGACTTCATAACAAATGAATGAATTTAAAAAGGCTTTTCATGATAATGACATTTTGACCTCTACAAAATCATAAAATAATATTATAATTCAGGTTGGAAGGGACCTCAGGAACTCTTTCATTCAAACTCTTCCTCACAGCAGGGTCAACAAAGAATTGAAACCAGGTTGTTCAGAGCTCTATTCAGTCAGGTCTTGAAAATCTCCAAGAGTGGAGACTGCACAACGGCTCTGGGAAACTTGCTCCAGTGTTTAATCATGGTCATAACATAAACATTTTGTCCTTATTTCAGAATATCCCTTTTCAATTTATGGTCATTGCCTTTCAACTGGCTGGCATGCACAGCTGTGAAAAGCCTGTCTCCATCTCCTTGCCATCTTCCCCATAGGCACTAGGGGGCTGCTTAGATGCCCTCGGAGCTGCCTCTTCTCCAAGCTGAACATGCCCATCTCTCCCAGCCTCCCCTTACAGGGCAAGTGCCCCAGTCCCTGGCAATGTTGGATGAAGCAAGTCTGCTGACTTGTGCATGTTCGTCAGCATCTCCTTTGGGGGTCCCAAACTGGACTGCATATCCCAGATGGGTTGTAATGAGGACTCGGTATAGGGGAATGGCTGTTTTCCTCAATCAACCAGCTATACTTCTGTAGACACAGCCAAGGATGCTATTAGCTTTCAGTGCTGTGAGGGCACACTGTTGGCTCAGGTATAGCCTGCTGTCCACCAAGGCACCCAGCTCCTCCTTAGTGGAGTTACTGGTAATTTATTTATAGATCAAGTTTTCCATATCTTCACTTTTTTACTTTTGTTTTTTGAAGCGAAATTAAAATGAGAAGTCCTTTTCGGAAGTCATTTTATATGGGGAGTAGAAGGCATCTTGAATGACATTGCAGAGTTATGTTTTTCTGCTCAGGTTAAATTTCCTGTCAACAATTTTCTCCTTCTGTAGAAACATCAGTTTTGAATTTTTCTGTTCTTCATGTATGTCGTGGTTTAACAACAAACAGCAACTAGGACCACGCAGCCACTCACATACTCCCCTAGTTGAAATGGGGGAGAGAATCAGAAGAGTAAAAGTGAGAAAAAAGTGAGAAAAAATATAAAAGTGAGAAAAAAACCTGGTGGGTTGAGATAAAGACAGTTTAATAGGTAGAGAAAAGCTGCAGATACAAGGAAAGCAAAACAAGGAATTCAATCACTGTTTCCCATCGGCAGGCAAGTGTTCAGCCGTCTCCAGGAAAGAAGGGCTCCATCACGCCTAACGGTTACTTGGGGAGACAAACGTCGTAACTCTAACTTTCTCCCCTTCCTTCTTCTTCCCCCAGTTTTATATACTGGGAATGACATGGTATGGAATATCCCTTTGGTCAGTTGGGGTCGGCTGTCCTGGCTGTATCTCCTCCCAACTTCTTGTGCCCGTCCAGCCTGCCCCTGGCAGGGCAGTGTGAGAAGCAGAAAAGACCTTGATTGTTTAGCAACAACCAAAACCATCAGTGTGCTATCAACACCATTTCTCATCCCAAATCCAAAACTTAGCACTATACTAAGTGCTAGTAAGAAAGTCAACTCTATCCCAGCTGAAAACATGACAATGTAAAATCACAGAATCATAGAATACCAGGTTGGAAGGGACCTCAGGTATCATCTGGTCCAACCTTGCACACCTTCACATGCTTTATAAATTTATTTAATCCAGTTATTGCCTAGCAGTACTGGAAACATCTAATCTTCAATAACTTTCAGTTGACTCAGCACCATAAATTGCAGGCTACATCTTTAATGCGGGTTCTAGTACTTGATTTTGCTTTCTTATCTGAATGTGTTAATTTCTGGTCTGTGAGTCTAAGCATCTCCAGGCCTTTGGCAAGCTGTGGGGAGCTTGGAGTCGTGTGAAACAATTTGGTTATTTGATGTGTTCACTGTCTGTATATATTGGCAACAACTCTGTGTACCAATATAACGTTTACCCTAGACATTGATTTTAAGTGGAAGAAATTAATTGTAAGACACTGTTCAGAACTACCTTAATCATAAAGATTGCTTGCTTAAAATAAAACCTAGGGTTGAATGTAATCTCATAGCTGTTGGGGAGAGACTAAGCTTTCTTCCTGTGTCAGGTTCGCCCCTTAGCCAGGGATGTGTTCCCAGTACAGGTCACATAATTGGAGTACAGTCTTGCTGTGCAGGGTTGCTAAGGAAGGGAATAGGCACTACAAAATAATCCTGGCCACTGAGCAATTTTACAGTTTCTGTCAGGTAGAGAGAAGTGGTAGCACAGAGTAGCAGTTCTGTGTGTGTACGTGAATGTGTGTGTGCAAGAGCTGCAAGAATGAGAGCTCAATGGGGAGTTAAGTTTGCTGCAACCTTTACTCCTCCCTTATTCTCAGCAAATTTATACCTAGGAAAAATAACACCCTGATACTGCCTATGGTTTCTTTGCAATAGGACTTACTCTTAAACACCTTTGGATTAAAAAGTTTGGAACACAGATTTATTTTTTTTGCTTAAAATTCACAAAGTACAGTAATACATCAAGTATGAAGATGGTAAGGGC
Source organism: Stercorarius parasiticus (assembly GCA_013396915.1). Lineage (NCBI taxonomy): Eukaryota > Metazoa > Chordata > Aves > Charadriiformes > Stercorariidae > Stercorarius > Stercorarius parasiticus. Next base: position 66,167 of record VWZL01005586.1, read on the forward strand.
AAAATGACTCAAAAAGTGGGTGATTTGGGGAATGAAGAGGATTCAACACTGTAATCAAACAAACCCTCTTAATGAGAAATCATCCACTGGGGTAAATCAGAATATCTGCTCTGAAATATGAAGCAGTGCTGGGTTTTATGTTAGCTGATGATATGGTTCTGTATAACCATATCAGAGGATCTAAGATTAACAAATTATTGTGAAAATTACTCATTGGGGATCCATCATGAGGATGCTCAATGAATAATAACCACAATAATTTGTTAAACTTGGATAAATATATTGTGTAGTTTTGTGGTGTATTTATAGAAAGCTATGCTAATTTGCATCCTAAAGACAACACTCTTATCCTATATATATGTATATCTATAGGTATATATAATATTTTTGTTTGTAAGACATTTCGGGCACTTTATCAAAAGTATATTGGACTTATGCATGTGTATAAGCATTAGTATGAATGAGTGTTTTATTACGTTTCATAAGGCTTTTTTTTTTATATCTTGTTGAATAATGTACAAATGTTTTAAAGCTGTTTAAAAATCTAGATTTTTTTTTTTTAAATTTGAGTTTCCTATTCTGACTTCATTGAATACCAAATTCTGCAGTCTAGGAAGACCTGAGAAATGCAGTGAAGTTTCTTTTCCATTCACTGCCTAAGCTGCTAGTACAATCTTGGGCCTTCAATAAGAAACTTGACCTCAGCCCAGCTAGAAAATTAAATCAAAGCAGAACTTTAGGATAATCAGATGCCTTAAATGAAATGAGTATTACACATGCAAACTATGTATATGATCTTGGAAACTTTTGAGTACAATGACAGAATATAGGCAAAGGCTGGGTTTTTGAAAGATACTTAGGCACTTTGGTGCTCACTTCTACAAAGCCTTAGGGACAGATGCAAAATGTGACATAGACAACAAAGCCGAGAGTCATAATTGTGAGTGATATGTCTCCAAGTTAGCTGTCCAAATCCAGATTAATCACTCTTGATGATTTTTATGGTCATGACAAGGAAAGGGAACCCCTAGAGAGCTTAACACAGCCACATTCTAGGTACGAGTTTAAGAATGTGCACTTCATTTTCCTGCATCCCTCAAATTTCCGAATAATTTCCCCCTGCTTCAAATTTGCCCCTGCTTCATTAGTTGAGAATACAATTTATAAGTGCAAGTCTGACTGAAACTGCTAACAGAACTGTGAAAGAGAAAGGCAGATGAAAATATTGAAAACTGTGTCTAAGTTGATCAGCATATGGATGGTGACCGTTTCAAAAAAAAAAAGAAAGCAACAGAAAAACCCCAGGTACAGCAGCAGAGACTGAAAAATGTGTTGTGAGCTTTTCAATAAGCCTCATAAGAGTTGTCCTTGTTCAAAAAGCCCAGATGTTGAAGTACTTACTTGACCATATAGACAGTGGAAACTGAAGCAAGCCCCATTCAGTGCCAAAGAGCAAATAAAGAGAATGATTACTGTTCATTCTTATGTCCTTTAAGCCAATCACGCAGTTTGGGAGATTTTGTCTTTTTCAGTACTTGAAGTTGACTGTGCAACAGATGATAGCTAACGGTATGAAAGAAAAAAGTGCAGCAAGAACTGGTAGTCACAGGGAGTGCCTTGAGTTCCTATGACAACTGAGGACAGTCTGAAAGCTGCAGAAGAATCCCATCCTAAATATGTGCTACTTAAAATGATCAAAGAGGATATTTTCCTTTTATTCCTGAATTTTCATTCAGAATTAGTTGCTTGCTTAGTATCAAGTTGAATACTAATAACATACAGTACCATGACAAAGGCTGTGGTTGCAGCTTGAGAAGGCTTTGTGAATAATGTAAAACTTTTATTCCACAAAAGTAATTAATAAAACTACCATAGGGAGAACAGTTCTGCATGTTTATTCCTTTATTTTAGCTTCCTTTGCTTTTAACAACCATAGATTATAAACAGTTCACTGTAGAGAGCATAGGCTAGGCTGATAAATTTCATGGGTTTGTCATGGGGAAAATATTAAATTTCATGCCTTGTCACAGATTAATAGGAAAACCGTATTAATACTATGCAGACAATTTATATAAGTTAAACTGAATTTCAGAGGCATGCTTAGAAGAAAAACAGAATAAAGTAAGAATTTACTTCAGAAAAGAATGGCAATACAATGCTGAGAAATCTTGGAACTTCTCTGTGGTAAGAGAGACTTGTATTGGTCCCAGTTTGCCCCTGTTGTACATATGTACTGAAAAGAAAGGGCATTAAATCTTCACATGCTTTCTGTGTGATTGATACCCTCTAAATACCCAAATGTTTGACATCTAAGCTATTCATCCTAGCTTCCTTGTATAGTTAGCGAAGAGAAATAGGCATTTCCTGAAGGTGATTCCTCTCCCCTGACCCAGAGTCAAATTTTAACAGGAGATGAAGTGCCTTCTGGATTTTTCTGGAAGAACCTTCCCCAATAAGATCAATCTCACATTTTGTGGGGGCCTGTGGCATGAGCGATGATCTATTCTGTAGATACATTTTATGTACAAGACCTTTAGAAAGTATTGAATGAGGCAGTGGTAGAGTACAAGAACAAACCACAGGGAATCAGTCTTTTCTGGTCATGGGAACAAAGAATTAGTGTTTGTATCAGATACCTTCAGAATTGTAAATGACTCAGAAGATAAACTAGACTATAAACACTGTAGAAGAACGTTATATTTTCTATTACGAAGACTTATGGACAAGATGTCAACGTGGCAAAACCTGAATTCTTTATGACTGAAGAATATAGCTCAGTGTTTCCTAAATTATTAGAAGCATGTGTTTTATACATAATTTCCCTGTAAAGACCTCTCATTTTCCTTATTGAGATTCATCAGCATATTTCAATAGCTTTTGCTTTTTCAGTCACTTTGACGTTATACAAGGTCCCGAATGTATTTTATCTCTGTTTCTTTCTACTGTATCTTTGTGATATTTAGTATTTTCATCTCTTGCTTTCAGCATCATTACTGTTCTCAGGGTACTATTATGCTTAGCCTCATCAGTTGAAGCAATAATCATATCATCAGCAATTATATCTTCCCTGGAAGTATCACCAAGTGCCTCATAACTCTCCTTCTACAGTATTTCACTGACACATTTCATCTCAAATGTTAATCTAGAAAACTGATAATGTCCTCCTGGAGAGTTAGAGGTACCTAAAAAGAGCTGTACCTATCTAATTTCACCTGCCAGGCCTCATCTTTCTTATCTGAAATTGTAACAAGTTGCTTGACTGCTAATTGGTGTTGCAAATCTCATGTCACTACTGAGCAGTAGTAACAGGCATGGTGCTATTTAACCTTCTGGTGTTAAGCATACTGAATCTTTTTTTGTTCTTTGTTGTTTTTTTTTTCTCTAGTCAAAGTGCTGATGCATTCTCTTGTGATATCAACTTTCTCTGTTCTTTACTGGCTAAGGAGAAAATTTTGATACTTTCAATCATTTGAATCATACTTTATTCCATAACTGGCTGCCTTAACTTTACCGTTGATTACAGTGAAACTACTTGTGCAGCTTAACAACTGGATTTTACGTATTCCAAGTGTAGCAGAAATTATCTCACTGCAACCACATATACCTAATACAACATTTATTTCTATGCAAATATACTCAGATTCTCTGATTCCCTTATGTGTATCATGGTAAACTATGATAATGTCTTCTCTGGATGTTAAATTAATCATTAAATGTCACTCAACTGCATACTCCGTGTGTTATAGGTGGTCATCCAATTACAAAAAATTGTAATTTGCCTTTAGTTTTTTGGTTGTCACTTTCAGATTAATCACTTCTTGTTCCTGTAAGTGGATAAATATCACTATGTGCTTTTCCTTACAAATAATTATCTGTTGTAGCTTCAGAATCTGCTTTTTTTGAGTACAGTAGACTGCTGTACTATTCTGAATGCTGGCTCCCAGTCCAAATTTGACAGAACAGGGACAACAAGGATTGAGTTTAGGCTTATGGTTGTTCTATTTTCTCCTTCAGCCCTCCTGGTTGCCCCAGCATGAATGATAACACCTACTCAGGGCATAGAATAAACTGTAATTTTGCAATAGTATAGAGACTCTATGGAGCTAATTATTGTAACTATCTGCATTCCTGTCTTCATTGAGAATTTAACCTTTGCTCTCCTCCACCTCCTTATGTTACCATGAAGCTTTTCCAACATTATTGCACATGCTATGAATCTTCTAAAATCACACTAGTCTGTACTCCTGTTCACACAGATTTAAGATTACTTAAGTATATACATTAGTGTCATGGTTTGAGCTGGGTTGGCCAATGACAAGATGACAGATGCTCTCTCCCACCTCTCACTCCAAGGAGAGGACAAAGAAAGATAAAGAGAGTTATGAGTTTAAAAAAAAATAAACTACTTCAATAAAAAATTAATAAAAAAATAAAAAATATAATGAAATAGACACAATATAAATAAATATGCACAAAACCATATCAAGCTCCCAGGGAGATGTCACTGGCAGGCACTGGGAAAGTTCCAGACTGGACTCAGTGACAAATAGGAACTGGAACACACAGATCAGGATCAAAAGGCAGATGAGATGACGGGGTCCTCCTCAGATGTGAGCCACTGAAGACCCCTTAGAAAAGAGTCCCTGCAAAGAAGCCAACCTGATCCCTTTCATCCCTCAGCTTTTATACTAAGCATGGCAGATGGGATGGAATACCCGACTGGCCAGTTTGGGCCACCTGGTGTGTCCACAGGTGTAACCATTCCACAGGGTAAACAACCAACTCAGCTGACCCTGGTTGACACAGCAACAAGTGTGAGCAAGAGCCTCTCTCACTGAACAGAAAGTTGGTTCTGCTTTACCCCACACCAGGACAATTAGTCATATATCACATACTTCCAAATACATCAGATAAATTAGTACCTCTTCATAAATGTGATTTTATTGAGAACAAAAGCAACTGAGGGGAAGAAACATGCTTGAAAAGAATTTAAACTTTTAATCCCATCATAAAAATATTATTTGATAACAGCAAGGGATTCTCCCTTTGGGCCTTAATTAGAAGGAAACAATACTTAAAATCTCAAACTTAAGAAATAATGGGTATTGATGGTAACAGACAGCACGCAACTTGAATGTATTTGGTGAAACAGAATTTCTTTTCTTCCTAGGCTGTTTTATAAATCATTATAACACATGCCTGACAAATGCTACATCCACTTGTTCCCAAACAAACCTCTATCTCTGATGACACTCTTTGGACAGCAAGTGGAAAACATGGTCAGTCTAGAACCTGTACAACCCTGGAAGAGATATACACTGTCTTTCTGGTAAAATTGAGTAACAATAGTAGATGATCTTCCATGAAAAATTCATGGGAAGCCATATTACAGCACCACTCTCACACATTTATTAGTGAAAATAATGCTTATGACTTTAAGAAGATGACAAATACATAAAATTAGAGGCTAAATGGAAAGAAGAATATTCACACAACAAAGATATTTTACAATGCTGGTGAGGAAATAAAACTGAAAAAAGAAGACTGTGACAAAAAAATTACATGAACAAAGGTGGAAATAGATTAACCCTGCAAGAGCAGAACTCTTAGGGGATAGATTTTCTTTGTTCAAGGACTAACAACTCATCTCCTGGAGTAGACTAGTTTTGTTGTAGCAGGTTTTAGTCAAGTTCAGAACAAGATAGAAGTCCATTGCTGTGATGAAGGAGAGATGTATGCTGGAACAAAGATAGTATCTTTTGAAAGTGCTCTCAAATTATCCATAGTTTCCTTCACCCCAGTTCTGCTAAGGAGAGGAACTCTAGGTAATCCTTTTATCTCTGGCATGGAGCTCTCCTTGTGTTTATCCTCAAAGAACATAGAAGTTTTGGAAACTATTGATGTCAGCAATCAACTCTGGTTAGTAATACTGCCCTGGCTGGCATGTGTAGAGATTGCTTTGAAGATGCATGGGAAAACTTGGATCTGCTGAGGCACTGGTAACTTTAGAACCCTTTCACCTTTAGCTTTGCTTCTTCTTCTTTTCTGTGGAAAGCTCTGTGGTTTGTCAGTCATTCAAAAGGTCTCTGAAAACTTTCTGCAAAAGATAGTTGCCAGAGAGCAACTTTCTCTGCAAAAAAAACCAAAGAGCCAGAAGCTGGAGCTTGCATGAAAAGATGTTAAGGATAGTTATAGTTTTGTTATGGGTTGGCTGCCGCTATAGAGATTGGCCATTATGAGCCTCGGGGCTGTAGGAGAAAATGCTAGGAAGGTTCAAAATCAAAATGTGAGTGTAGATCATTCTAATGAGTTTCTACAAAAGTGAGGCAGTTTATGGTTTTGTTAGTAAAACATAATTCTGCAATGTTTTTTTACCTTTTTTTTATTTTTTTTAGAGAATGAACTTGCTCTCACATAGTCTGTAATGCATAGATAGTTATGAGGCAAGGGGGATAACTGGTATCATCTGAGGTAGCAAAAACTGTGTTAGTGGGCTTTATGTGTCTAGCTGAGCAGAAGCTTCGTATTTGCTCTCACGGTAACAAAAACTGAGCAATCCAATATCACTTTTGCTTGTGTGTCTTGTACTACTTGTTCTTATTCATATGCTGCTGACGATGCATTGTTTACCACACAGGCAGCATTACAGAATTATTCCAGATGTGTGACATTCGTGTTCCCACATATGGGACTAATGGACACAGGATTCACGGAATTTCCAAATCTAGTATTCAGATTTTCAGAAGATCCAAGCACAGTGTAGGGTTCAAGCACACGCTGCTAGACTACTCTGCTGGCAGACACCTATGACCAGCCCCAGATGTTGTATAGCCAGTGCTGTATATCCAGCATGCCTGGAAATTCAAGATCATATACACAATGGAAATAGCCAAGCTCTTGGAAGTGACAGTGGAAAAAAAATGACAAAGAAAAAATCTAAACCACCAAGGAAAGCTCTGACTATGACAACAATTTATGAGGTAGACTGTGTCTATCTAAAAGGAAGTCAAGTAATTGAAAGAGAAAAGGACTCATTGACTGCTTGTTAAATGTGACTGATATGTAGATATTTATGTGAAATGGTACAACAAAGAAGAATGACACTAGAATCCTGTCCTCAGCAGAGATACTGCAGCTGTAAAAGCTCAGTCTTCCCAAAATAGCACACTGAAATGGAGAGGACAAACATAACAGTGACCAGTATTCTGAGAGGCAACATCTGCTGCACACTCAGAGTAGACATTAATTCACCATTTCGGAGGTGGTAACGATGACCACGCAGCAGAGCTGGTTGCACCTTTGAAGTACCATGGAAGCCAGTAAACAAAAGAAGTGTATTTGTCTCAAGCTGGAGGGCAAGTTTAGAGATAGACTGCACATGATGAACGAGGCAAAGTTACCATGTTGATAGACAACTTGTTGATAGATAATGTAGAACTGAAGACAAAAATGGAAGCAGCCAGATCAAAAGCAACAAGATGTCTAAATTGTTTTGAACTAAACAACTTTACAAATGACGGGAGGCAGCAGAGACTGCTGTGTGAAAGAACTGTGGCTTCCTTAACCCACAAAGCTGAATGTTAAACAGCTAGACTTACTTAAGTCTCATGCTTTCTTCACAGTCCTAGTATCTCTCAAAGACATTATCCCAATGAGCCCATTATCAGTCTAATTTGATACTCAGAGTCACTGAAATGATGGTAATAAGCTTACAGTATTCATATGACCGAGTATGAAATTAATCTCATCCTAAAACATGTTTAAAATAGACCCTGCTTCTTTTTTTCTGAATGAAAAGGGACCTGTTGTCTGATCAGAAGCAGATATCCACAATGTTGATGTCTGAAGTTAAATGACTCTGTCTGGAGAGGTAAAAATATTTCAGTGAGGCTTACATTGTTCTGAAGGTCTAACATTTTCAAAGCATGCAGTAGCAAATAGTTTGAAAGATCTAGGCACATTTTTTTTTTTTTTTTTTTTTAAATGAATGCTAAATGTCTAACAGAGATGAAAGATTTGAAATATATATGAACTATTCATAAAAAAAAGCATATCCAAAATCAGCCTTCCTTCTGTAAACAGAAATTCAGGTGTAAGAATCATGTGAGTGCCCAGGAATGTTGATAAAAATCATTTTATTATTATATCAGGTCAAATCAACCTTGACGGATGAGCTTAATGATACCTAAATAAATCTTTCTTTTCATATATATGTATCTGTCTTAATCTGTATCTGCCCTAATCTGTATCTGCCCAGATCCTTTTACTGATAGCGATATAATGTCAGTTCTTTCAGTGTAAGAAAACCAATGTGCTTTGATTTTGTCATTAAAATTGCTTAGGTAACTGAGGTTCTTTGTCAAATGACTGTCTCTTCCAAAAAAAAAAAAAAAAAGGAAAAAAGAGTAATTAGAAAGCATCAAAGTGTATATGACAGAGATCATCATAAGCATTATATGCATCAGTTCCTTTTACGAGTGGATAATATCAAAGGTTAAGAAAGGACATCTTTCTCAAGTACCTCATATATAATTTTATAGAGCCCATATGAAGGGTTATGAAGTTGTCCTTTCATTAACTCTTGTTTATTTATGATGCTAAATTTTATCTCCAGTTCTGGAAAACCTCCACCTTGAAATATTTACCAGTAATAGATAGAACAGTATTTGATGTAGATATGGATGAAAATAAGGCTTAAAACATTGCTATTTTCCACTCAACTTTGTAATTGACAGTGCTGAGGTCCTGTCATTTCTTGATGTCATGGGAAAGGAGCAAGAAAAAGAAGTTTGAGGGGCAATATGGCAAGCACACTGATTTTTTTAATGAATTCACAGTAAATAATTTTGGCAAAAGCTAGTCAGTTTATTACACAAATAGATTTTGAACCAGCTCAGTGTCTGAGATTTGCAGCCCAATGTTGAAATAATGGTCATAGTTTCTCTGGGAGGTCTCATGGACTATGCACAATACAGATGATGCAGAATGAATCTACTAAGTACAGCATCAAAAACTGAACTGTTTTTTGGTGCTATATTCATAAAAATGTATTATTAAGGAGTTAGTTATGAATGGTTCTTGTATAGCGTCAGAATCAGTATAACACAGATAAATGAGAAAGCTTTCGAATTCTCTCTAACGGCTTTAATGAAGCTTCAACAATGAAACCATCAGATTCCAGCACTGATCTCTTGGCTATGTGCCATGATAATATGGAAGTCTTCTTTATCTGTAGGTGTAGAATTCAACAACTGGTTGACTGTTAGCAATCCTTCATCAAACTCAGATCGTACATATATTGTTTGCACAATTTTTCCCAGTTATTTTGATGAAAGTAAAACTTCATTTATTGCATTAAAAGCTTGAGCCCCTAAATCAGTTGAAGAAATTCTCTTCGAGGTAGGCCACTGGTGGTCCAATTGCATAGTGGACTCCAATGATTGTGCCCAGAGGATGAGCTGTGAAGCTTAAAAGGCTTTCAGACTTCAAAGGAGGATGTAAAGTTTTTAATGGGACTGTGCAAGAAGTTCATAAGATGAGATTCACCAGAGGTTAGAAAATAGTTTCTTCATGTTCTTGAATTAGAAGCTGTTTCGGTCTATTAATCACAAATAACATGAAAGTAGCTGCATATTTTCTTACATTATTCTAATAAATATTTGAAGTAGACAATAGGGATTTAACTTTCTCTGAAAAAATAATTCTTACATTAATAATAGCTGATATAATGCCTATGCCTATTATTTATTTATAAGCCATGAGACAATTGATGTTCTCATCCTATCAGTCATTTAGATGTCTCTTTCATAGACAATACCTGTATGCCTTTCATAGTTTATTTTCAGGTTGTTAACTTCGTGCTTTGCTCAGAATACTACACAGTACTACAAGCTATGATTTTCTTTAAATCAAGTTTAACTTAAGAATATTTTAGATTTATTCATTAGTAATAGCTTCTGTACATCCACCAAGTTCTCTCTGTCTGTTAAGAATTGTACTCTACTAGACAAAAAGGTTAAGAAGTGATGGGAATAGAATATGGGAACCCAATAAGGAAAAGGAGAAGATGCAAAGGTTGACTTCTTTGGGAGAAGCAGTATAAACAGCCTTTCTTTGTAGGGCAGTGCCAGAGTAGGAGTTTAGGGACAAAAGTGAAGAAAAGAAAAAAAAAAAAAAGGAAAAAAAAGGTAGAGAAACTCAGACAGAGAATATGCTGGTTAAAGCCTTGTATTGGGTTTGCATGACAATGTTTTGGTAGCAGGGGGGCTGTAGGGGTGGCTTCTGTGAGGTGCCAGAAGCTTCCCCCATGTCCAACACAGCCAATGCCAACTGGCTCCAAGATGGACCCACTGCTGGCCAAGGCTGAGCCCAGCAGTGGTGTGGTGGTGCCTCTATGATAATATATTTAAGAAGGGGAAAGAACATGCCGTGCAACAGCAGCTTTGAGAGCAGCAGTGAGAGGAGCCTGGCCAGGTTGGATGAGGCTTTGAGCAGCCTGGTCTAGTGGGAGGTGTTCCTGCCCAGGGCAGGGGGGTTGGAACTAGATGATCTTTAAGGTCCCTTCCAACCCGAACCATTCTGTGATTCTGTAATGTGTGAGAGCAACAACTCTGCAGACACCAAGGTCAGTGAAGAAGGAGGGGGAGGAGGTGCACCAGGTGCCATAGCAGAGATTCCCCTGCAACCTGTAGTGAAGACCATGGTGATGCAGGATCTCCCCATGCAGACCATGGAGGTCCATGGTGGAGCAGATATTCACTTGCAGCCCATGAAGAATCCCACAGAAGAGTAGGTGGATGTGCTCAAAGGAGGCTGGAATCCTGTGGAGACCCCATGCTGGAGCAGGCTCCTGACAGGACTATGCTAGAGCAGGCTCCTGGCAGGACTTATGACCCTGCACAGAACCCACGCTGGAGCAGTCTCTTCTTGAAGGACTGCACCCCATGGAAAGGATCTATTCTGGAGCAGTTCTTGAGGAACTGCAGCCCATGGGAAAGACCCACACTGGAGAAGTTCATAAAGGACTGTCTCCCGTGGGTGGGACTCCACACTAGAGCAGGGGGAGAGCGTGAGGAGGAAGGAGCAGCAGAGACAATGTGTGATGAACTGACTGCAGTCCCCATTACCCATCCCCCTGTACTGCTCAGGGGGAGGAGGTAGAGAAATTAGGAGTGATGTTCACAGAATGGTAGGGGTTGGAAGGGACCTTCAGAGATCATCTAGTCCAACATCCCTGCCAAAGCAGGTTCACCTAGAGCAGCTTGGACAGGAATGCATCCAGGTGGTTTTTTAATATCTCTAGAGAAGACGACTCCACAACCTCTCTGGGCAGCCTGATGTTGAGCAGCGGTGTTGAGCCCAGGAAGAAGGGAGGCATGGGGGGAAGGTGATTTTAAGATTTTTTTTTACCTCTTATTATTACTCTGACTTTTGACTGGCAATAAATTAAATTAATTTCCCCAATTCAAGTCTGTTTTGCCCATGATGATAATTGGTGCATGACCTCCCTGTCTTTATCTCAACCCACAAGCCTTTCCTTGTATTTTTATTCCCCTGTCTAGCTGAGGAGAGGGAGTGATGGAATGGCACCTGGTGTCCAGACAAGGTCAACCCACCACAAGCCTGAAGAAGACCCACCACTGGACCAGTGCTAGGATACAATATGATCCCAAGGAGAACCAAAGCAAAGAAAGGACCAAAAGTTACAGTTACTGGGAAAAAATCATGACCTCTGCAGAAATTCTGTTGAATGAAATGTTATTTTCATACTGGCCTGATCCAAGTGAAAGGACGACAACCTAGATAACTCCTATAGGATTTAGGGTGAAACCAGCAGGCATTTCTTCATGGGCTAAGTATCCACCAGTTTATCTTATCTATAGAGAAGATGGTAAAATCACAATAAATAAATATGTATAAAAAGAAAATAACCTGTAAGTCTAACAACTTGCAACAAAAAACTACTTTCTTTGTCATGATTTAACCTAACAAGGGCAAAAAATACATTTCTATATTAGTTTTCCAGTTGCTGACATTTCTGTAGCTTAGTTCAATGTCTACTTAGGAGAACTGAGATATTGGTTCTTATTACCCATATAACATTTAATTCACTACACCTACTATGCTCTCTTCTCCTATGTTTGCTTGCTGTACTCCACTTTGAACCTTATTTTCACTTAGATTTCCAGTTTTAATCTTTAAATAGCCAGCTGTGGTTTCCTCTGATCACACTGGGAATGGAAAAAAAATGGATTAATCGAAAATTTGGCATTCCTACACATTTCTATGCTTCAGGAAACAGAGATGTGCTCTTCAGGACAATATTTTATAATCATATATAAACTTTTCATAGATTTGTCCAAAATCTGGTAAAATAATAAATATAGGAAAAACCAACATGAGCTCAAAAACGTGAGTGAGAAAAGCAGGTGTCTTTTTAAAAAGCATCTTATTTTGTGTATTTAATATATTTATTATTTTGCTTCATTTGCAACATATGGAGTACCTCTACAGTAGTTAATTTCTCTACCTTCTACTCACATACCCCTTTGGTTCATTGTTTTAAGTTCTCCAGAGAGAGGCATTTTTTAGATTATCCCAAAGAACTATCTCTTTTTAAAACTGTAAACATAGATGCTTTCTAACGGGCTCCTATATTTTCTGTTCTTCATACGAGGATTGGTTTTAGAGCTATTCATTACTTTTTAAGCAATAGTTGAGGAAAATGAATCAGGTTAAAGTTTGTATGTACAAAAATTAAAGATAAATGTTAGCGTGGTAACTCTGTACTCAGTATGAAAAGTCTGGACACTGCATAAATCCTGTTAGTTGCTCTCAGTTCAGTCCAGCAAGCAGTATTTAACCACAGTAGCAGAACTTGAAAGTGAAAAACAATATCCAATTAACGAAGATAACTGTGCTGTGAAACAGAAACATGAGAAGTACAAATAAAGGAAGATGAAGCTGCAGGGTGTTTGGAAGTTTATGAAAGTAAAATGAGGAGACCTCACATCAAAACTTAATATTTGGAAAAATGAAACAACCAAATGAAAAACCTGTTTACCTTGGAGAAGGAAGAAAAGAAGAGGAAACAAAAATAATCTATGACACACAGAAATTTTAGGAGTGGTTGGTGGTTTGCATAAACAGAATAAGGAAAAAGTCTAATTAAAACCACCCGCTGTTGGCGTGAAAGGGAAACAGCTCCATTTAATTTTTATTAACTATGGAAATTACAAAAATGATGATCCTTAAAGCTGAAGTAAACATTTTACAAAAAATCAAGACAAATAAGGGCATTTACATATAAAAGGGCTTTCAGGTTTTTAATCTGCTCAGTCAAAAAACACTTAAGAACAAATAAGCCAGTTTTATAACAACTTAGGAGAAAAATGCTATAAGTATCTGCTGTACTTGGGGAAATACTTTCCTCTTCACCATTCATAAATAAGACTAGCTTTTACACATGACCACAGCTTCACCAAACACTCTGCCTGAAATATTCTTATGGGTAGTCTTGTTTAAGACATGCATCCTTTACTCAGTTTGAAAGAGCTAGAAGACATAAGCTAGCATTAAAACAGCAAAGCTAATGTAAGTTAGCTGACATAAGTTAGCTTTTGCTAATGTAAGTTAGCAGAAATATTACAGTGTAGTACATCAAATCGCAGCTGCTGAACACCATGGAGACCCTGAGGTTAAAGTAACTGACCGTATTAGTTCATTGCAAGGTAAATGTTGTTGTGCCACCTGGATGTTACCAAGTATGAGTAGAGTGCACAGAATCGCCCACATAGCAATGGGAAGGCCAAACAGTGTGAGGCTGAGCTGTGATTATCAGTATAAAAATGAAAGTACTGAGGGTAGACCACTTTGGAATTAGTGGTGATATAATTACTGAAAACCCTGACCTACTACCTGATCTTGTGTCATCGCGATAAGAATTTGAACAAAGAGGAGAACAGTGTAGAAATACAAATTCATGCTTCCTAGGAGACTTAGATCAGATTTCTCTGTTTGTTTATGCAAAGATTCTACAGCCAAGTGGAATTTTTTTTTAAGGTTTCCCAGAATCACTGAACCAAAGAATGGTTGATGTTGGAATGGGCCCCTGGAGATCATCTTGTCCAAACCATCTGCTCAAGAAGGGCCATCTGGAGCCACTTGCCCAAGACCGTGTCCAGACAGCTTTTGAATATCTCCGAGGATGGAGACTCCACAGCCTCTCTGAGTAACTTGTGCCAGTACTCAGCCACCCACACAGTGAAAAAGTGTTTCCTGATGTTCAGATAGAATCTCCTGTGTTTCAGTTTGGGCCCATTGTCTTTTGTCCTGCCACTGGGCACCACTGAAAGGCGCCTGTCTCTGTCTGCTTTACATCCTCCCTTAAGGTATTTACATACATTCATGAGATTTCTCTCAACCCTTCTCTTTTCTAGGATGAACTGCCCCAGATCTCTCAGCCTTTCCTCATATATCAGGTGCTCCAGTCCCTTAATCATCCATGTGACTCTTTGGTGAACTCTCTTCAGTATGTCTATATCTCTTTTGTGCTAGGGAGCCCAGAGCAGGATACAGCACTCCAGATGTGGCCTCAACAGCGCTGAGTAGGGGGAAAGCATTACCTGCCTCAGCCTGCTGGCAATACTTTGTCTAATGCAGCTGAGGATACCATTTGCCTTCTTTGCAAAAAGGGTGCATTGCTGGCTTATGTTCAACCTGGTGTCCACCAGGACCCCCGGGTTATTTTCTTCCAAGCTGCCTCACAGCTGGGTGGCCCTCGGTACATATCAGTGCATGAGGTTGCTCTTTCTGAGGTGCAGGACTTTTCACTTCCCCTTGTTGAATGTCATGAGGTTCCTCTTGGCCCGTTTCTCCAGCTTGACAAGGTCCCTCTGGATGGTAGCTTAACCCTCTGGCATATCGGTCACTCCTCCCATTTTGGAGTCATCTGCAAACTTGCTGAGGGTACACTGCTGACGTTTGCTGGAGAAGATGCCAACGAAAAAATGCAATACTCAGCTATAGTCAAGTAAGTGGAGTAAGTATGTTTTCTAGGACAGAGCTGAGCAGGATAGGATTAATCACCACCTATTAATCTACCCTGGAGACAAGGTGCCTGGGATGTCCCACATGGCGCATTGTTAGAAAGGGAAAAAGTGGTGATCCTTCCTGACACTGTCAGTAAGGGCTCTAATCCAACTAGCAAGAGTAGTATTACTATGGTAGATTTTTAGAAATTTATAGCTTACAGCAAGTTTAGAAATATGGGTGTATATCATGTCCGTTTTTTGAGTTCTTAAGAGCACGTCATGTCCATAATCTAAATCCTTCATCCACTTTAGAAAACAAGTGAACCTTGTCACTGCTATGTTAAGGATTAAAAGTTTCTTGATGTTGGTGGCAACAGATATGTTGTCTGTGTCAAGGTCTTCCAGGACTAAGCGGTTTCCAGATTGTGGCCATCTGTAGTGAAAGCTGTGAAATCTTTTGCTTTCAAAGAGGCTTTCCAACACTACAAGTTCCAATATCCTTGTTAAATGAAAATGAGAAAAGCAAATAGATATTTATGTCTATCTGCTGTAGAAATATAAGAGTTTCCACTTTATATATGTATCATATATATAGCATATCTAACAAAAACCCCCTTTCATTCTCCCTCAAAATCACCTCTCATTTCCTGGAACTGAAGAATAAACAGAAATGTCATGAAGTGTCTTTGCTATTTATTTTGTTCACAAAGTATCAAATCAATGTTGTGATAGATAAACTGCTAAGATTTAATAAATAATTGCTCATCCTGAGGCATCGTTCCCATTGTACCAGCTGACGCTGGAGAAGTGGTGTAGCTGGTATCAACAATCTCTGTAAAAGAGTATTTGTCTCTTACCAGTACTCTTTCTTTTTGTCTTTTATTTCTTGGACTGCAAATCTTTCACTAAAAGTAATAGGAAAAGGGCTACACTGAGATAGCATTTATATGCCTTTAAAACTCTGCTTGCTGTAGTCTTTAAATATATAAGAGCTTTTTAGCCTCATTTCTCAACAAATATGGCTTCTGTAATGAGACTGTCCATTTGTCTGTCTCTTTTCACATCTGCCCACCTATTTGTCTCCCTTTTGATAAATTGAATCTCCTAGCCAGGTTCCACTAAATTTGACTGATGTCTCTTAAATTCATATGAGTTTTGTGATGATTAGTAGTGGGATAGATGTGTGTCTGAAGGAGGACAGGGAGAGAGACAGGGAGATGGAGAAGGAGTACTGAGTGGAAAGCTGAGCTGAGAGTTGATGGAGGTGGTAAGAAGAGAAGGCTGGAAAAAGGGAACGGCTAGGAGATATTGCAGGATTATATAGGGACATAAGGGAGCATGTAAACACAAAGATAAAGGAAACAAGGATTTGTCTGTGTGACATACCAGCCAAGTCAGTCTAGTCTACATAGGTTTCTTAAATAGCGTAGTATCATGATCTGAGGCTTACAGTTAATAATAGCTCTTTAACAGGAGATAGAACACAGAGTATTTTGTATTTGAATGCACTTCTTTCAATTTTAACTTTAGTATAACTAATACTTAAAGCATTGATTTATTTTCTTTCTTTTCCTTTTGGTTAAGTTCCAAGCAGAATATTTTTGTACATTTGGACTTGCGCACATTTTGTACTCTTTATGGGGCTGATATACATTGGCAGCTACAGCTGAAAAGTCAAATTAAAACATAGCTACTGTTTCTTCAAGGAGTCATTTCACATGTCATTTAAACATTTAAAATACCGAAGTGGTGGCTTAATTCCTGGGAGTGTGTATAACTCAAATAACACAGTAAAAATATCAACATCAGAGTGAATACCAAACAAACGTCAAGTGAAAATCAGATCATTTAAAATGCAAACACGTCTTATAACTATGAAAGCTGAAGATAATAGCAGTGGAAGTACACAAACCTACACATCTTTAGAATAAAGTTTCAACAATCCATATGTTACAAGGATAATGTAGCACCACATGTTCATTCTTCAGTGATTTATATCAGATGTAGCTGAAATACCTACCAATGCCTCTATGACTAACTTAATCTAAATGTCTGGTGGAAGTCCTTAACTGTCTTTTTAATAATACTGCTTTTGCACGCTCCTTTTAATGTTCAGGGACTTGTTTATTCAAACCAGATTCCTGAAAGTGCTCATTCTTAAGGTGTTTTGAACAAAAATAGGACAAAGCTATGCATAAATATTCTCCTTCTAGTTCTTGATGTGGGGGGTCTTTTGGGGGTTTTTTTGATTGTTTTTTTTTTTTCCTAATGGGTACAGGGATGCAGTTCATGACAAGAAAACTGCACCAAGAACAGTGAAACATCGCCTTGTATAAGGAGACGAAAATGCTGACATAACACCACGTGTAACTCTTTCTTTGTCTCTTCACCTCAGGCTAGCTCTTTGATGAAGCAACGGCCAGAGTTCTGTCTTTTGGGGACTCTTAGATGCATTATGTTGAATTAAGCCTCAAGGCTATTCCATCTAAAATTCATAATTAAGACTTCAGTAGTGCTCGGTCAATTTCGTAAAGAGATGGTTTTTTGCAAGCATATGTGTAAGGCATGCAGGAAACAGAGCTGATACTGTTTAAAATTATATTAGGTTTGACACAAAAGCTGTTGAGTGTTTAGTGGCATTCTCTAAACTTTTTGCTTTTTATATAGGGGTCCAACACAACACTTTCACTGATATTTAACAGATACGAGAATATGCATGCTTTTCTTCTCTCACTGATATGGATATTTAAGGTGCAACCGTTCTGATGTCTTTTCTCTGATTTTTCAAGCTGAGAGGAAAAGCCTCAATGCTGACCTTTTCCAAACATTTAATAATTTCTTCAATATACCAGGCACGGATTTAACAACTAATCAACCTACTTAGCTTCTGGTGGAGCAAAAATATAGAGTTTGTAGCCGAAGTGGTCCAGGTGTTGGGATCCACACCTGAGATAAGTATTTGTAGGACTCCACAAGCAAAGCAATCTTCCCCAAATATGCCCAACTAAAGTTGGTAAGAATGTGCTCAAACAGAGTATCAGTCAAAAGAGTCAGATGGCAGCTGTTGTGCCGTTGCTGGTGACAAGCTGCATCATTTTCAGCTTTCTGTTTCATTCCATAAGCCAGTCGCAATGGGACATAACCATTATCACAATGGAAATCTGTTCTACTAGAGTAAGCTGCAGTGATTCTTACCTTTATGCAAAGTGATGTCTTTGTTGAAATGTAAGCCTCCTGGGGAAAAAGCAGCTCTTGTTGCTGCGTGCATTAGTCATTCAATTAAGAGACCTGTCTCTAGCTTCTCTGTACACAGACTTCCTAATTTACACTCCAGTTTCGGCTCATTTGTTTCTCACATTGTGGGTACACAATGGATGTCTCGGGGACCCTTTCACTTGCTTTGCCTCGCAGTCTGTGCGTCTGAGGGTTGACAGACCATATCTATGCTGCAAAAATAAGTTGTGTTCAAGGCAAGTCCCACCAAAAACAGCAGACAGATTACTTAGAGAGCAAACCAGTCAGGCTGGGATCAGGCACAGCCTCCTGCACAGCTGACTACTGAGAATTGCTATGCCATTAAGAATACCCAGGTAGCCTGTTGCAGGCCCCCTGCTGTGACAGGCAGGTGGAAAGACACTAAGGAGAAAGTTGAACACACTTTCCTTGTTCAGGGCAGTGTACATATAGTTCCTACGTCCTCCCCATGCACATCCTTTCTGGGGAATACATATGTGATGTCACTTTGTAGTAGAAGAGAGCTATGCAGGTGAGAAACCCACAGTGCCAGTCCATATCTTCTTGGGCAAAAGCAAAGCAGGGAAACTGCTGACTGACAGGATGCTTTATTGCATAATGACCCTCTTTACCCACACCTTAAATTAGCCTTATGTCAATGTTCCCAATATCCATAAGAATTGTGTGCGCTGGCTCCTGATTCATCAGGAACTGTTTACTCACGGTAGATGTAAGGACAGTCCCTCAGAAAGGCCATTGATTAAAAAGACACATGAGCAAATACTTATAGAGCATCCAAATTTTTTTCCCTTTTTTTAATTTATTTATATTCTCCATTGATTTTAATCAAACTCACTCAAAGTGAATCAGGGCATGGAGAAATATTAGTGGTTTTTGCCTGAGACACGGATTTTTAGGTTAAGTATCTGTTGGAGGTGTTGAAATATAGATTATGTAGGCTAACTGTAGGCACCCAGAAAATTTTATGTGCCATGATATTTCAAGAGGGAGGTAGTCATGCTGAAATATCACAAGCAGGTCTATTTCAAGAGAACTTCAACTGAGGAAGTTGCTGGGTCACAGCTTTACTCTCAAGTTTGCATCCAAGGGGTGCTAAAGTCATGCCTACTGTAAGTCATCTTCCCAGTGTCACATCAAGTATGAGTATAATCCATTCAAATATGGATTTGAGACTACCATATCCTTATATGCAAAACCAAGGGAGAAATATTTAAAGTAGTGATAACTTAATGTATTCCTTTCTTTAGATTGCTTAAATATTCATACATCCAAAGCTCTGGGTGCACATACAAAATATTAATAGAAAATCCAGGAACATAATGAAGTCATATGATATATCTCTCTGAGCTACTTTGTCAGAGGAAACCACTGCACTCTAGAAGCTTTATTGCTCTCCAGAGTTGTTTGATTTTTTCCTTCTTTTTCTTTGACCTAAATGTTAGTAGAGAACTTTAGGAGAAGAACTTTGATTTTTCAGATACTCTGTATAGCTTTTAATGGAGAACAAAAAGATAGAAAGGAGAGGTGAGAAGAAGGGAAGGGAGAAGAGAAAAGGAAGAGAAAAGGGGAATGGGAAGATGAAGAGGAAAGCAAAGAAAGAGAAACAGAAAATAGAAACAGAAAAAAATAAAAGAAAAAGAAAAAGAAAAAGAAAAAGAAAAAGAAAAAGAAAAAGAAAAAGAAAAAGAAAAAGAAAAAGAAAAAGAAAAAGAAAAAGAAAAAGAAAAAGAAAAAGAAAAAGAAAAAGAAAAAAGAAAGAAAAAAAAACAAAAAAACCCAAATGCATGTGTTGGTTCAATATACTTAACAGGACAAAAGTGTAGGTTCTAAAATACCTTGCTATTAGGATAGAGCTTTATTATCCATTCCACTAGTTCAATGAAAAATACATACTTACTAGAAAAGCCTTCAATCAGGAAATCTGAAAAACAGTTTACCATCTCAAGCCTCCTCAAAAAAATTCCATCTGACCTGATGAGACAAATCAGGACCACAGTGGTGATTTAATGGAGCAATCAGCAATGTGTCAAATCTGATTGATGCGTCCCTTCAGAAACATGACAGGTGATTTGATCGCCACCAGCACAGACAAATCTTCCCCAGAAGACCCTGTTGCTAACACAAGGTGTGGGAAGATTTTTCCAGTCAACTGTTTTTTATTTTATCCTTGAATTGAGGTGATTTTTTTTGTCTGGCCCCTTTGCTTTGACTTGATTTGAATAGTATTGTCCTGACCTAAAGATATTATTTATGACAGAACATATCTCTTACCTTTCAAAATGTCGAATGTTTTATCAGGTGGTGAAAGTAATTTCTCCTCTAAAGCTAAATTAAGAAAGAAATAAATGTAATTTGCACAAAACACTGCTTCTAATAGTTATAAATGTGTTTTTAAAACAATGAGATTCACCCTAAGAGTCAAGGAGCATAGTTACCTTCTGAGTTACTGTACAATACTGCAGGGAAAGGCAGAGGGCAAACAATAGGCATAAACTAATTAGGGGCTCATCTTATTTCAAAACAATTACAAATCATTTTGTATTAAGTGATTATTTGGTTTTATAAAGCATGCATATTTGAAAGCTTTATTGAAAAAAATCATAAAAATTATGTTATTAACTTGTGTCAGTGGAAAACCACATGAGTTGCCTTGCTGCTTCCAAATCTGTTAACTGAAAAGGTCTCTGTCCTCTCTGCTTTACAGCCCATTCACAGCCTTACACACATAAATCAATTTTTTAAAGACCTTACTGTAATTTGACATATCAGGCTGCAGATATAGTGGTCCTGTGTGTATTAGTAGATGTCATCCTTGCTAAGGCCAAGGACATTGAAGGCATTATAAATAATTTACTGTATCAATAAATATTCAACGTTATATAATTAGGAAGTTAGCATACACTGTTTATGTAATGCTGGGCACATCACAAAAAAAATATAAATAAGCAGAGTGTGAGCAAACACTGTCAGCAGAACAAACGAGCTGCCCAGACTTCTCCTCCCTGTCAGGGCAACTCGGTGAAGCTCTGCAGCTCGCTGTGACGGAGGTGTGCACGCAGAGGGAGATTTCAGGAATGCAGAGGTAAAGTGGTGGTAACAGCAGCATCCTGTATCCCAGTGCTGCCCCCCCAAAACTGCAGCCATCCTCTGCCATGGCTGTCCAGAGCACGATCTATTCTCCTGCTGGGTCATCTTGTGAACAGTCTGAAAAATAGCAGCTCAGGATCTGGAGGGTTCAAAGATGGAGACATCTTCTGCCTCTTGGGCTTTCTGGGTTTGGTGGTGCAGCTTTTTCAGCTGCAACCAACAGTCAGGACTAGAGTATGATCAATGATGGATGTGAGTGGGTAGGTGAGCTGGTAGGTAGATTTGCAACAGAAAGGAAAAAGAGAATCAGTTTAATATACAAATTTTATTTATATAAATTGCTTCCCCATATAAAATCTGCAAGTAATTTCCATTAAAAAGGCATAAGCTTGTAGGGAGAATTGGGAAGAGAAAGCAGAACATAAATTCTTCTATAAAAACTTAGGTCTACATGATGGTGTTTATTTTTCTTTATGAAGTATAAAAAAGTCTGTTTAACCTCTGAGCAGTTGAATAAGGTAATTATTTGCAATGCATTAGCAGTAATATGAAATTTCATATAACGTATGCGTGATCTGAATCAAGAGCGTGTAAGGTCATTTCTTTTTAATGGTGTCAGTTCATAATTAAAATCAACACAAGGGGTTTATTTTTGGAGGATGGGAGCTAATCTTTAAATGTGCCTGTTACAGATCTTGTGTGCAATCCCAGTCTGACTGCTTTATTAAAATGTATTTGATGTGCTTCTCTAACAAAAATCAATTTTAACACCTTTCTGCAAACAATTTCCTTCCTGTTACAATCATTTTCATCTGTAATTATACAATCATCAGTGTAACAAGATACACTTGGAGTTTGAAGAGTATAGTTTATTTTTTTAATTACATTTAATGAATAATGGAGAATTATATTAATCTAATGAAAATAAATTTGAATCTATGATTGTTTCATTTTAATTTTTATTAAATCCATTTATAAGATGTTCACTGCAAGGATACCTGTGCATGTTCTACAGCTTGAACTTGTCATTAAATGTCCCAAATAGGATCAAAACAATCTGATCACTTATTCCTGTTATCTCCTAGGTTATATGCACATGAATGTGGTCAGTTAGATGCCTACAGTGAAATTTGTTTTCTATTAAAAGTGAAGATACAATTCCTAGTGATTTAGAGAGGTCAATACTTCGTCCATGGAAATGCACAGCATAATCAACTAGGAAGGTCTTTGAAAAGAAATGCTGCTTTCATCTCCTTCAGTCTCTGCGGCTCTGACCTGAAAGATACTGATGATCTTTGGCCCTCATTAACATCCAGCGAGTCTGGTGGTGTTCAGCATTTTCTCAGCAGCTTACAAGTACCATGGTATAGCCCCAAATCAAGAGCTTATTAAAGGCATATGTATGGCTCTTGTTGGCTCTGTGGACATGGGATCAGATTTGTTCTATTAGCCCTGAAGGCTAAAGGCAGGCTTAGCCTTTGAAGCTATTGGAAGTCATTCTTTGATGATGAGTACATAATGCTTTAAGAGATTCATCTGACATAGCTTTATCCATCCAGAAGTTGAGTGTATAGTCAACATTTTCAATTTTTTCAAGTTTGGCTGCTGCATCTACCTTCCAGAAAAGTCTGAGGCTCAGATGATTTGGGTTCTGGAAGTTTCCCTTTTTATATACTGACTGAAAGAAAACTTTAAATGAGTGGTTAGATTATATGTCTATTGTGGTTTAACCCCAGCTGGCTGAGAACAATGTCATACAGTATGGAATATTCACCTGGGGTCAGCTATCCCAGCTGTGTCCCCTCCCAACTTTTTGTGCACCCCCAGCCTACTCAATGGCGGGGAAGTATGAGGAGCAGAAACAGCTCTGTGTGAGCGCTGTTCAGCAATAACTAAAACATCCCTGTATTATCAACCCTGTTGCCAGCACAAATCCAAAACATAGCCCCATACTAGCTACTGTGAAGAAAAATTACTCTACCCCAGCCAAAACCAGCGCAATGGCTAATTTTTGATAGCCTTGATTATAAGAGAAAAATTTGCCATGAAGGCAGCTGAAATTTCCAAAATAATTATCAGTTTGGGTGCTATCAGGTTTCCTATGTCCAGCTTCAAACATCGCAAAGTCCCGTGGGCTGCAGAAAACTCTACTCTGGACATTGTGGTATGCCAGTTGGCTGGAGCTACCGGTGGGCACAGTCTTATGGTATTTGGAAGTGCTGCATCAAGGAAAGAATTGTTATTCAGGATGTTGAACTGAGTCCAACCTCTTAAAAAAATTCCCTCAAAGAAAAAAAATTCCGCAGGAATGGTTATGATTACAAAATTGAGGTAGAAATTTTATATGTTTACCTCCAAATTGGCTATTCCTGCCATGCAAATAGTCATTCTAGACTATAAAAACACTTCCAACACTATTCTCAGACAGATTATGAAATTATTCCAATGAGGATTAAGGAAGTAAGCAACCTGACTTCTGGATATTTTATATTTTTAGGATTATAAACTGCAGGATGCTGAATATTCATCCCTGATCCATCAAAAACCATCTTTAAACTTGAGGAAACTGAGACTATATCCCTAATTTATTTTGATTTTAGGGAAAATAGGGTTCAATTTTTATTCAAACTCTGTTGATAATGAAAAATTGATATTCCATCATAAAATTAACAACCTTACTATGTGTAGCTTGAAACTGTCATTAAACACACTTTATATTTTTATGACTCAACATCAAATTAATATCCTTGCCTTGGAAAATCTGTCTATTTGAGAGAAAAAATTGATAGAAGATTAGGAAAAGAGATTTATTTGTGACTTCGGTAACTAATTTACTATGAATTTGCAGCAAGACTGTGCAGCGTAAAATCTTCATGATAAAACAGTCTGCATACCCCTGGTTCACTACTGCTAAAATTGTGATATTGATTAATGATGTTGTATCATATGGAATGGTTTCAGTTCAGAAATCTATGCCTAGGAATGACCTGTATTTTATCTACAATTATCACAGAAAATAGAAGAAAAAAAAAGCCAGCAAACGCTGTGAGCATAATATTTAAGCACAAGCCTAGGAGACAGATAGCATTTTCTTTCTTAAATGAATTTTTTCATTGTTTTGATACTGATGGCATTTCTGCATTTACCTAAAACCAAAAAGATTCTTGTTCGTACTTTTCATAAGACATCCTCCTTGGACACGTACAATTTCAGTGTGCCTAGTTACATGTAACATCGTGGTGAGGTTTACTTAAGGTGTATGGGATGCTTTAATACCCTCACCTGATAGGAAAATCTAAAACAAGAGAATGACTGTGACTGACAAAGTGGCTGCTTGTATTCATGTCCATATATTAGGCTCACTCAAAAAAAAAATAAAAATCTCAGTTTGCCAGTTAGACATAATTAGAACCACAGTTGGGTAGAAAAATAATCACGAAGAACCTTACATTTATATTAAGTAAGCAATTCAATTTTTCAAGTTTCTGACAAGAAAGAGGTTCAGAGATCAGTTTGTCATATCATTTTACAGGACAAAAGGAGACATGTCTTCCTTCAAGGTTATCATATGCCATATGCCTTGCTCTATAGGTTTGCCAAAAGTCACTTAATGCCATATGTCCTAAGCAATTTGTTTTTCAAATAGTACCTCAGCTGTTGTAGACACTGTATGATGAAAATAGTCAGAAAAACATAACGTTTGTTCTTTACTACTATCAGAGACTCCATTTTTCCCTCTTAAGTGGGTATCATGAGAAACATGTATATTTTAAACCTCAATATTGGCTTCTCTGTAAGACAATTTTAAGTTGCCTGCATAGTTCCACCTCCTGCAGCACTCTCAGCAGAGGGGATACATTTGTCTTCACGGCCAGGGGGATACCAACCCCAACAGGCCACTCCTCCTTTCCCTAACAATAATATTAGAACTTCAGAAGGTTGAGAAACCTGTTAAAATGGTTTTTAAGAAGCAGTGTTTAAGTGCAGAATGTTTACCAGTGTCGTGAATAGCTGGGAGGAGGGAAAGGGGGGGGAAAGTATCCCTCATCTGTAACCCTTTCTTTCTTTCCCACAGCAGTTAGACAGCTGCCTTGTCGAGCAGTTTCTTGAAAATTCGTGAATGCCAATCTTTCTGAAAAAAAGGTTTGTGATGTGCCACTGCATAAGATTCATGATCCTTTAAGCAAGACCTTAACTTAGTGCAGCAGTGTATCTGGCCACACACCATGTTAAGCTACTCCTATTGAGTTAACCACTGTCTTTCTCAAGAATCTAAATTAGGGATCTGTAGCAGAAAGAAGCATGTTTGGGGAAATATATTATTAGGTATCGTTAAAAATCCTCAAACTTTCCCTTAAAAGTTATAATATGTGAGTATATTTTACTACAAGGTTTTTTCTTAATTTTTATGTTACTAACTTTAATTTTTATCACATTTCATAATTTTACCTTATATCCAACTTTTAGCTTAAATATTTGTTAAACTAACATTCAAAGAAAGGCTTGGTTTAAAACCTTGGAAAAGACGTATAACAGAAGATAGATAACAGCCCTCACAAGTGCCAGTGATCGGAGCACGAAATTCCTTTTTTGGTTTAGGCAGATGAGTTACAGTCTTTGAATTTGAAAAAAGAGTTAAGACAATGTTACTTACCTCCTTTGCAGGATGCAGGATGAATTAATTAGTTAATGTTTGTTTAACTTTTCAAGATGGAGAGGTCTATTTAGGTACTAAGTACTACTTTCATGAAGAAAAATATGTTAAATGCTTACTAAATGGCAGTGCTGTGGCAACACAGTGGTTCTGCTTGGAATTACAAAATCATTCTTTCCCTCCCATTCGAGGTTTCACAGCATCCACAGTGCTGTCTCTCCGGAGTGTGAAAGCAGTGGGCGTGTGTGGCCATCACCAAGGGCATCACAGTTCTGGAAAGGCTGAGAAGACCAGGCAAGCAAGCCAAATACTGATCATATGCACAAGTAGGAAAGCAATCAGAGTATCAGAAGAGAAAGAAACTGTGACTGTGTGCTTTTTGTCCTCTGCTTACAGTGCAACCAGCTGTCTGGACAGGGATGAAAGTCTAAGATCAGAAATGGTGCCCTCCTTTCAGTGTTGTACTGCATACAGGCAGCTACAGTAAAACTTTTACTATTTTTAGGCTGTATTATCCCTTTTCAGCTTGAGCTGAACACCAAATATTTACTGATTTACTCCCCAGAAAAAATACTATGATGAGAGCTGGAGACTCCGCTAAATACCAGCCTCTGTAATTAATGCATGGGCAACACATGCTGTTCCAGCCCCGGAACTGCAGTTTTCAGTGTCACACACTGGCTTTATTTTTCTAAATTAAGGACATATCAAAACATTTGAATTTAGATGCCCTTGTGTATGGAAGGTCCCACTATTATAGTCAGTGGAAGGTTGGTCAATAAGGCCAGCAGAGCCTGCAGAGGAATATGGTTAAACAGGACTTTGATGTTTATTTAATTGGTCTTTTGAATCCCCTGACTGAATTGACTAGATTGTCACTGATTATAACAGGAGTTAAAACATCTAATGTACTTGTAGACATTTGCAAATAAATGTGTAAATCCCAAACAACATCTTTTCATAAGGACACAAATCAATTCTGTAAATTGAGGTGTCCAAGAGACAGTCTTGGAGATTACACTAGACTTCAGACTCTCCTTCAGAAGGCTTAGATGCCAGCATCAAGGCAACTGCAAAAAAAGCCTAAAAGTTCCAAAAACTCAAATAATGAAACTGTATGTGTCAATGAGTTTTTGAGATAACATTGTGTAAAGCACCCACAGTTGATTTAATTAGAACTAGCAAAAGACTAAAAGGGAAAACTACAAAGAGATTTCACCAAGAATAAATTTGAATCCTCTATGAACAAGTCCTAAAATGGGAATACATATAGTTTTGTGGGTAGTGACAGTTCTCATAATGTTGTCCACCACTAAACCATGTCCCTAAGCACCACATCTATATGTCTTTTAAATAGCTCCAGGGTTGGTGCCTCAACCACTTCCCCGGGCAGCCTGTTCCAATGCATGACAACCCTTTTGGTGAAGAACTTTTTCCTAATATCCAAACCTAAACTTCCGCTGGTGCAACTTGAGGCCGCTTCCACTTGTCCTATCACTTGGTACTTCAGAGAAGAGACCGACCCCCACCTTGCTACAACCTCCTTTCAGGTAGTTGTAGGGAGTGATAAGGTCTCGTCTCAGCCTCCTTTACTTCAGGCTAAACAACCCCAGCTCCTCAGCCTCGTGTCTAGTGGTATGAAATCATCATAAGCCTTGTATGAAGTCAGACCTGACAAACTTCAGGAAATGCAGCTCTGCCTTATAAGACATCTAGTTCTATACAAAGAATTAATTAACAGGGCTTTACAAGGACATGTTAACAGAAAATTTACCGTCTTTTAAAACAGAGAGGTCTGAAGTCTGCATCAAAACCCTTTCATAAATCTTGCTGGTAATCTCTGTTAAATTACTACAGTTGTTTAAGGATCAAAATCATTTATTTAATTAAAAATGACAGAATATGTTCATCCCTGTACTGCATGGTACAGGATGCTTCAGATATCAGTAAGCTAGCAGACTGCTGATTAACAGACTATTTCTGTAGCAACAAATTCATCAGTGTCACAGTAGCATCCCAAACACAAGCAGGTGATTGTCAGTGTTTTTAAATTGCTGGCATGTTTTTGACCAGCATGACTCTCTCAGGCAACTGAGTAACATACTCAAAGTTGGTGGTCAGTGCAATGATTTCTAAACTGTCAGCTTTCTAAGGTTTCGGGGGGTTGTTTTTGTATGTTTGTTGTTGTTTTTTTTTTTTCTGGAATCTGTGTAAAATGAAAAAATATATAAGAAATAGAAATCAGTGGTCTGACATTTAATTTTCAAGGAAATTTGAATTCCCTTTAGTTTTGAACTTTTTTGCCACTCACAAGGAAGTCTTAAAAGAACATTAAGTTAAACATTTAACTAAACATATAATTAAAAATATAAGACTGCAAGACAAGCACAGTTACAGTTTTAAAACACATACAAATTGCAAAGAATAAAAAAAATTCTGAGACTACAGTAAGAACTGGCAAGTTACAGCATTTTGGAGAAAAAAAAATACAAAATAAACTTTCTGGCTGAAAAAGCTTAATTTAAATATACATGTATACATAACCCAAAGAAACAATTCTATGAGAATTTGGAAATAGATCAGACAAGAAATTGTTTATATTTTTTAAAGGTAACGATGAAACCCTGAACAGCTACAGAAATATAAACCCTGCTGGTTTACAGCATTAGTAAAGCTACAATGAAGGAATGAAGCTCACCTAGAATTGTTTCCCACTGAACTGAAGCTCTTATCATTGAAATCACCTTACATAAGCACAACTTTACACAAAAGTGTTCATAACAAGTCTCTAGACCTAACTCTGAAGGCAGAAAATAGATTTATTTCTTCCTGCTGGTGAAGAGAGGAGTGTACAGGTTGTGGAATGGTGCCATTTGTCTGTTGCATGCAGTCAAGTGGTGTATATAGGAATAAAGCATGCAAGCTATCTATAACATCAGGGCGGGAAATTCTTGAAAAGTAGTGACTCAGAGATACATTAAGAATTTTTGTAGACAACTGGTTAGTTTAGTCCTTGGATGCCTACAGTGGAAATATCTGCAACAATCAGAGAGGTGATCTTGAACATGTACCCAGATTCCTCAGCTCATCAGTAACTGTAATGAGATTATTTTTAATGTCATTTCTTTGGAGCTAATAACAGATTTTAAAGGAGGGTCGAACATTGATAATTTACATGCTGGAAAAGAAGATAAGGCTTTTAATTTATGGTCAAGAGCTTCATCTATTCAGTTTAGAAAGGAAAGGTTGTGAAGACAGGGATATTTGATGGAAAGAAAAAACTTCCAATGTGGAGAGAATGGACAGAAGAGAGAAGTAAACAGAGATGTTTAAGTTAAAGAATAGCATCATGACATCCATCAATAGGTCAAGTTTCATTCCATTTGACCTATCAGATCTCTCTGTTCTTGAGTTGCATCCAGAAGCTTATGACCAGATGGAAAAAAGATAGCTTCAGTATCACTTCATCCAAAGCCCTAGTTTATAGAAATTTAAGAAAAATAAGGAAATTGTTGTGCAGCACAGAAATTCTCAATGTATTTTTTTCTGGTTCAGGCAGGTCTTGTTTATCCTCAAGCTTCCACAGCCTGACAACATGCAATTCCCGATTTCTCTCATTCCCTCAGACCTCAGTGGTTTTTGTATGTTTTTTCTGAGAATCAGTGTTTTTTATTTTAGTTTCTTACCGAGATCCTTCCTGTGCCATTGCACTGACAACAGGAATCAAGCATGTCAAACTATAACTGAATTTTTTTCCAGACTACTTATTTGAATTAGTTACTGCTTGCTGGACCAAACTTGATTCTTGCAGGTTACAAGTCTTTGGTAGTCACCAACAAAGCAATGCCGTAGCAATCAAATAAACATGGCAGAGCATAGTGACAAAGATAAAACAGTTTCCCTACACCACCATTTGCTGAGATACAACTGGTGACAATAATGTGTATGAGAAATGGAACTGCACTGCTTTGCATTTTTTGCCAGATCTTTTAAAAGTGAAGCAATTTTGACATCTCTAATGGAAATTTCAGGCCAGTTGCTCCAGAAAGTGCTAGTGGTAGTTCTGCTCTTGGCAGTCCTATTTGAGCCAGGTCAGAGAAGCATGGAAGCCCCATCGAAGTATGATACTGGGGCACTATCCCATTTTCAGCATGATATGAAAACAATGGTCTGAATTCTTTTTGTTAAAATTGAATAGTGGTTTCATAAGAATAGCAAGTTACTTGTTTTAATTCTGTTCAAACTTGAGCCTTCTACTTTCTGAGTTCTCCAGTAGTTTACATAACTATAGTTACTATTCTTTAACAGTTGCTTCACAAGTCTTAGAATCACAGACAATCGGTCATTTGTACAGCAAAACTGGTTTTGTGAGATAAAATTTGGGGTTTTGCTTTCTAACATTCTGTTTTCCTAAATGCTTTCTGGGGGGGAAAAAGGACACTGGAGAAAATCTCTCTGCCATTGTCCAGCACGCTCTGTTTATCTCTCGCTGCAAGTCTGTGCAAAGATCATTTTCAAAGTGAAAGATCTAAGACCCTGGCTAAACTTTCATATACCCATCCGTAAATATGACCCTCTGCTCTGTCTCATACAATAGTGGGGAGTTATAAAAGCGAGACACATAAAGCAAATTGTTTTCCTAGTAAAGTCTCAGAAGTACTCATCCCTTCTTTTCCTTTCTCTGCACCACCAATTTTGTTTTTAGGCATGTTGGGCAAACTTAGCTCTCGTATGCCGAAGCCAAGCTTGCTGCTACTACATCAGTCAACCAGTAAAATTCCCATGGAGCTACTGCAAAGTGGGTAATGTAAGTTGTGTTTCCTTTTTCTGTTGCAATACGCTTCACCATTAAAAGCCAATGAACATGTATGAGGAAATTCACAGGTTGGAGAATTACTCTATGCTTTCAACGAAGTTTGACAGGGTTGACTGTGTTTGGTTATGTCTTTATGGTTTTCTTTGCAAACAAAGAGATAGAATTGCTTTCATACTTCTTAAAATGAAAGGTAGGACTTAGAACAACAGCACACTTTTCTTTGCCATGAGTCCTAAGCACCTTAATTAGCTAAATTTTGCTTTGAATGTGCTAATGCTGTGGTGATTACTCTTTGATTCAATGATACACTGAGTTTGAAGTGTAAAACAGATAGGGCATATGAGAAGGAATTTTGCTAGTCCGAGCAATTAAAGTTTAATTACTTTCACAGAACTTTACCTCAGAACAGCCTTAAATATGACAATCTGCATTTCGTTCTAAAGTTTAACCCCACATCACTGATTTTTCTTTATATATCCTTTTTTCTCTATGCCTTTACAGTATTTCCAGATTTATTTCCTTTCTATATATAGATTGTCTAATATGTACTGTTTTCAGTAACTTGTCAACATTTTAGAATTAGTGGAAAGAATTCATGCAGATTTGGGGGAGATTCAACTAGCAAAAGTCCGGTCCAGGGCTATTATCCTTGAGAGCTGTCAAAAGTGATAATAACATGCAAACCACTGAATGTAATTGTTCTGAATATTTTCATAATCTGAAGTCACTACAAAGGCTTGTACTGTATTTGTATTAAACCACAACAGCAGATGGACTGTCTGCAACTGTTTGCATAGCTGCAGTAGCGTAATCCTTCTTAACATTACAAAGCTTTGATGACTTTGTTTGGTGAGTGTAAGCACGTGTGGCTCGGATGTACAAAGCTATTTAGGACTGTAGCCTGTATTTAGGTCCCTGGTTCCCATCAGTTGCTAGAGGAACTAGCCACCTAAATGTATCAGTGGACCTGTGCCTCCAGTCCTTGAGAGGTCATTTCAAAAGGGCTGCCAGTAGTTTCTCATAGTCTGAAGGTTCACTAAAGAACTTTTAGAAAGCTTCTGATGGAGCAAGGGGAAAGATGTATTTCTTTGACATTCTTTTTGCAATCTGCAGATGACTTACATCAACATAGTTGGGTTTATTCTTCCTGAAGTCTTGCCCAAGACTCCAGCAATGTGATCACCGTACATAGTAAAAGGTTTTGGCTTGCCTTCCTTATCTATAGACTAAAGGTAGGGATACGCATCTTTTGTATATCATGTCCTTTGAGATTTCTGGTATCGCCATCAAAAATTTATATTCCCTGGTCCTTGCTCTCACAAGAACTGAGAATACATTTACTTTGAAGGTACTCAGAAACTCTGTGGACAGAGTCTATCATTTGAGACAGTGCAGAATATCATTATTTTGGTCTCCACTACAGTTTATACCTTTGCCACAAAAATGGCATGTATCTGCAGTCTTTCACTAATCCTGAAAATGGGAGTCTTCCCAGTTAGATTGTAAGGTCCTCAGGACCTTACTGTCCTAATTTACAATACGGATTCCATTAAGTTTCTGCAATATAAAAGCAGCAACAGCTATAACTAATATCGTGCTTAAACAAGACTTTTCAGTTCCTTTTATCTGAGAATCAGTTGTACTGAAATGACAGCAAGTTTTTTTTCAATGTAACCATTGCACTACCACAGCAAATAAAATTCAGATGTCATAGATCATATTCAGAACTAGCAAGATATCTTTTTATTTCTTCTTTTCTTTATTAGGGTTAATTCTGAAGTGGAGTTCCTCACTATGGAACACGAAATCTTTGCCAACAAATAGTATTTCAATGAAGTGAGACTTCATACTGGCAAAGATTACCAGTGGTAGTAGAAAAAGGTAAATATCAGCAATATCACCTTATTTTACTTTGGAAAAAAATCATTCACCACTATATTCAAGCAGTACCATTTTTACAGCAGAGCACACATACTGTGATTCACTTTCCATCAAATAATCAGGATTTTTTTTATCCTACAGCTACAAATTTTCTTGGTGGTGTTGATGTTTATCTGACCTCTATAAAATTTGTTGCTGTTTTTTGGTTTTGTTGGACAGCATGTGTCTATTCCACATTGCTTCTGCTCTGCAGGAAGTAGTATATCTCAAGGTACTACGGGGATCTGTTCCTTATATGTGCATTCCTTTTAAGCCAGACAGAAAACACATCTGCTTATCCTGCCACTCCAAGGTATTAAAAGTTCACCCAGCTTCTCAGAGCTTGCAGCCCTCTTACCCACTGCAGATAATTGGATTTGACCCAGATTCAAGTCTTCAGCATGATGATCGATGCTCTGTTGTCTGGGTCTCATCGTACCCTCATGACCTGTGCATCCAGAATTTATTTGACCTTAAGCATGCTTTCCGTGCCAAGTCCTACAGCTTGGGAGTGCCTTGGTTTCTGCTGACAAAGATGTTTACCAAGAAACTGCAGATGTCTGTTATGGTGTAAAAGTGGTGCCACCTACAGTATATGGCCAAGAAAGCCATCCTTCCTCCTCCTGGCCACTCCACTGTCATCCTAGAAATCCTGTGACAACCTTGAAAAGTTCATGTGACATGAATTCCCCCTCACACAGGCCATCTAAAAATCTGGGCATCCCAGCTAAACTGGGTGTTTTTGCTTCTCCTGTTGCCAGTATGGAGCACAGGTGGGATGAAAAACCTCCTGAAAGAGATTAGTGAGGAATGTTAATCATCCTCAGGAAGTGTCTGTGTCACTCCATTGACTGTAGGAGTGCAAATAATTGCTTAGCCTAGCTACAGGTTTTAGATCACTGAAATTACATGAGATAACTTCCATCCTTACTTAGATATCCTGTTTTGTTCACTATTTTCTGTTGCCTTTGCTGTGACTAATTTGTATAACAGACCCTAAAAATTTGTTGGAGCAGAATCTCCCACAATTATGAACTGAATGAATTCAGTGATGAATGAAAGATGAGTGTATCCATCTGCAAATAAGCTGGATCAGATACTAGGTAATTCCCTGTAAGAAAAAAAAAATAGTTATAGTCATCAAAGATAGTTGAAAGAAAAAGTACTTTTTTTTTGGCCATTTGAATGAAAAGATTATTTTTTTCATGTCTTACATGAAAATATCACTGAGAGGCAGTTATATAAGTTATGAAAACTCAACTACCTGCAATGGTTTACAGCATTAATAACTCTAAATGAATGAATGATGAAATGCTCTAATATGCTATCCATATGTTTTAGAGTTACCAGCAGCAACTTTTTGCCACGTGGAGCATATTTTGATATGATCAACATGGTGACAAAGGATTTCTACCTTCCTTTCTCAGCAAAAAAGGATTTTGTTCAAGAAAGAAAAAAGGGAGAAAACTCCTTCATTTTATATAAATATACCTTTCAATTTAGAGAATAGTTTCAGAATAATTCTACTTTTATTTCCAGTGAATAAATATTGTAATTGCTGACACGGTTTCCACACACCTTTAAGTATACCAAAGATTTTAAGGAACACTAACGTATCTGTGGAAACAGTCTGTTCCTAATGCACCCAGTAAGTGCTGTAAGCAGGCTCTTGCAGATGTACTTGTAAAGTTGGTGAGTATGTTTTTGAGACCTCTTGATCATTAAGCCCAATGACTTGGCTTCCATTCATGCGGTTATTTATTTTGTGGACCTTGTAGCAATATATTGTGCTTGCTAAGCAAGGCTCTTGAGTTTTTTAGATGATGTATTAAAAAGCACCTTTCCAATTTTCATACAATCTTTTTCAAAACAACCTTTTTCCAGAGAACTTTTTTTTAAAGGTAAAAGACATAAATTATCTATACACGGTTTTACTGCGGCTCCATGAGAATGCTGATAAATTCTTCAATTAAAAAAAAAAGTTCAGGAAAAGTTCAGTTGTCTATAACTAAATCAAAAAGGAAGTGATATTTATAACTGATGTCTGTACTGTAAACATTTGTGGAACGTGCTCACATGCACATAGCTGATGCATCACTGCAGAAAAGTGAATTTTGCATGTAGTGAAGGGAAAATTGACAGTTTTATTTCAGGCTGGTTTACTTTTAGGCATAAACTAGGTTATCTATAATCTCCAGAAAATTAGAACAAGACAGTTCTATGATACCTGAGAAATATCTCTTTTTAACATATCCCAAAGTAAAACAAAGTAAAACTACTGAAATGTTCATTATGATAGGGTTACTATAAGAAAATGAAGCTCTTCAAGCATTTCAAGAGCTCTTCAAGCTCTTCTCACTGGCACTTTTGAGTACAATCCTTACTCGAGAGTGGAGTTGGGAAGAGTGTTCACTGGAGGAGACAAATGTCTAATATACAGTCAAACAGTGCACAAACAGATGGCGGTAAATCATCTGCTCTTTGTAAACAGGTTCAAGAGGACAACAAACCTCGTGGTGTCTCTACAGCTCTACAACAAAGGAACCCGGGGGAACGGTTTGGGTACTACAAAGTACTGCCCCTGGGAAAATCATGACTTGTCCTCTTGGCACACATTTCTGTGCAGATGAAGGATAATCAGGTGACTGTGAACAGTCAGCATGGATTTACCAAGGGTAAATCATACCTGATCAACCTGATTCCCCTATTCGATAAAATGGCTGGATTTGAGAGTGAGGAGAGAGCAGTGGATGTCATTTACTTCAAGCCCAGCATAGCTTTTGACACTGTCTTCCACAAATTTCTTGTATCTGAGTTGTGACATTAGAGTCTAGATGGGCAGACAAGATCGGTTATGTCTATGGTTAATGCATCATGTTCTATCTGGAGGCCAGTAGCAAGTGTAGTACCTCAGGGGTCTGCCCTGGGACTTAACTTGTTTGCAATCTTCATGAATGACCTGGAGGAGGCAAGGGAGGGCACTTTCAACAATTTAAATCATTCAGAGGGAACTAGACAGATTGGAGCAATGGGTCTAGGTGAACCTTATGACATTCAATGAGGACAAATGCAATATCCTGCACCTGGGAAGGAAGAGCTCCTTGTAACGATCCATGCTGGGGAGCAGCTCTGTGGAAAAAGCCCTGGGGGTCTGATAGGCAGCGAGCATTTGGGGCTGTACTAACAAGAGCATGGCCAGTCGATTGAGGGAAGGGATTATGCCCAGTTTTGGGTTCCCCAGTATGGTACAGATACTGATAAACTGGAGCAGATTCAGCAGAGGCCACCAAGAGCTGTGTCTGGAACACTTGT
This sequence comes from Stercorarius parasiticus, assembly GCA_013396915.1. Lineage (NCBI taxonomy): Eukaryota > Metazoa > Chordata > Aves > Charadriiformes > Stercorariidae > Stercorarius > Stercorarius parasiticus. The sequence goes on from VWZL01005586.1 coordinate 102,243, forward strand.
CCTGTGAGGAAAGGCTGAGGGAGGTGGGCTTGTTCAGCCCGGAGAAGGCATGTCTTCAGGGGGAGCTACTAGAAGCCTGCCAGTACTGCAAGATTATAAAGAAGACAGATCCAGACTGTTCTCAATGGTGCATGGTGGGAAGATGAAAGACAGCAGATATAATTTTAACCAGAGAGATTTAGGCTGGTGGCAAAAAAAAGCCTTTTCCCTATGAGGAAAGTACAACAGTGGAGCAGGCTGCCCAGAGAGGTAATGGGGGCTCCATCCTTGAAGGTTTTCAAGACCCTACTTCAAAAAGTCCTGAGCAAATTATCCTGACACTGTAGCTGGCCCTGCTTTGGGAGAGAGGTTGGACTGGAGACCTCCTGAGGTCCCTTCACACAAGAATTATCAATGATCTCATAAACTGGCCATATTGAGTCTTTAATGAAAACATGTCTACAAAGGGCATGCTATCTTCTTCCATATGGAAATAGGTGAAACAAACATGACAGTGATGTATGAACCTGCACTGCTGAAACAACACTTATACAATGCCTTTCTCAGTTGTTACAATAGCAATCCGTTTTAACTGTGAAAAAAGGAGATGTTTGTTTGTTGAACAATACCTTTCACAGGATACGCATAAAAATTCTGAATGTTCAGAGCTCCCTATTTACCCTTCAAACAGGTTTCTAAAGACTGACAAATGAGAACATTTGGTAATGTTCTCATCAGAAAGATGAGAAGAACGCAAAAAGCAGTGTCTAAAGAAAGAGAATCACACTGTGCTTACCTTATGAAACTGCCAGTATATGAACGATGAGTTTGGAAAAATAGTTCAGGTCATACTGAGTGCTGTGATGAAGGTGAGACAATAGCACAGAAAATGGAGGAACTTTAAATTGAGCAGTCCTGGAGATTTGTTTCAGTCAGAGCTAAAGTGTTATATGTGATTTCTAAAGCTAATGTGCAATGCTAGTCACCTTAAATATGTTTTTAGGTGCAATTTGAAATCAGAAGACCCCAATGAGATTGAGAGAGAGGATTATGGTTCATATTCACTTGAACAGGGGCTGAAATTTTATTATGGTTATAGTAATTGACATATTTTTATGGATTCATTTTTTAATTTGGCACCCACTCAGACTTCATTGCTTATGCTACAGTAGTAGTATGATGGATTACTGTGTTTTTTCCATTATTATTAAATTTAATTATTTTTGCTCATGTACCCAGATGTGAACAACGTCAAGAGTTCTAATCTAATAATACAGACTGTTTGGAAAATATGTGCTGTCAATTAGAGGCATTTTATAATAGAAACGATAAAAAGAGTCATTAATGAAAAGTAGTTTGCCTCCCTATGTACTGGTTTCAGTTAATCAAAGGTGCTTTGAAATTGAAATCATTAATTAACTTTGCCTGTTTTTGTACTGATCAAGCACTTTCAGAGTTCCTGGAAATCTGTGAAATTAAGTTCTGTAAAATGAAGCAAAATGATTGTGGATTTTTTTCCAAATACATATTATACTTTTCACCCAATAACATATTATACATACATTGCTGCCAATGTTTAAGCAGAAGAAACAGGCAAAATTAGACTGGGAAATTACATTGTTACACTCCATTTTTTAATGGCACCTCATTTATATTTTAAATGATTATGCAATAGATAATGAAATACATTGGTCCAATACATATCTTATTTTTTTCTTATTTCCCTGTAATATTATAACAAGTGAACTGATAATCAAAACAAATATAAAATTAAGACTCTGTAAAAAAATTGTTGAGAAACAGAAAAGCTATATGACCAAATTCCTGACAGGATGATTTTGCAAATGAATATTTCTGACGAAGGTATGTGTCGTCCCCCTGCCGAGTTCTCTAGCATGAATTTTACACAGGGAGAGAATGATGCAGGTCAGCATAAAGTGTTATATTAGCTTCCCTCCTTGTGCAGTAATTTCCACGCCAGAATTTTTGGTGGCTGAAAACACCATCATACCTGCTGCATGGGTTTTACTTCATTTTGACAAAATTCTCTGTGTTTATTTTTATATAAGTGGTTTCTCCTGAAAATGTTTATTATTTTCATCAGAGGAATATGAGCTCATATATTAAATTCCATGGCTTCATAAGTTTAGAGGTTTATATAAAACCTGTTTTCTTCTTTATAATTTCAGTCTAAGAGGGAGAACATCTTTCTTTTTGCTGCAAAGTTAATAAAGAAAATTCATCAATACGCCCTAGTTACTAAAGGATAAGCAGCTGAATTGAGCAACCTGGTCTAGTGGGAGGTGTTTCTGATCGTGGCAGGGAGGTTGGAACTAGAGCATCTTTAAGGTCCCTTCCAACCCAAACCGTTCTATGATTCTGTGAATTACACTTCCTAGTCCAGCTTTTAGTCTTTTTATAAAAAGTAAACATGCACGGAACAGTTACAAATTTTATCAGTAGGAGTAAAGCAAAGTTTAGCTATATGTAATATTATTCATGGCAAATTGAACACAGCAACAAGAAACAGTCAAAAAATTAATCCCAGGGATACAATCATACATCCCTTACCCAGTAAGGAGTTTTTCCTGGGTATACACTACACAATTTAAACTGCAAAGATCTTCATGTAGGACCTATTGCATACATGGTGCCAAAAGTCCTTGCCTTCCACTGACAGTAATAGGAGTTGAAAGGGATCAACAGTATGACAGGAAAAGTGCGCTCCTTTTATTTCTCAGGGAGTCAGTCATGTTCTGCAAGGTCACAGGCCAACAATAAAAGATTTTTAAAAGCTTTTGATAAAAGGGATGAATAAAATGCTTTTCAAAATTTGTGTTCATTTCAACTGTCGTAGCTGTAACATAACAGTAATTGTAATAATTTGCCGTATTTCTACCATGTCGGTAACAGTATAACACAAAGGAACAATGACAGATATGTTCTGAAAATGGCCGTGCATTTACTGTAAGTATGTCTGTGCTCTCCATGGGGAATGCCAATACTGTTCTGTGTGGGTGAACAAACCTGACGTTGCATAACCTTTCAGTCTTTGGGAATGAAAGGTTAATCTTGATAGATTTAAAATGAAATGACATGTCAGTCATTTTAATAATCTTTTTGGAATTTAATATAGTATTGTATTCTTGCTATGGAACCCCATAGGATGGCTTAAAAAAGCTACAGCAAGTCTACTATTGACCATTAAATACCTATAGCAATTTCTGTATGCCTTCCTACATTCCTTACTGCTTGGCTGCCTTACTACTAAACTCTAAAATTTCTTCATAAGATTATATAATGTAGGTTTAATTATAAAAGCATGTGATTATATGACTGACCATATTCACATACATGTATGTTTGGCACAGCTTGACTATGATCTTAATTGGAAGGAGCATGTTACTGAAAGCCATAGTAATCTTAGCTCTGATATTATGAACCACGTCTTCTTTCATTTTTCAGAATAGGCTTATCATTAGGGTGACATATCAGCTCTCATTATGTCATTGTGTCAGATTATACAACATAAGTGATTGTGGTAAGTCAAACCTGGTAGGACTCCCTAATACAGTATAAAAGTTTCCAGTTTTTTTTCTTCCACCACAAATGTGTTCTGTTGTGTCAAAACCCTATATAACTAGATGCAATTCTTACTTGCCAGCATGTGTAGGCACTTAACAGTCTCCACCTTTTTCTATGAACTGTGAGGTCCTTCCCTGGTGAACGTTTTCTATGCTGTGCACAAGGAGAATTAGAAAATGAATCTTAAATCCCCAGTTCTATTTTGTGCATAAGTGGCTACCCCTATTCTGTGCCAAGGAGTAGCCCTGAACAAACATTCTCCAGCATTTTGTTCTGAAATAGTATTAAAATGAATATCTTCTAGTATTTTTTTCCTGTAGATGTCTTAAAACTCTTGGGGTTTTTGTCTTGGTTTTGGTTTTTTTTTTTCTTTTTCATTGTGCACAGTCCATTCTTCACCAGAAGGTTAATATGCTACAGCAGCAGGTAAGGCTTGGAATCCAAAGGAACAAAGGAACAAGACCTTTAAGACATCTCCTCTTCCAAGGCATGCTTCCCAGCAGGTTGTCTTGTCCCTGACACTACTGTGTCTGCAGATACCTAACAGTAGCCCTTCATACCTTATTAAGCCAAGTTACTGAAAGCATTTAAACAGTTCACAGTACTGGAATCAATAGCTAAGTGCAAGTAGGAGACTATGGACAAGAAACACTAAAAATCAAAGAAAGAAAAGCAAAACAACCAAGAAGTTGGATGATGTCACAACTTACAGAGGTGTTTTGGTTTACATTTTAGTTATTTCATCCATAACTGCAACATGTGCCAGAAAGAAAGTGCTAAAGATAAAATGTGTTTTGAATGTGTAGGACCAAATTACTACTACCAGAGCTTAAGGGGACTTCTTCAAGCTATCAGGACACCAGGAAGTTCTTGGGCTCTAGAGGGAAACCCTGAATGTGTTGGTATTATAAAAGAACGAAAAGCTTGATTTAGTCAAATATAATTTGACAGAAAGATGACAAAAAGAAACCAGGATAGATGTAGTAGTAAAGATTTTCTGGTAGTATAACCTGAATTATGTGCAGTTAATAGCCAACATGCAAGTGGAGTGTTTCTTGAGAGATTCCTGGACTTGATATTCATTATTAGCCATTCTTTTATTCCTCAACTTTACTAATGGTATAGATGAAAGTATAAAATGGCTGGCAGTAAATTCTGAACTCAGGTGTTTCAAATTTATCATTTATGCCCTACATATAGTCAGGGAGGAGAGAGAGATCACAAACCACCAAATCAGACCTTATATAGACTAAACAGTCTTCTGGAGCTGCCTTTCCTCTCTACCTTGTCCTTAGTTGTCTGCCTAAAATTCAGAGTGATAAATCTGAAGGCCTGTATTCAAGCCTGCATTTTTGTGAAAAGCTGAAGTGTCAAGCCATTTTATTAGGCACTGTACAGTCAGCAGAGTTTCTTCTTGTGCAAAAAAATTACATTTTAAAAGTATTTTGAAAAAAATAAAAATACAATGCAAAATAAAATAAAATATTTTCACAAAATAAAAATTACCTCAACTTTATGTGAAGTCTGTAAAAATCTTCCTTGTGAAGAGTTACAGCCTTTCTATCTATTTAATGTATCCAAGAGAATTTCAAGTGTTAATTTTAGCATGGCTGATGAGTACCAAAAGGGCGAGAAAATTTTCTGCTAAAAAGGGCTTCTCAGCCTAAAAAGAAAGAGGCATTTCAAGAACCAGGACTCCAAATTTAGATGTATTTAGACACAACAGAAGGTCCTTATTTGTTAAAAGAAAACCTAACTATAAAAAAACCTTTGTAGTGTTCTATCACATTCCTAGCCATCACTTGAAAACTTTAAATCAATATTGGTTGTTATTCATTAAAATATGTCATAATACAATTTTCTCCAGTACCACACTGAATTTTGCAACCTGGGTTATGCAGTATGTTACATTAGATGACTTAACATTGTCCTTAAAAATCTACAGCCTTAAAAATCTACAGCCCTAAAAATCTACAGCCCATATACTGCGTGAAAAGATCCAGACCTGTAGTGAAAGCAGTTAGTTAGAACCACCTGCTAAAAAACACAGAAATTTCTCAGGCTGCCTGCTAAGCAAAGTAATACCCTGCACCTCCTGCAAGCTCATTTCCTCCTGCTGCTGCGCTCTCTGCCAGAAACTCCTTTCCCCATGCATGTGTTTTGACAGGTGGCATTTCTTTTTCCCCCTTCTTACTTATGCATCAGGTTGGCAATCTCTTTTGCTGGCCTGTTTTTTTGTCCCAGTTCAGATTCTCTGTCTCTGCATCCAGACCTGCTTGTTGTCATCTTGTGCCAGACCACTGGAAAGGTGTCTGGACCCAGAACTGCCTTCTTGCTTCTTGGGAGGTTGCTGTACAGAGCAAGGGTACACGACGAGTCTTTCCACAACATTTGCAAATAATGCCAATATTCTACTGAGCTCTGCCCGGAGGACTGTGAATCACTTTTTTGGCACTAGAAATACATCTGATATTATAAGTTCATCTGGGTAAAATGCTGAAGATTAAATGCTTGGGTGGGAATTTTAACTTGAAAAAGATCTTTGAAACTAAGTACAAGTTCAGCCCAGGGAAAAAACATTAAAATCCCTTTCCAAACACATGGAAGGTCTTGGCTAGCCTTTAGTAAATGCCTCTAAATTAATCAAAACAAGGTTTTGGACAACAATAATGCCACAAGCACCCTGTATGTTCATGTTGGCATCTGCTTCGATGGTGAGGAGACTTTTCAGTTGGTGAGTTTGGGAAAACTCTTACTGTTACTGCTCCAAATCTTTGCAAAGATGTTTTTAAAACCTTTTCAAATTTATTCTTAAAAATAGCAAACGGAGCTTTCTTCCAAAAAGTTTCAGAGCAATATTGAATTGTTCTCTAAGCACTATAGATTATTGAAAGAATGACACCTCTATTAACTTCTGCAGGACATTTGACTAAAGAGGATGAAAAATCTCACCTGTTTTCTGTTGTTGTTGCATCCGAGAAGAGAATGTTTCCATAGAATGAAAAAATTATGGAATTCACTTAGTAGTTTTTGGGTCACATCCTAAATGGAGGAAAAATATATATCCACAGACCCCTCTAGTAATTTTTCAAATTAATTACTAATCTGCAATTTCTATAAAATAAAATCAATTCAGCAGATTTTTAAGGAAATTAAATAAGGTCTTCAGACTAGTAGTCTCTTGAAATTTTAAGGCTACTTATTTCTGAAATTGTCATAAATATACAATTTATCAGGACAGTGCTGACAATCAAATGAAAACAACTTTTTGTCTACTGATAAATGAGGTAATTAAAAGTTTTTGGAAAAGGGCTTTTTTTGATATGAAATAGTTCAGACAGTATGAAAATTAAGCAGATGAGAAACAATCTTCTCTGATCAAATACAAAAAATAGATATTAAAAGTGGTTTATGATCTGCAGAGCAGAAAATGTGACTCCTGCTTATTGTCCATCTTCCTGATCTTAATACATTGACTTCTTTCACCCTTATGTATCCTTTCAAGTTCCCTAGGAAAAAGAAAATATAAATTGGTGCTACATTATTTTAACAAAGATATTTACTTTGTAAACAAAAACTATGTGAGTATGAAAAAAGAATCTGGAAAACCGTCATCAGCATGGACGTTTAAAATTCTTTCATTGTGTAATTTCACTTGGACATCAGTTGGTAGAATTATTTCATGCTCATATATGCTTTCAGTGTTGTCATACTTAGTAGGTGTGATTGCTGTACTTGCTTTCTCTGATACTCAGCACAGTAAATTACGCCATTGAACAGAAGTGGATTTAGTGGATATTTTTACAGGGATCTGAGGGAGATCTTCCTTTTAGCCATATAGCTACTGCCAAAATCCTCAGTACTTCTCCTTAGCTGCAGTTATATTTTCATGGGCACAGTGCTGTAACATTCTCCCACTTCAGAGAGGCTTTTTGCTTCAGGATGACTCTTACGTTCATGATGTAAACTAAACTATGTTTTTAAAGAAAAAGGAATTTTAAACAGTAAGGGTGAGATCAAAGATGGTGTTTTCCAAAGTGAGCTAGTTATTTAGGAAGGCAGTTCCTATTTCAAAGGTGTCTGCCACATTTAGAGTCAGATTTTCAGAAACTGCACTCAAAACCAAAAATTATGGTGCCTCTGTACTGCCAGTTTCTCAGTTGTGAGTCAGAGCTGGGATTGTCCTTACTTTTCTTTGGAGGATACCTCACCTCTCGGAGAGCAGCATGCCTGCTGAGGGGTGTGGAGATTAAGATGATGCACACTGAAGCAAACCAGAGTTCTCACCTTGCTTATGCAATTGGTTTTCTTCCATGTCAGCAGCAGCTTTTAAGAAAGGCTGATACATGCTTGAGTCTTTCAACAGAGTAGATTAAAGACGCTGCCATGGGATAAACCATCAGGTGAACTATCAGATACTTCCAATCCCTTTTATTCACTACTTGGATAGTGTAAGGCTAGGAGCATACTCCAGTTTAATAGACGTTCTTCTATAATGTATGAGCACAATCATTCAGAGACAAATTAATATTTTTTCCAGTGTATAATACATTGCCTTAAAATGTTCTAGGAGTAATAAAATGAAGTGTATGGTCTGCAAAAATCCATAACCAAAAATCCAAAACCAAACCAAGAGTAAGAATATTGAAGAACAAGATAACTTATTTTGATTTTTAATGAAATACTTACACATTTATATTTAAATATTTAAATTCAACCAGCTTCTTTTAAGTCTGGAGAGCCTATATTTAAAAATTCAGGTTTTAAACGCCAATTTGTAGAAGAAAAATAACAATAGGTAAACTAAAAGTGTAAACTGGACTTCAACACTCCAAGCACTTTATTGGAGGTTATAATAGTTTTAATTTTGATATTGATGGTAGTTCAAACCAAAAGCCAACACTTTTCCCTTTTCAATTTGGGGCTTAATATTGGATCAAAGGAAGTTTCTTGCCTTTTCAGGTGTATAATTGGTGTCACCAGAGTTAGATAGTATATGGAAGAGGCTAACTTTGTAAACTGGGTAATCTTATAATACTTCTTGCTAGACATGTCATAGACTAAAAAAAAACAAACGTATTGATGAATATATCAGTGTAACACACTGTATTACAAAGAAAAGCTTATGAAAGCTAGACACAATTAAACACAGCATTGATAAGCAAAAATACCATCATAAATAAAACATCAAACACAACAAGGGACCTATGAAGAGCTATTTTAAATATATAGGAAGCAAATCATCTGTAAAATCTGATACTTCAGGCAATTAAAGGGAACAAGGAGGAAGTCTGACAGGTGTTTATATTATTATTACTAAGTGCTCAAATGAAGTCTTCGCCTTCAGAAAGGAAGCTTATTATCAACACTTGAAGTTTGAATATAATTTGCTAGAGGGAAGAATTATCGTAATAGCACAAAGGCAACTGGCTCAACTCAGCTTATTGAGTTCAATGCAGAAGTGGTTTTAAATTCTGTGAAGACCAACTACAATGACATATTTTTTTCAAATGGTACACTTGAACCTGAAGCCTACGAAGTGGACAGAGAGCAAGGAACAAGCATTTCTAGGTACTTTTCTTGTCTGATAGTCAGTGAGGCAACACCTTGATGTATATACTACATTGCACAAAAATGTACGAAGCAACAAGTTAGCCTTCCCCCACATTGTGCTGCTTCCGAGACCATTCCCTAAAAAGAACTAATCAAATTAGTTCACATTACGTTAGTTCAAATGTAACGTTGAGAGTTGTTGCTGCAAATTGGAGACATTGCCTGTGATTCTGCTTATAATGTAACCTGTAAAACATCAAAAAATAGTACAAAAAATTGGGAGGGTTCCTTTTCACGGCAATGAACTTTTGGAGATGTTTTGATGTCACTTGTTAGCAGTTAAAAGTAATGTTGCAGAGTTAAACCAAAATGAGTTATTAAAACGAGTACATTACAAGCCAGATTTTCTAGAGTTCTACAGAAACAGGTAAGGTCAGATGTTTCAAGAGAGTTAAGCTCTCCCTTGACCCATAGAAGTCTAGCATTTTTTAATGCTTTATATCTTCTTATCATTTGTTCTTACTGGGAACTGTTCAAAGCAAAATTCTTTTGACAATCCAATCTACAACCCTGCTTTACTAGTATCCAAGAATGAAAGGAAATAATTTCTCAGGATTTGCAATATGCACTGTAAGTAACTGTTAACAGTACAAGAAAAAAAATCACAATTTATGCCAAACATTTTAGGTCTACAATTCAGATGATTATTTTGAGCAGTTATACTGTTTCATATCTTCCACAATATGGAAACCAATAAAAAGAGGCACTATATGCCCATTGGTCTAGAAGTCATATATTTGGACTCTATAAATGCTGAGCCTGAAAGTTTACCCCACATGGAGATTAATCATGTATCAGTGTTGAAGTACCACAAATGGGATTTGCAAAAAAATATAGACAAATTCTTTCACAGACATGAGTGACCAAATACATTTTTGACTATATCTCTTTATTTTCACTTTTGTAAACCCAGAACTCATCTTGCTGGCAAGTTTACCATCCACAGTCTGACTTAGATGCCATCATTTTGTAAAATCCTCCTTTTTATCGTTATACGTGAAAAAGAGAAAATATGATTTGAAGCAATGATCATAAAACAAAGAATGAAAAGCTAATGCTATTGTCTCCTCAGATCACGGGATTTTGTTATTAGAAAGAAATATTTGCCATTCTCTCCTTGAAAAATGTGGCTCGGGTTAATGGAGTTACCTGTTCTTCAAGAACTGCCTGGTTAATACAGTGGAACTGATCCATCCCATTAGAGACCCAGTATAATCTTCACAGCAGGTGGATGCTGCCAAAAGAAGAAGACAAAATTTCCCAGTATATATGGGATGTGATCAGTAACTCAAGCTAAGAAGGAGACTCAGAGGAGACCCTTCAAAACTATTCTTAGTTTAACCAGACCTTAGTGGATCTGCTTACAATAGGACAGCAGTCACAGGTTTTGCTGTAATGGCCATTGTTGACTCTAGAATATGTGTACCAAACGCGCAGCAAGCACCTGCGGAAGGATCACAGCGTGTTACTCTGTCTTGGCAATGACTCAAAGGTTCCCTCAGAAGTTTTCTTTCACTCCTATCTAGAGTAGTTTATTATCTCATACTGAGAAAACATTTGCATTTTCAACACAAAGCCTATTTGATCTTCCGTCGTCGCTTAGATGTCTGCAGCTTGACAACTTTATTCCTCTCTCGGAAGTTTTTCTGGACTGTTCAATCAGAAAACACCTTTACTCCTTCTCCTTGTCTCTGATCCAGAGAAATCATTACGTCCTTCTGTCCTCCCTGACCTAACAAAACCACCAAGTAAATCCTTTTGCTTCTTTCTCATTTTTGTTCTTATCTAGATCCATTTGGCTGCCTAACAGTTCTCAGATATCTCTAGGAAACTGCATCAGCTCTCCACAACAGAGCTTCTATCAAGTCCCTGCTAGTTAGCTACCTTCTCCACAGCTGTCCAAAGCCCAGTCATCTAGTTTTGCCCATTTTTCCTGCACTTAACTGTTGCAGCTGCCAGTGGGTTACTTCAATACAATTTAGGCACACTGCTCCACCATAGGCACACTCAACCCAATTCATTAATAAATGGCAGCTGTCTCTTGTATATGATTATGGAAATAACAAAACTGATGGGAGGAACAGAGCCAGGAACAGAGCTACCAGGTCTCCCCAGGCATTACTAACTGCTAAGTAGAATATGATTTATGGTGGCAAAAGAGCACTAAGCCCACAATCTGCCTGTATTGCTTTAACACAATCTAAAAGCCACTAAGGTAAGTGATCTTCAATAAGAGCCCTGCAAGTAACAAGCCCATGTGTGATCTTTTCCTGTGGTCTGCCTCTCCCATTCATTTCCTTCAACTGTGTTAGTAATATAGACAGGTTTTTTTAAAAAAATCTCATCGTACTTTCCAAACAAAACAATCTTTGGGACAGATTTGCTTGCTTTGTCAGCTTTGTTGACATTATATATTTTACATTACATTGTAATTATACAAAGCAGTCTAAACTTCATCTTCCACTTCCACACTGAGAGATAACTCAGGGTGCAGATCCTTCCTACTCTGTTCCAACCTGGCAATGAATTCCAGGAACCGAGATTCCTGCCCTTACTCAAGCATGTTGTAGGATAAAGGCCTGTGTATTTGTCTTCCAAATCCTTCAAACTTATATCAGCACCACTGACTTACATTTTTTTTTGTTATTGCCCTCTCGAATGAAGAAGGATATTATCATTCAATGCTGGCAACAGCACTTTGTCAAAGCACTGTCCTGAGCTATTCGAGAAAATTATAAGTGAGAAAGATAATAGTCTATCTTTGCTACTACTGTGAGAAGATGTGAGGAGCATCATTTGTTACGTGGCCTTATGATCCTCAACTCAAAAGAAGTTATTTTCTTATTTCTTTAGCATCCTTTTGGGTAGAAAACAAGAGCGAATACCACTTGTGCAGCAAAGTGCTACAGCTGAATTGCTTCTAAAATTATTCCAATTCTAAAACTAGTTCTGCTTGATAATCCCAGAGAAATATCTACACCAATAAATGCCGGTAGTGTTTTCCTTTCAATTGCTTTGTTAAGAGACAATTTTAGGAATGTGAGTTCTGCAATTTCCAGACAATTACAAACTCGGTTGTTTTGTTTGGGTTTTTTTATATATCCCTGCTGAGGATTGTTTTTTAACAAGGATTGTTGTGAATTTAAAAAGTAGAGTTAATTCAATCTGACAACAGAATCTTTTCAGCCTTATAAAACTGATAGTTTTCCTTGAAGGTGTATCTTAGAGGACTAAAAAGTGATGATATTAATTCACTGTACCTGAAGCAACCTTTTTAAATTAAAGCTGTCATTTGAGTAAATCTCAAACTATTTTAAAAATCAGCTTAAACAGTTTGCTATGAAGAAATACAAGGCCTTTAAAACTAAATATCATAACATTTGCTTAGTTCCATTAGAATTTATGTGAAAAAAACCCAACATGATTTATCAGAAGAACCTGGAAAAGGCCATCTGAACAAACCATCACCACCACCTGGTGCAGGAGATAAAGGTAGCAGTCTCTCTCTGAGAATAAGGCAAAGATTTTCTCAGGAATATCAGCATAAAATGTATGTCACCTTCTGTTCAACGTGCATTTTTTGCTGATGCCTTTCCCTGGTTTGAGATAGCTTTCAGAGTCATGCCAGTGACATTTAAGTCAATGCCCACTGAAGATTGATCCTGCAAGGAGGAGGCTGCTTGCTAAAGGGCCAGCCTGGCCCCTGCCAGACCTCAGACAAAGGCAGGTTCACTTCCATCTGGGTCTGCCTGCAGAAGGAGATCAGCTGAAGCCTGGAGCTGCTGTCTTCTGCAAAAATCCTGTGGTTACTTACCCTAGTGATAGCTAGAAATTCCTGATCCTCACCCACCTTTCCTCTGGCATTTCTCCAGCTGAGGGTGAAGGACCCAGGCTGAATATCAGAGGGGCAGAGACCAAGGTGCTGGGCATGAGAGGAAAAAACTATTTAGGCCACCAACGCCTCCTTAGGCCAGCTGTCTGGGACCCCAAATCTATGGGGAAAAGAGTGCAATCAAAACTTAATAATTAAGTCAGAATCTTCAATCTGAGCCCAGTGAGGAGGAGATGGTGTTAACTAAGGATAATCTAACGGAGGGAATGCTCTTCCATAGGTAAAATTATCAACGCAGGAAATTTCTCAAAGCTTATTTAATTCTCTTTCCCCTCTGTCAGAACACTGTTCTCTACAAGAGATGCAGAAAGATTAAGATACCTGTGGAAGAAAAGGATAATTTTAAGATAGACTGTGAAGCAAATTAAAAGCATAAATCAAACAGGACCCTGCTTTCTATTAACATATACACATGCTATGTTTTGCATCCTTTCCTTTATGATTTCTAACTCCAGAAGGCATATTTCAGGAGAAACAACATGCAGATACAGTCTGAGAGTAGAAGTACATTGGCAGCTCTGGAGAAAAACCTACCTCCTGCTACACTGCCTGTAATCTTAAATATACCTGTAAGGCTTTTCTGTTGACTGGCATCTGATAAACAGATATGGTGACCTCAGAAAACTTTTACTTTACCTATTTTGGCCTTTTAATACCAATTAAAAGAAGGATTCCCCTACTATGCATGCAAAAGTCTTTTGATGGGTTGGAATTGTCCAAAACTAATGGCTGAAGCTAAGCTTTACATCCTATTTAGTGGCTCATAACGAATAAGAAAACTTTCTCAGGGTTCAAGCTTAATAGGGACATAGAAATTAATGATGTTAGCCATTTCCCTTAGCAAGGGCAAATCCCTCCTTATGTAAGAAATCAACATTTCATATGCCTTCAAAGACTATTATTCAGACACAGCTTTTCAGATTCAAACATGAAAGTTCACCTTTGCATTTCAAATTTTCCTTCATATACATCTCTTTTAGGGTGGATTAATGGGAATATTTGTCTGATGCCTTGAAATACAGTACCAAGAACACAAAGCCATAAATAGTACACTGTAGTAGTTTTGTGTCATCTAAAATACAAGTTGACTCTATAGCCCAGATGATTTTCACTTAACAGATTTATGAATTCCAGACTGCACATGGTAAAAATCTGCTACCTGCTTTACTAACATCGGTATGTACAGGATGCCGCCTACTAAGAGAAGGGGGTGCTAAGAGACTTGCGATCTTTTCTTATGTTCTGCAGAATGGCATAAATCATTCACAGGGCTGAGAAAGAACAGCAAAATACCTCACATGACAAACTCAAAAGACTTGTGAGTGCACCTATAGAATAGTGCAAGCATTTAAGCTCATGATTCACTGATTTAATCCACACAACTCAAGCAATTACATTTTTTGCAACAATATAGTCACGTGGACATATCTGCACTGCAGCATTTAAGTATAGAGGAGCGATTATTGTAGCCTATTAATATTTTCTGCAAGTTCAGTATGCTTTAAAAGTATGCCACTGTTTTAAAGAATCTTAGAATGAGCCAAATATACTACACTGCTGAGAAATTAAGGGTTGGCAGCAGCAATTGAGTGTAGGCAAAATTGAATTAACCCTCCCCTCCCTCAAAGGATGAGATCAAAATAGCTCATGCTGGAGTATAGTATGTCTGGAGCAGATAACACGCAATTTTGCAGTAGGAGAAAAGTTCACAAAGGAAGGTGGGGAGGGAAGCTGTGAGAGACATAAATTTCCAAGAGGCAACTGACAGGGAAACTGTGAACACAGCCCCTGAGAAAAAAGGGCCATGCCTCAGTGTTGGGTTGTTTCCTTCAGCATCAACCATCACCATGTTTAATTTTGTTCTTCCTGGACCAGATTCTTCCAGCCTGCCTCAGCCTCAAAGCATCAATCCAGATGTCTCACGTTGCACTTTGCACTGGCTGTATAATTAAGGCCATTGGTGTGTTGCCCTGCAATGCTCTCTTTGGGAATCTGGGAACCAGCTCCCTGTTTGCAGGGAACGAACCTCTTGCACCTCTGGGGTCTCTTTATCTGAGAATTCTCCTTTGTATTAATGGTGGGTTAACCTTGGCTGGCTGACAGATGCCCACCTCAACAGGACAGGGGGAGAAAATAAGGTGAAGAAGTTTGTGGGTCAAGATAAGGACAGGGAGATCACTTATCAATTGCCATCATGGGCAAAACAGACTCAACTTGGGGAAAATTAATTTAATTTATTGCCAATTAAAAACAGAGTAGGATGATGAGAAATAGAGAAAGAAACACCTTCACCCCACCCCTCCCTTCTTCCCGGGCTCAACTTCACTCCTTCATTCCTGACCTTTCTACCTTCTCCCTACCCCATGACTGAGGCAGGACAGGTGGGGAATGGGAAGTTGAGGTCAATCCATAACAGCTTCTGTTATTCATTCAGTATGTTGAAGTTCATAGATGTCAGTAAGACTCCTGTGTGTGAAATGACCACAAGAGACAGGGCTAGGCCAGTGGCTGTAAGCTGAAGAAGGAAAACATCCAAAAAAAAGTATGATTCACTGAGTAAATCTGATGGTTATTTTTATTTTTATGATTTTTTTTTAGAGATTGAAAAATGAATACTCTAAAAATCCATTTCTGGAAAATTGATGAGATTATGTATTTTCATGAAGGTTCTTGAGAGTGTTGCTTTTGTCCTTGCAGGTAAAATGAAAATTAATAAATTTAAGGTTTCCTATATTTTGATGTAGTTTTTACTTTAGATTCTTTATATTTATTTAATATATACTTCATACTTCAGTTTTGCATGTATTCATAGCAACTCAGATGTTCTGATAACACTCAGAAACACTCCAGAGGAAACTGCATTTTTGCACTACAGAATGAGTTATAATTGCCAGAAACCAGGGAATGAACTGTATGATTTACCACCAGAAGACAGCATGAGTAGATGTCTGGTTAATTTATGATCTTGAATTCAGGAGAAATAGTTCAAGAAATTGTTTCACTTTCCAAGTGAAAGTTTTTGCAGAATGCTGTTTTATAGTTTAAATGCTATTATTTTGTGTTGCACAGTGATTGATGAAACCAATATACAGTCATTTATATATTGATACATTACACTTGGAGAAGAGCCACAAAAAGTAGTCTTCTTCCCGTAAATCCTGGAATGTGAGAAAAACCTAAAACCTCCAAACAGTAGAAATCTATTTACGGCATTTCTAGACTGATTAACTTCTGTTTGTCTGGTTTCTGTTTATTCCAGAAGATTCATAAAACATAATTTCATTATTTGTTTTACAGTCTTCTATTTGTTTATGTGAGAACCTGGCCAAATGCTCTATTCAACTACTTTTTTATGAGTTCTATTTCACAAGAAACTCAATATCTGCTTTCCAATAGCAAACAAAAATTGGGTTTGATATTATATTTACCACTGCAACAGCCATAGCTAATTTAGTTATAGCTAATGGAGTTAATTAATCCTGTATAATTCTTTTGCTTCCTAAATGTACTGTATTAAATAGCGTGTACTTTAAAATGTTTAGTTGACAAACTTTAGTAAAATCGAGCATTTGCACTTCAGCCTACTTTACATAAACTATAGTTTATGGTTCAAGCCTAATGTTTTTAGTATTTATTCTCCAGAATAAATAATAAAAAACAAATGGAAAACAATGACATCATTCATACGTTTTGTAAAATAAGCAATACACTTATTGGTTTCTATTTCTGTTAGTCTGGAATATCCTCTTATGTCACTTCTCTCTTTCGTAAATTCCTCTCAAATTTGGAGATACATAATGTATTTTCAAATAAACTTAACCATATAAACCATTTGCAGAGAAAGAGAGAAAAATAGCTGTGGTCTTTAAAAAACCAAGACAGGGAGAGATTTAAAAGTTTTACGTAATGTACAAAGTTCAGCATTTAAAGCCATCCCCACACAAATAGCTTGCATCAAAACTTCATTGTTACAGAACCTTTCATGGGAGAAAGAGCAAAGCCCAAACTGTATTTGTTGGAAGGATTCATCTCACATAAAATTTCCCTTTGGTCCATGCAATCCATATATCTTCACAGTCTTCACAGCAGAGCCTTTTTCACTGAAGAATTATCTGTCATACTCCATAATGAGGTGCACTTTCACAAGTATATTGTATAGATTTTTGTAACAGCACTTCATTGGTTTTGTAATCCTTTTTCCTTAAGAGCAGTCACCCTTTTATGAAATGTTCAATACTTTGGAAAACAGAAAGGTTATATGGCATTCAAGTTTCTTTTGTGGTACTTCAGGCTGCAGAGTCTGAAGAGTTTCTACAGCTTACTTCTTATGGTTCACCTCTCCATAGATGTTTTCTTATTGTAGAACAACATGTACAATAAAAAACACCTCTGCTGTGGGTCTCATATCTAAAAATAAATCAGTGATGTGATGTAATTTTTATAGAGTGATTTTGTTTTTTTTCCCCCAGATTGGGTATCCTCAGTTTCAGCTTCCACATTGGAAGAGGTAAGCTACTCAGATGATCTTGGTCAATAGTAAACAAAGTTGGAGGGTTCAGGGGAGTTTTGCTATACGAACTCTGCAGAGAGGGGAAAAGATTGTTTTATAGAAACAGTTAAGTCCTGAAGTCAGACTAATCTCCGCTTTTGATGCTTATGTCCACAAAAGAAATCTTTAAAGCCATTTTTTCAGCTGCTGTCTAATTTGGCAGGTTCATAACCTGCATAAGCGCTGAAGTTTTGACATTGCTAAAGTTCTGCTTCCATGCATATTAGAAATTGCTTCTGTCTTGACAGCACTGCACAGAGGTATATATATCCCACAATAAGCACTGTTTGCCCTTGTCCACTATTGAACGTGATCCACCAGGGAAGGGAACCTAAAATCTTCAGCTGATACGAGAAGCTGAAATGAGCAACATTTTATTATCCTTGTGCTCACTCTTCTTCCTCTAGCTCTACCATCCTAACTTGCGATTCAGATATTCTCCTACTAAAAAAAAAAATAATAGCAGTGACTACTTTCCTACAGCATACGAGACAGAATTGCACTCTTTTTTTAATTTAAAAGCTTGGTAGTTGAGCCTTTTCTAGGATGTGTCAGATATGATTTGCATTATACATGGTCCAAGGTTATATGTCTCAGGCTCTGGGATATTCTGGTTGCCATAAAGGAAGAAGAGGAAGCTTCTTCATTCCTCCCTGTCAAAGCTGTTTCATTTTCCCTAATATATTTAATAATCTCAGTGCCAGAAAAGCAACCCAGGTATCATCCTACAAATTAACAAATTCATACAGGAAGAAACATCAAGTAAATGTAGGCTAAATATTACAATAATCTTTAGAGTAGGAACTGGAACCTGTATCTCCTCCACTCTACCTAAACAGCTTAATGTCAAATTACAGCAATAGTACACTCATTTGGTCTGGTTTAATCACTTCTATGAAGCATGAAAAAGTTTTAGTTGTTCTCTCCTTACCAAACTGAGTCAAGAGGTCCCTAACTGAGATTTAAGTATTAATTTCTTTTATGTACCAAAGCACGACTTGGTCTCACAGGACCCGATGAGTTAAGTTTGATTCATCTGGCCAGCAGAATCACTCCTGGAGGTTCAAGCTTCATATGAAAAAATGTAAGCTTCTGACACTTATGGTTGTAAAAAAATAATCTCTGTGATATGAATTAAGCACAGAATGATGCAGCTTTTTCACTACAGTCTAGCAAGGACCTTGAAAGAAATGGTTCCTTGATTCATCTTAATGGGAAGCAAATTCTAAATCCTAATTAAAATGTGAACACTCTCACTGATAGCTATTCAAATATTGATTAAAGAGCATAAAAAAGAAAAGGCAAGATCACATTATGATAATGTGATTTTATCATGAATGCATTTTGATATCATATGTGGCTTCACCTTAGGTTACAAGTGGTTTGAGAGAGAACAATCACTTCTTTTTCAAGCTTCCAGAGTCATAAATTATACCTCTAGAACTGTATGTTTTCTACTCATAGCTGTCTGGATTTAAGTGCAAAGGAAGAAAAAAGATCACTGGAACCAACACTCTTATACACAGTGCTTTAACATGCAGGCAATTCATTTAATAATTTTCACTGTTTATTACAACCCATGCAATATTTAGACTGTGAGCAGTTTGTATTTCGTATACAGTTAATGTACTGCACTTACAAGGTGTTGTGATTTAACCCCAGCAGGCAGCTAGGACCATGCAGTCACTCACGAGAAAAAAACAAAACTTGTGGGTTGAGATAAAGACAGTTTAATAGAACAATAATGGAAAAGGAAAACAACAACAATAATAATAGCGGTAAAAGAATACACAAGATGAAGCAATACAACAAAAGCCACTCTCACCACCTGGTGAGTTGGTTGCCAAGCCCATCTGGAGCAATAATCATGGATTCCTGCCCCCCAGGTCAAGCCCCTGTGCATGACATCTATGGTATGGAATATTCCATTGGTCGTTTCATTGTTCTGTCTATGCTCCTTCTCAGCTTCATGGGAAGCTGAAAAAAGTCCTTGAATAATATAAACATCACCTAGCAAGAACTCAAACAATAAGCATTATTGACATTCCTTTCATACCGAATCTGAAACAGAGCAGCCACAAGAAAGAAAATTAACTCTACCCCAGCAGAAACCAGGACACAAGCTAACAGGGTTTTTTTTATGTTAAATGTATAAAAATAAACATTTTGATATACAGGGAAAGCTTTTGAAACTTCTTATCAATATTCATTTAAAGATTTGTATGCAATGGAAATGTATGCAATGGTTTGTCCGTCAATAGCATTCCTGGCTACTGTAAAACATTCTGTCACAGATGACAGTCGTATCCTTCCATTTAATTGCTTCACAGGGTGAAGTAGGTAACTTTGTGACTCTCAGACTGGAAAGCACCCAGCTCCTGGTAGTCAGCTGTAATGAATTGAAAGATATGTTCATTTTCTCACAGAGGAAATGTTCTATGGCAAAGTCTTGTGGACAGGTTAAGTCATTGTAACTGGTAGGGCTAACATATACCTACCCACCACAGCCAAGTTTCCCTCAGATAGGTCTATTCGTCAAATAATTCTCCCTAGAAAGTAATTTATGTGTTTTTGGATTTCATAGCATCTCATACCTCCATCGTTATTTCTGTATCATGTGACAGTAGATACATAGGAAAGCCGACACTAATGGTATGCCGGGAATAGAACTGCAAAAAAATTGCATATGGTCAACTGAAGCAGCAATGAATCAATACCTCCTTCATCAGCCATACCTTTCATATATATTGTCACTATAAATTACATTGTTTACTCTTTGGTCTATTATTGTCAATAAACTAGCTTGTCTGGAAATGTTAGCTTTCGTGACTTCTCTGTGTCATGAGAAAACCTCATGAGATCAAAACAAACTGTATGAACAACTGCAATACACAGTCTTTTGGGGCCAGGGTAGGATGCAAACCAATTCTGGATGTCTCCAGTGTTCCTGATGACCAGGATGCCTGTCAGAATATTACTTAGGAGAATGGACACGGAAGAATCAACAATAGTTTACTATTTCAGGAAAGCTGCTGAATACAATTTTACTGTAAAGACCATCTTTCATCATTTAAATAAGAAAAAAGGAATTCTTGGTTACACCTCAGACCCGAATACTGATGTTTAATTAGTCACTCTAAGGCAGAAACATCAACACCACCAGGTTTAGAAGAGCAACTTAATGTTGGGCACACTATCTCAAATTTTCTAAGTGGCAAAGCACTGTAATGCAAGCTGAATTATCACTAATACAACTTCTGGCAATGTTTAATCACTTCAGAAGTGTTTTCAACACAAATGTTTTGAATACCCTTGATGCAATGACCTGGAAATATAAAGACCAGTTCTAAGAGACAGTTTGCAGGAAATTGCTTGATGGAATATATTGCTTATATTAATCTTAAATAGCTTACAGAGTATCAGGATCTTGGAAAAATCTTTACAATCTTCAGCATAAATTGAAGTTATGCATAGTGCCTGGATGGCAAGAAAACAGATGAGCTGTGACAACAATTCAATCAAAATGGCATAAAGTCTAATGATACTCTTAAAATACAGTATGGTTCTCCTAATGGCAATCCCACCCCTGGTGTGAATTTTGGACAGATTACCTTTCTGACTGGAAAGAACCGAATTCTTGAAACTAAATGTCAGCATTTAAATTTTTATTCAGTAAACAATCCACCATCAGCTACAAGGCTCCTGAACACCTGTCTTCACAGCCCATCAGTTCACTCTAGCTATCACTTACTGTCTCAGAAATTCAGGTGACAAAGTACTTACTCTCATTTCATTTGCAACTCTCAGAGGCTTTGGGGCTTCCTAATCCTTAGAAAACTCCTTCTGCTTATGTGAGATAAAGTAGTGTTCCCCCAAGACTATAAACTTTGTCTCTTTGTCCATCTGTATGAGAAGATGGATAGTCATTTCATACACGCCCCTCATTGAAGAATTCTCCTGTTAAAAATTCTTGGCACTATTACTACAAGGTCTATATTTAACTGCCTTACTTAGCCATATAATAAAGAGTTTTGCCTGGCAGCAAATTTTGCTTCAGAGACTGAAATTAACAACAAGCTTAATCTTTTTTAGCTAACACATAGAACAGAAATATAAAGAGGTCTCTTATCTCTGCTCTATCTTTTTTGACCTGACAGTAACATTTGACACTGTTGGCAGGATCTTTACTTTAGGATCTCCTGCTTAGACAATTTCTTTCTGAGATTTAGACAATTTCAACAGAATGAAGGCAGGACTGGAGCAAGTTTGAATGCTTTTAATTCACTTCCTCAAGGAACACAAGCTTGTGTCATCTCACCAACACTGATTAGTATAAGCATTTTCACGCTGCTCTTGGCTGATTCCTACAGGCTTCAGGTACCCAGATTAGATTCAGGGCTTGATGGAGAGTTATTAAATGTCATTGTTGTGAGGAACAAGACTGTTTGATCTGTCTGCTGACAACTATACCCTGATTGCTCATTCCCAGGAATCTATGCAAATAGCAGTGAATTGAATTTCCTCTGCATGTTCACCTTTTGGAATGATTAATGACCTTAAAAACATCACTTTTCCTCGTAAGCCATCAGCTATTAGTTATAACTAACAGAAGGTGTGCGCTTCCAGCTGTAGAGAAATCGTCCCCCCAGAATACCTCAGTGGTGGGAACATATGAAATTTTCAGCAAACCACAGATGCCCAGGGCAGCCTTCAGAAAATAACAAAGATATCTTTTTGACAAGAAGAGCATAATTTTGCAGACAAATTAAAGTATGAAAGGTGTCTGTCAAGAAGCAGCAAGAGCGGGCTGCTCCACAGGGAAGGTGAGCTGGGAGCCAGGGTGACTGTGAGGTGGCAGGGCACTGTCCTCACCAGCAAGGGGACAGTCCCACAGTCCCAAGCAAGGAGAGCAGGGCAGGTCCGGTGATGGTAGCCAGGGTCAGTCACAGCCCAAAGATCCTCGGGTAACTCCCTGGTGATGAGGCAGCTCTGAGGTCAAGCTGTGAAGTCAAGTCAGGGGTCTATACAGATGAATTTGCTACATGTAGTGCATTTTACAAATCTTTTATGCTAACTTTTTGTTCTCATTGCTATTCCTAAAACTGATTTTTTCCAGATCTAGGTTTGCTTTTTTTAACATGACTGCTGGTGAGTCTCTGGTGCCATCCTGTTCCTACTTCTCAAGGCCATCACTATCATACTAAGCCTCTGTTCCTCTACATCATATTAGAGCCACAAATGTGTCAGTCTACATGGAATAATTACTTGTAACTACCATCTATATAAAATTATGGATCTGTCATATGAAGATGAGCAAAAGTGAAACAAATTAAGCATAGCCACCTGATCATCAGCAAAACTGCTGTTGCAGCTAAACCAAGTAAAAACAAAGCTCCAGACAGGTCAAAATAAGTTCAGACTGAACAAGCCTGACAAGCCTCAGTTCTGAGGCCTTGCAAATACAATAAAAAGCCTGTGTTCTGTTACTATCAATGGCAAAACTGTATTTGTGGACCTCAGTTCTACAATATAGCAACCTTCTTGGAGAAAAAAGAGGGGAAACAATGGAATTTCTGCATTAGAAACTATTCAAGAATCAATTGATATCTTGATTTTGGAAGAAACTTTATTATTCTGAAGAGTTAAGTAACGTATATGGCAAGAATAAGGTCATCCAAGTGCATACCAATAGAGAGTTGGGAGTATTACTAAGAAATACATCTGTTGTAGTAATGTTCAGACTAAAGATCATGGCACCTATGAAGTAACTTATTCATACAATTCATTAATACATTCATGAGGTTACACTTACAGGGCTGCAAACTGAAGAGGAGGTTTCTTATTTGGAAAAATCTTTCTTTAGTGGGCTGCATCTAATGTTAATATTGGCATGCTGTCTTTGCTATTTGTTAAGTGGCTGAAGGATAAGTGTGGGGAGTTTAACACACCTGCCTGTGTATGGTTCTGACGAGAATTTAGTAACAGCTTCTAACAGAATTGATGGATTTGGTCTGGTAATAAAACATCAATCATTTTTGTAAATGCTGGTAAACAAAGACACAAATATTTAATCCTAAGGCAAGGCTATGTGTTCCCCTCTGACCTTCCATAAGCTTCAAGAGAGCTGGGACAGCAATTGTAATATTCTTCAGCAAATTTGGTTGAGACAGTTGGGGTTGTTCAGCCTGGAGAAGAAAAGGCTCCGAGGAGACCTTATAGCAGCCTTCCAGTACCTAAAGAGGGCCTAGAGGAAAGGTAGGGAGGGACTCTTTATCAGGGAGTGTAGTGATAGACAAGTGGTAATGGTTTTAAACTGAAAGAGGGTAGGTTTAAATTAGATATTAGGAAGCAATCTTTCACTATAAGGGTGGTGAGACACTGGAACAGGTTGCCCAGAGAAACTGTGGATGCCCTATCCCTAGTGGTGTTCAAGACCAGGTTGAATGAGGCTTTGAGCAACCTGGTCTAGTGGGAGGTGTCCCTGCCAATGGCAGGGGGGTTGTAACTAGCTGATCTTTAAGGTCCCTTCCAACCCAAACCATTCTATGATTCTACGAAATTTACAGCTTAATGTTTGTTGAGCCACACTGAGTTCCAGTTCAGCTGAGTTACAGAAAACAAGCTGAAAGTGGCGGTTTTTAGAAGAAATGAACTATTGATGGACGCATTTCAAAGTGCTTGGAGGATTAATTTCTATGAAGAGAAAAATCCAGGATTCTGAATACATACCCAAAATTTCTAAGCTTTCTCACTTTGAAAGAAACAGACCAGAGATCTTAGTCTTTCTTTGAATATTTTAGCATTCTCATTCCAAAGCAGAAATTGACCTAGAGACATTCAAATGGAAATTCACAAATACAGAGTTAAACAAAATGTTACAAAACTCAGAATTTTCATGTGTGTCTTGAGCTAAAACTTCACAGATTCAAGATCTTACCCTAAATCAGAAAAGTTGTCTCATACATATTTTAACCTTGACTAAAAGATTTTATCTTGCTTGCTTGGAACTCGTTGGAGTTGGAAATCTTCAAACTGAAAGAGGGGAGGTTTAGATTGGATATCAGGAAGAAATTCTTTACTGTAAGGGTGGTGAGGCACTGGAACAGGTTGCCCAGGGAAGTTGTGGATGCCCCATCCCTGGAAGTGTTCAAGGCCAGGCTGGATGGGGCTTTGAGCAACCTGGTCTAGTGGAAGGTGTCCCTGCTGATGGCAGGGAGGTTGTAACTAGGTGATCTTTAAGGTCCCTTCCAACCTGAACCATTCTATGATTCTATGATGATGTAGAACTTCCTGAAATAAGATGTTATTTTGCTTTTAGCTAAACCACGAGTTACTTTTCCTAGAAATATCCACAGGTCATATGACTTTTGAATGTACTGATGACAGATAACCATTTTTTCTCAATATAACCTGCATTAGATACACAAATAACAGTTTTTATTTTCCTGAGAGGTGTCTGGGCAGGGCACTGTGAGTTAAAAATGACTTACTAAGAACATTTTTACAGGCATAACAAACCAAACCCACTGCAAATTGCTGGTTAGGAAGAATATGAAGTGAAAACACAAATAATGAATTTCAAAAGAAACCAAATAAACACTAATATATTAAGATGAAAATTAAGGTACTACATTTAACACAGTCAAAACGTGCATACAAATACCAGAGAAGTAATATGTGTATATAACTCTGTTGTGACCACATCTGGAATGACTCAACCACTTCTGAGTGTAACATTACATAAAATACTGTGTTGGAGAGATTCCTATATAACAATAATAAGGATAAGAATGGCAAATTAGTTAAGGGTACAGATAGCAGCCTTAAAAATGCAAAAATGTTTTAAGATGTATGTGTATTGCATACATCATTGTAATCATCGAGCAGCATTGTTAACAGTCCTACTCACATGGTTCAGTAACCAATCTTATCATACGTGCTTTGTTGGGCTGACCATACATGAAACAGCCATGTATTTTTTTAAGTGAAAGGTAAAGAAAAATGTCTGAAAACACTCAACAAGGTTATTCATATAAGGTAATAATTGTTTTAATGAGGCAAAAATGATGTGACTAAAATCAATAGGATGAAATTTATAGAAGAAAAATGGAGGTTATACCTTAGACAAAAATGTTTTCACTCTGAGATCTAATAGACTGTGAACCCACCTATTAACTGTGGTCCAACTTCAAGGAAGAAGAGAGAATTCTCATCTCTTTTGCTGCTTCTTGTGACTGATAAAATCAAATTGAAAAGCTTTTAGAGAAAATGCACTTGAGCTTTCAGCTCATTTTCCTTGTTATAACCTCTTTCTACACCCTTTTTCTGCTGTTAGGAATGGCTTATTGAAGGAAAACATATAGTCTTACCTAGGAAGAGAGGTAAAGACAGATAAATGCAGCTTGAAAGACACTTGGCAAACACATTTCTGTTTCTAATATTAACCTGACATTAAAAGGATAATGGAATACGTCCAAAGTGTCACTGAACCCCTCTCCTCTTTTTGGTAATGTAACTATGAACAAGTTGGTAGTTAATGCAGACTTAGAGCCTTCCAAAATAGCTTCTTACGTGAATGCCTCTAAACATCTTTTGCATATTCCTAACAATGTGTAAGGGAAAACTAGCTGGTTCAAAGATAGACATCTATGTCTATCTAATATTGCAGACATTCAGCAGACGCATTTGGCTATTATATTAAAATTTTCTACACGCTAACTGAAAAAATTTCTTTAGAACACAAGGAAGTAACAAAAACTGAGGTGGAGATATCATTAAAGATAACTTTCTCACACAAAAAACCCAAAGAAAAACATTGAAAATTGTTTTAATTTAGGAGTTGTAAGTTTGACTGGGAATGTGAATATGGAATATTCTTATGCTAAACTAACTAATGGTTGAGGTTGGTTTTTTTCATTTGGTCTTTCTTTAAGTCTACTTGCATTTCATTATTTCTTGCAAATATTAGTGATAATATGGGTTTCATTCTGATGTTGAAATTAGAATATTTCTTACTAAATACTACATATGATATAGTGTATTATATTTGGCAGAGCTAAATGAAACATTAAATATAAAGCAAATTAAATCCTATGCCATGAAAATCAGTAACAATTTAACCATTAATTTCAATATTGCTAGTATTTTTTCTATTAAACATACATTCATATGCAACAGAAAGGTAAAAAATAACATTGCATTTGTAATCACGTCTTGGTAAGTCCATACCGTAACTTGTGTGGAATACCCTTGAGCAATTAATAGCACATTGTATGTATGGACAAAGCTTTTCATATTAGGTTAAATCAATAATAAAACTTTGAAACATATTTTGGATTTATCTGCAGAGAAAAATCAATACCTAGAAAAAAGGTTGATAGTATCTATTAAAATAAAAGCAGATATTGTTTTTAGTTATTAATTTATGATGTAGTTAACTGACATTGATAAAAATATTTATATTGTCCATACATTCCTATGATGAGAATACACTGATTCTAAAATTCTTTGGCGATTCTTTGGTTTTAACAACAAATCTCACAACCATTCTCATTGTTACCAGTGATAATGTTTAAATTAGTAGCCTCAAAAGTTTTAGAAGCAGGCTCACTGGAGCTTATATTCTGAAGGACTTCACAGCTCTAAAAAATACATAAGGTATCTCTTCGGACCATGTTTCTGTGTAGTCCTGAGAAGTTTTCAATTACGTTTTCCAGAGTGTTGTTTTCTCTCTACTGCTGCTTAAAGTCATCTCTGGATTAGGTATAAATAAAAGGCACAAAACATTTAGCTGTGCAAAGAGATCAAAAGATTAAATAGGACAGGATGGCTATGAAGAAACTGAGGTGGAAAGCAGTCACATAATACCATTAATGTTAGATCTCTACATATCCATCTCTACAAGGACCAGTCATCCCAGTGCTGTTCCCCAATACTATTAAGGGACCAGCTCCATTTGAGGGGAGGGATGATGTGCATCATTAATGTGTGATAGAAGAAGGTATGGG
The DNA here is from genome assembly GCA_013396915.1 of Stercorarius parasiticus. Classification (NCBI taxonomy): domain Eukaryota; kingdom Metazoa; phylum Chordata; class Aves; order Charadriiformes; family Stercorariidae; genus Stercorarius; species Stercorarius parasiticus. Next base: position 129,868 of record VWZL01005586.1, read on the forward strand.
GGTGGGATTCCCGAACGTCTTTGCCCTTCAGAGTCATCACAACTGTATCTCCCTGTATAAGCATATCTAAGTATCCTCTTGCTTGAAATTCATATGCGCTAAGGCACAATGATAGGCACACTTCTGAAGGTATTACAGGTCAGACAGCAGATAGCTCCTATCACATCAGCAGATAAACCCTCAGTTTTCCAGTGCACAGCTAATTTCCTTATCTTTCCCAAATGCAGATGGAAAGAAAAAAACAACCAAACAACCAACCACAAAACTTACTTACCCATTGTTTTCTGATCTAATAAAGATGTCAGCTTTGCCTAGATCTTTGGGTGCCTACTTTAAAATGGAGTAAAAGCTCAATACTTGATTTACTTTGAGGACTTAAGCGTATTCCTGTTGTTTCAAGCTTTTTTTCTTTTCTGTGCCTTGAGTCTCCCTCCTATTATTCTTACCTTGCTTTATGTATTTCTTATGGTCTAAACTCACTGCAGCCTATATTTTCATTATACCCTTTACAACAGCCTACACTCTCTACAAATGCAACTATGTGCTGCATTACATTTACCTGGGAGATGGAGACCAAATAGGGTTCCCCTGCAGTTTAAGTCTGGAGCATCTGCTGCATCTCTCTCTTCTAATTTATGAACAAGGAAATTACTCCCTAAAGACACTCTCTTGTTTCTTATGGAGGGCAGAAATGGAAGGAAGAATACTTTGCTTAGGTTTACAAGCCACTATCATTTCACTTAAACAACTAAGTAAACAAGTTTAATATTCTTACATTGTGTAGTCTTGCCGTCATGTGTTGATTAAGTACACTGAGCTACAAAGACTCTTATCTTTTTAAAAACTAAACTAACAAAAATCTCTGTGTATTGTATTGGGTTTGTGTGGCAAGGTTTTGGTAACAGAGGGGCTGCAGGGGGGGCTGCTGTGAGAAGCTGCTAAAAGCTTCCCCTGCATCTGATAGAGACAATGCCAGCTGTTTCCAAGACAGACCCACCACTGGCTAAGGCCAAGCCCGTCAGTGGTCATGGTAGCACCTCTGTGATAAAGTATTTAAACCTGTGTGACAGCAGCCAGAAGAGAGGAGTGAGAATATGTGAGAGCAACAACCCTGCAGACACCAAGGTCAGTGAATAAGGAGGGGGAGGAGGTGCTCCAGACACCAGAGCAGAGATTCCCCTGCAGACGAGGAAGCTGCCCCATGGAAGAACTTCCGTGGGAGAAGTTCATGGAGAACTGTCTCCCATGGCGTGACCCCACACTGGGGCATCGGAAGAGTGTGAGGAGTCCTCCCCCTGAGCAGGAAGGAGCAGCAGAAACAACATGTGATGAACTGGCCACAATCCCCATTCCCTATCCTCCTGTACCTCTCAGGGAGAGGAGGTAGAGAATTTGGGAGTAAAGTTGAGCCCAGGAAGAAAGCAGGGGTGGGGGGAAGATGTTTTAAGGCTTAGTTTTTATTTTTTATTTCTCATTACCTTACTCTGATTGGATTGGTAATAAATTAAATTAACTTCAACAGGGCTGTATTGCCCATGATGGTCCTTATCTCAACCCATGAGCCTTTCATTATATTTTCTCTCCCCCTGTTCAGCTTAGGTGGGTGAGTGATAGAACAGCTTTGGTGGGCAGGCCAGGGTCAACCCAGTAGATGTATGAAATTGTAAAACTGGATTTTTCTATCAAATTCAGACACAATAATTGCTATGACACTCTCTATTTATTATGGAGTACATGTGTACTATTGATATTCTTGTTTTTAAAAGGTATGATTACCTGATACTTATAATTTATTTGCAGGAATTGAAACAGCGAACTGAGTTTTCTCATTCTCTTAGAAGACTCTCATGTGAGTTTGAGCTGGCCTACAGAGGGCGGATGTTTTGTAATTTACAGTAGATAAATTCCCTGTAATGTCATAGAGAAACTGCAATTTAAGATCTCCCCTAGCTATACCGCTTTATTTGTTATTATTGACATTCTTGCAGCCTATTCAATGTTCTTTCTTCTAGCAATGTTAATTTTAGGACCAGATGGAATCTGCATTTTAAAATTCTATTTGAGTAGCTGATTAGATGCAGAAATTTTGCTTACAGTTTCTGCAAGAATCTCTACAAGGTGTCCCTACGTTAATACCTTCCCTTACATTGATTGCATGACGCAATATAACATTCTGTGTTAATAGCCTTTTACTAAGCTGGAATCAAAGGTTGCATCTCCTGGGGATTAAAGAAGTTGTTGATAAATGTAGTTTTTCTCAATTTAGTGATGTTAGAAAGGAAGTGATGATCTTCTGTTTTTCATTTCTCAGCAGGCACTTATTTTTCCTATTTTTTTCACTGTTGTCAGACCTGAAGCACACAGCTGTGTTTCAATAAAATCAGCAAGCATATATATGTTTGTTATTTCAATAGTCAATGCAAATTAAATGTTTTCATTCTGTTGATGATAAATGCCTGATTTCTCCTATTCATTAAAAGACAGCTTTAAAATTAGTTTGCTCAAACATATCGACTGCAGTATTTAACATGATGTTTATTAAGATATCCATTAAACACTGCTCAGCTCAACTTTCTAATTCACATTTCCAATGTATACCTACAACATAACTGTTCTAAACTATATGTTCTAAACAGTGAATTACTTGAGGCTTCAGCATAATAGTCTTGGGTATGGTACAAAAGAGCAGAGAGTGAAACTCTACTGGACACCCAAGGTCAAAACCTACCTGCAGAGTAGGAGGAAGAGACTAACAAACCAGACACTCGGGTATTACTGAATTACAATTCAATGACTGGGAAGAGCTGGGTACCTCCAAAAACTAAGCCCACTGATACTCTGAACTGACATCACACAAGGAGCTCTGTATAGCTAGCCAATACAGAAATAGACTCTTAAATCTTGTTCCTCAAGGACTTGGAACTACACAGAGATGGTTTTGTTTATATAGGATCCACAGCCTGGAAGCTCCTCCTGAGGATAGCTGCTATTTGATGGATATCAAACAATTATTGACAAGTTAGCACACAGCTGGCACATTTCACATCTTGCCAAATCACACATTCAATGACCAAGTGTGTCTGATGCAAAGAAACTTTGCTTTCAAAGTCTTAATAATTAGGAACATTAAGAGAATGGAAGAAAATAGTAAAACATTATAGGTACCTTTCCTACCATGTCTTATTCTGACTTTTCTCTGGGATGATAAGGTACAATGGATGGTTTATTAGAAAACCTGTTTTCTTCTCTCACCAGAATTTACATATAAGGAATTATTTTTTTATAGGGGACGTGTCATAGGTGGAAAGACCTGAAGATTAGGGAAAATCCATTCTGCTGGAGGATAAAGGGAAGGGTCCTTCAAAAACAGGACAGTATAATTTCTTGGTAGTCATAGGGAAGTGTCAATAGAAAAAGTGATAGTAACAAAGGATTTAATCTTGAGACTGATTTCTAGAAGTCTGGTGCCAATCACTCTGCCTTCCTCCCCTATCTGGTACATTGAATACTTTTTAAGCTGGTAAGAGTTCTTAGCAGGCCAATTCCCTCTGTTTTCATAACAGGTAGCACCAGAGACTTAAGAGATCATTTATGAGTTATGAAGAAATGTAAGAATTGCAAGGTAGCAACAAACTTTGTGAAATTTAACAACTCGTCAAAGCTAATCATCAATATCCAGTATGCATACAATTTTTATAATTACCACCTGTGTTGACATGAGGCACTTCTGCCCTTTCTTTTGAAGTAAGGCAAGATTTGTCAGGATGAATAATACCTGTTATTAGATCATCTGACATTGCTGAGTAAAATTCAGACGAGTTTGCTGAAACAGAAACCCTTCTTCAGACTTGAAAATTATTGAACATCTTTCTAAACTAAGTACAGACAGAAAACATTGGGTACAAACTGCATGGAAGAAAAGTTGGTTGATGCCTGTGGAGTTAGAGAATATTACCAAGAGGATATGTGATAAGGTGGTCAATTGTGAGAAAGAAAAAAAAAAGGCTGGTAATTTATTGCTTGTAGAACAAGAAGGGGCTAATTTGGCAGGCAGAGAGAATTCTAGTATGTCATAAAGCTGTATCTGTATTCAGTCCACTATTTTTAGCATTCAGTGCTATGTAATTAAACTCAGGTACCGATCCAGCACTGTTTCCTCTCCCTGGGTCAGTTCACTCCTTTGCCTGAAGAGGTTCAGGCTTTCATTTCCCTGGAAATGAGATTCCTTAGACTTTCATGTCCCCCACTGCCTTATTTAGGTTGGACGCAATCATTTTTATTCCATTCTGCTAGTTAAAGCTATGTTGCTGCCCGGAACAGAATACAGAATTCACCTGCAGAGACAGATGCCATGGTGGGACCATCCTGACCTTGTGGGATTTTTTCATCCTCTATCAATACTGTACATAAAATTTTACTTAATTAAAAATATAAATGCAATCCTGGAATCTGTGGATAGTTTACAATGGTGATTTCTGTCTTTAAAGTAGTGATTACCGGTTGGTGTCCTGTATCAGCAAGGATATTCTTGGGGATTTTCACATTTGCAGGGGATAAGGCTGATTAGATATCACCCTGGGAAGGATGAAGATATTATAGCTCTCCTTTTCCCATCAAGAAAAGCTCAGAAGAACCTAAGAAAGAAAATGTTACGCTTATATGCTGAGGTAAGTAGGGGCAGATTTTGACTGAATAGATGTAGTTATATACATACTTAGCCCATCCCCTTGAATCCACACTAATCCATCCATACTCCTCAATACGCTCACCATCCATGCCCCAGACCATAGTTTGGATTTGAGCTGAGCTCACTTACATACACATTAGCATGCAATGTGGTACAACAGAAATGGAGCTGTAAATCACAACAGTTGGTGCTGAAGACCAGATTTCCATACTGTGTGTGTATTTTATGGGGGTTCTCTCTGAAAATATTTTGCCCACGTGGAATGAATGTCTGTTGGCTGGAGCTGTGTGCTCTCAGGGTGACCCTTGTGCTTAATTTCACTTCAAAGAAATGGGATTTACATGCTCTGAGACTGATGTAAAGCAAAGCATGATACGTAGGAATGACTGGAGATTTATTTCCGAAGTGTAGTCCTGACCTTATCTGGAACACTAACAGAGGTAAAACCATCATGTAAATCTTTCTATCTAGCTAGCTGGACATAGAACAGGTGATCACACATAAATAGGTGATAATGCAGAGAATATTGAAGTTATGGTAATACTGAAGATGACAGAGTGGCATTTGCCAGAAGTTTTAATGATTTTGGGGTCATTAGTTTCCCAGCTAATGAGAAACTGTAATCATAATGATACGCTTATCCTCTTTACTTTCAAGCAGTGGTCCAGACACGAAATTTCATTTTTCATATAGCAGACGGTTACAATCACCTATTCTTCATAATTTCAAATTAAATTAAATTAATTTCATTAATTTCAAAAGTAATGTATCATTATCTGGAGATAAACAGTATAAAAACTAGAAGTTTGTTTGTTTGTTTGTTTCTTGAGTGGATTGTAAAGTTCTGATTGTTAGATATGAAAAAATTCTGTTGGGATGCTTGTCAGACTGCCGCAACTGAGCTAAGTAAAGACCCAAATGCTGGATCTCCCTAGGTGAGAGACTATGGTGCCAGAAGCTGGTCTCTGTGAAGAGGGGAAGGGGTAGTTGTGCATCCTAAACCACTGCAGGAGGGGATGTATGTGTATAAAGAAAAGATATGGAAAGCATGGAGGGAGAGACACAGACACTGGGGGAAAAGCAGTAAAGGAATAGCTAAGGACTGCAAGCAAATTGCTTGCTACACTTTCCAGGTGGCACTGAAAGAGTAGTGGGAGTCCGGCTCAGCAGGTTGATTAAGAAATGGCTACAGTCAGGAAGTACAATTGGTCCGAACACAGCTACTTTCCAGTTTTTCATCCAGCTGGGACATTATGGTTAAAGGATGATCACTTCTGTATTCGTTTCTATATGGAGTTTTACGTTGTCTAAACATGCTTTAGTCTGTCTAGCAATGTCACCCATGATAGGGACATAAATTCTTTCAACCTTTAAGGAGATACTCAAGATACTGGGACAACCTGAACTGTCTCTGCCAAAAGATCAGGGCCATGGCTATCTAGTGCCAACTAGTCTACCTCTACTTTTGCTGCAATTATACATGTGACATACAGTCGAGATATAGTCTATATGTGTTTCTCCCTCATTCATTCTTTATGTAATATGAAATTTTGGAATCTGAGTTCACTACAGAAGAACTTTCAGTGTAGACCATAAACATCCTTTTTAACTTAGTACCCAAGCTAATCTGTTTGATTAGCTTAAAGATTTTGTTATTCTTATCCATTTCATATCATCGCATTTATATTAGTGTAAACACAAAATGAAGTTTTTTAGCATCCCTTCTTCCCAGTATGTTCTCCATGTATTTCAATGGCTATACTGTCTTTTTGTGATTCACAAAGTTACTGCTTCTCTGGAAATCAAAGGCAACATTAGAATGGAAAACAGCTAACAACTGCTATGCGGTGACAGAAGAGAAAATAAATCATTTTGTATGTCAGGAAAATCAATACAGGATAATTATATTTTGAAAGTTGAAATAACTTTTTAAAAACACGATGTAAAAACAACCACCCAAGCCAAAACAAAAGAGTTATCCAAACATGTCTGGGGAAGTTTTTAGAAAAAGTACAAGTTACTCCATTTAATGATTCAAGGGGAAGATTTCATTAACAAAATGCACGTTTAATTATGGATGTTTTGAATGGTATGATGCACAAGATGCAAAACTATTAAAATTCATTAGTAGGGTACAGCTGTTTTATGTACTTTTAAACTGTAGCCTAAATTGATTGTGCCTCTTTGTCTATAAACCAGCTGTCCATTCTTTATTAAGGCATCTGTCAGCTCTTCATAGAAAAAGATAGCAAAAATGAGTGCAGAACAGCTTTTAACTCAGAACCTTGCAAAGACATTATTTCAAAGGAATATAAAAGAAGAAAAGAAAATGTAAACCAGACAACTATAAATAACAAAACCACATGCAATCTGCATTAACTTTAATCTCTTATACGGCAACTAATTTTATGAGCTTTCAGCTGAGTCATTAATCTCAGAATATATTGTTTTATTAATAAAAAATATTTTCTTCTGCCTCCGTTTGATAACAATAAGGAAGATAATGTGAAAATATTAACCTCCTCACTCTCCACTAGGAATTTAAAATTTAGTCATAACGGGTTACCTTTATCTTGGTACTAGCCCTTAAAACAAAGCCTTGCACCTCTCAACCTTTATTGAAAAGGGTTAGTGGGATTTTGTTAGAGCATTGGTTCCTACAAATTCACAAGTCTGCAGCTAAGAATATTAATCTGGTTTTGTTTCCCTCAGTGATCAAAGCTAATTGCAAACGTGCAAATATAGTTCAATAATTTCATGTTTCTGATTTACAAAGCTGTAAGCAAAACAAGGCTTTAGTTTTGATGTAAGAACATAACCATAATCTCATGAAAACCACTCTCTGCCTTCCTTTACCGAAGAAGAGAAATGATGGTTGCGTGGCCCAATTTAGGTTTGAAAGATAAGTGTAATATGCTAAACACTTGTTTGCCAGAATTGAACATTTTGTGCTAATCATTTTCCTGTTAAGTGATGGATGTCTGCTCAATAATTTAACACTTCAATAAGAAATATTTTTTGAGAAGTTCATGTCGATTCCCCTATGGACCACCACCTGGACATTAGGCAAGGGACTATCCATATGGTCAGGGACCACACAGCCCAATCATGTTATATGTCTCTGAAAAATTCACCCCTAGTTTGTTCAGTAACCCAAAGAGAGTATTTGGGTTACAGAACTGAGAGTATTTGAGGAATCCTCAAGATGAAAGTAGGTGACGGCATGGCCACATAAGCAATTGCTGGAAGACTTGTGCTCCTCTGTTGTGGAAGACCCGTGCCGGGGCCATGTCTGACCCTGGGTCCCCTCACCAGGCCTGATCCTAACCCATGCTCATGAAGAGGCTACATCCCACCTTGGCCTCGGCGCTCCTCTGATCCAAACCAAAATGCTAATACACACAAACACACATCCCAGTACTCTGCTTCTCTGGGTTAGGTAAAATGAAGATCTGTGATGAGAGTGTTGGATTAAGTCCCAACAATTTCAGTGGAGCTCCAAATATATTTTCTTCCCTGATTGCACACACCTCAACTCCTCCTCATTTAGTCTCTCAGAGAAAAAGGTGTGAATTCTGTTGCTCAAGCCGCTTCTGAACTGCACTGAACAAATCCAAACTAACGCAATGTACACTAGGGAATGAGTCCAAAAACATACCAATAAAAACTTTGGGAGTAACACTGAAAGAATGAGGAGCTATAACAAGCATAACATGTCTTTTTCACATATCATTTCTGCAATTATATTAATTTAAATGCTTTTTAATTAAAAAAAAAAAGAAAGAGGAAAAATAAGCATGCTAAAGATAAAATGTCAAAAAAACACCAAAACTTGTTCATATTGTGCAAATAATACACATTGAGGAAATTATCAGCAAAGGCTGATAACTACTGCCTGTGGATTGCTGGAAGGTAAGGAGAAATGCAATGTCTTTATACCCCTAGGATCTAGGCAAAAAAAAAGACTATTTCAATTTTGTTTATGTTGACATTTTCATTAATTTTTTTGTACTGTATGTACACTTTTGATTGAAGTTTCTATTGACCATGAATTTTAATTTGCCCATATTGACCTTTCTTATTAGTAAAAAGTCTTTGAGAAATAACTCATTTTTTTCTTTTATTTCACATCTTTGGTTGGTTTTGCTGAGTTCCAACATCTGCACTATAAGCAAACGAATAGAAAAACTTCAAGGAAATCAATACCACCACACTTATCTTCCCTCTTTTCATCTCTTTAGAATTGAAAATTTGCTATTTTCCCTTAAAAACATGACACAATTCCATTGCCAGTTTATCCTCTGAAACAACTGTACATGAAACTAAATTCATTTTCATACAGTCTATTGAATATGTATTTTTGTTGCTACATGTTCATGTATAGTAAAACAAAAAAGAATAAAACTTTTGAACAATGGATGTACAAAGACAAAACAGGAAGCAGAAAACCAATCAGGTTTAATTTTTATATTCTTCACTGATTTTCATTCATATTACAAGCTATGTGATATTACTGTGAACTGTTTGAGTTAGACTAGAATTTTTGTGAATGTCCAAGCTTAAGGTTAAGGTTATACCTGTTAAGAAGAGAAGGAGGGAGAAGAGAAGCTGTCTAAATTCTTTATCATGCAGCATTATCTTATAAGATTCATTACCTAGGGACCCCAGGGATTTCTTTTAGCAGGGAGAGGGTGCTAATTTAAAATATTAATGAATACATGGCATTTCTTTTACTTCAAGATTGAAAGAAAGCATTCAGTGTTTTTATTAACTATAGATTTTGTGCTAAATCAGCTTTGATGTTTTCTGAGTCTCAGTGTTTTCTAATGAGACTTGAAAATTCAATGAGACTTGAATTTTGTCAGTCCTACTCTGTCTGCAGCTGGGACTTACAATTCAATATCAATGAGATGACAACTTCACTGAGAAAGAGGCAACAGTCTCATTTCTTGTACTAAAATACTGTTTCATGATGACAGTGCCAAAATACGTTTTCAAAATTCATTTTCATTCAGTATAGAAGATAGCAATTGAACAACTTATTCTCTGCATAACTGGATTGAATGCCTGCTCAAGTCAATGGCTAACTTAAGCTTGAAGGAAGCCAGTACCTGGGACTTTAATCTATGGATCTGATGTTCCTCTTCCTTACCCTTGGGTAAATCAAGAATTATTCCTGCCAATGCAAGTAACTTAATCTGACCAAGGAGTGGATCAAATCCCAGAATCCCGAATCCCACAAATAAGGAAATCAGTTTTGTTGTAAAATACATACTTGACCTTGAAATTTGAAAAAAATGTAAACGTGAATGTTAATCTAGTATTCAGTAACATTTTGATGGACAGTTTCCCTGTTGAGGTGTCTAGAAATAAATTGTTCAAATATGATATAACTCAACATTTTTGTAAACTCTGCATTGAAAAAAAGTATGCTGTTATACATTATTCTATCAAATGAGAGATTAAATGACATTGAAGTTCACTTAAGATGCTGCTGGACAGTTAGTGGCACTGCCCTGAGAATTTTTGATGACAAGAGCTATCATATATAATGTGTAATGGACCTAAGCACTACAACTGTTTTCCCTTTGCAGATTTGAGACTGAACTGGAAGACCTTTTCCATATAAATTCTTCCTCTCCTTTTTCCTCTTCTAAGTCCTGACTAGAGAAAGGCTACAGAAGTGCACTATCCATGTTTGTATCTATTATGTACTGTTTATATTGTGACAGTGGCAGCTTAATTGATTTTTCATCGGTGACAGAATCATAGGTTGGAAAAGACCTTTAAGATCACCAACTCCAACTGTAAACCTAGCACTGCCAAGTCCACCACTAAACCATGTCCCTAAGCACTACATCTACACGTCTTTTAAATACCTCCAGAGATGGTGCCTCAACCACTTCCTTGCCTTCCCTGGGCAACCCTTTTTCTGAAGAAATTTTTCCTAATATCCAATCTAAACCTCCCTTGGCAACTTGAGGCCATTTACTCTCATCCTATCACATGTTACTCGGGAGAAGAGACTGAAATTTACCTCGCTACAACCTCCTTTCAGGTTGTAGAAAGCAACGTGGTCTCCCCTCAGACTCCTTTCTCCAGGCTAAACGATCCCAGTTCCCTCAGCTGCTCCTCATAAGGCTTGTGCTTGAGACCCTTCACTAGCTTTGTTGCCCTTCTTTGGACACGCTCCAGAACCTCAATGTCTTTCTTGCAGTCAGGGGCCCTAAACTGAACATCGTATTCACGGTGCAGCCTCATCATTGCTGGCTGAGTACAGGAGAACAATTGCTTCCCTAGGAATCTCCCTCTACTCTGAGAGACGCCACGCAGAAGTGGGGTGCCTGCCATCCCAGCATGTGCTTTGTGCTTGGGGGTGGTGGTTTGGAGTGCTTGGGGGTGGTGGGCCCCTTACTGGCTGTTTGCCCTTAACATGGGACAGAGGTAAGACTGAGAAAAGGCAGAAATTTATAAAGCTCTAATGGGGATAAACCCCACTGTCCCCAGTGTAGGAGGTGCCCCTGCATTGCACTAGTCTTTGAAGGCTTCAAATCTTCAAACAGAGCAGTAGCGTTATTGTGCTTGGACACAGGACAATTCAGGTGGGGAGGGGCCTCAGGAGGCCTCTTGTCCAAACTCCTGCTCCAAGAAGTGTCATGGGTTGCACACAGGCCCAAAGAAGGACGGTGCACTGCACTCTGCTCATGGACAAAGCAAAAAGTAGTGTCCAAGGGCAGGAGTCTGTCAACAGTGAAATGTCCCACAGCCCAGAAACCATAACCATGTTGATAAGATATGATGCTTTTATGACAGTGTATTGGAAAACTCACTCTGAGGAGAGGAAAAAAGTCTTTTTCTGCTGTGTAGCATGTCAAGAATTGAAGTAGTCAAACAGATAACTCGGTTCACAGCTCTCTGTTCCTTCAGTCCCAAACATAGGGCATAGAGGTTAACAATTAATTCTTTTGGAGAAACAACGGCTGATCCTATGTGGCTCCCGTGAGAGCCTAGGGAAAGAAGCAGAGATAAAGTCCAGTGGAAAGCTTATTACCTGTAATTCCAAAGATGAGTGTAGCTTTAATATTGTGTTACTGTGTTAATAAGAATCTTGTAGTAGGGATGCTGCCCATTTTTGTAGGAATGGGTTCAGGAAGGCCAAGGTGAGCTGGAGCTGAACTTGGCATGGGACGCAAGGAGTAATAAGATGGGCTTCTACAGGTATGTCAGCCAGAAAAAGAAGGTCAAAGAAAGTGTACCCCCCCAAGATGAGCGAGACTGGCAAGCTGGTAACAATGGACAAGGAGGAGGCTGAGGTACTCAACAACTTTTTGCCTCAGTCTTCACTGGCAACCTCTCTCCCCACACCTCTTCAGTGGATGCACCTCTCCTATGTGGACAGGCTGAGAGAGTTGGGGTTATTCATCCTGGAGAAGAGAAGGCTCTGGGGAGAACTTATTGTGACCTTTCAATACTTAAAGGAGGCCTACAGGAAAGGTGGGGACAAACCATTTAGCAGGGCCTGTTGTGATAGGACAAGGGGTAATGGTTTTAAACTAAAAGAGGGTAGATTTAGACTAAATAGAAAGAAGGAAGACATTTTTTACAATGAGGGTCGTAAAACAGTGGAAGAGGTTGCCCAGAGAGGCAGTAGAGGCCCCATCCCTGGAACCATTCAAGGTCAGGATGGATGGGGCTCTGAGCAACCTGATCTAGTTGAAGATGCCCCTGCTCATTGCAGGGGGGTTGGACTGGATGACTTTTAAAGGTCCCTTCCCACCCAAAATATTATATGATTCTCTTTTTATTACTCCTCCTCTGTCACCAAAATACAGGGGGAAAATAACAAGCCAATTATTTAATTGTTTAATAACAGAGATTTGCCCTGTTTTACAACTACATCCATCTGCAAGAACAGTTTTGCCTAATGAAATATTTTAGGCTATAACACAAAAATATTAATTTACACTGTTTCTTTTTTTCCTGTCTCATCAGATCACTTCTCATTACTTTCTGGAACAATAAAGCTTTTACATATTTAATAAGTGAAATCCTTATTAAGAAGGGAATTAAATGTGCATTTCAGTAACTGTTCTGTAGGCCTATGATATAAATTTTAGAACTGAACAGATGATGCACATTTTTATTGTCTTTTAATATCTAGTTTATTTCTTATAATAGAGGCACCATGCATTTTACTCTGAAGAAACACCTGATTGGAAACTAGACACCCATCCTGTTTGATGTTGACTACTCTGTTTGTCTTTTGACTGAATTAAACACCTGTTGTGTTTTAGCACTTAAACTCACAATAATTTATTGCTGATAGTGTAAGACCATTTTTCAGTTACTTTTTCTTCTCTGCTAACAAATAAATCTGGTGTGTTACTGAAACAGAATCTTTCAACTTTTAATTAAAATAAATAACACAGTATACATAGCCAACTAAACAATTTTAAACATTTTCAAAATATTTAAGAGTTGAAAAATAACCAGATGGACAACTGAGAAAGACCCAAAGCTCAAAATTGCTGCTAAGAAGAAATTAAATTTATTTACGATTTAGCCATATTAATTTTCATTTCATTTGACCTTGTAAGTATTTCTTAGTTACAGTCACAGGAGTTGTTTTGCTGATATGGGAAAAATGTGTTTGCCTGAGTTAACCAGAGGACTGTGCAAAGAAATATGTTAATGCCATGGAAAGGGCTTGAAACCACAAAATCATGCAAATTATCACTTTTTATAAGGTTAGTTATTCTAAAATATACAGTGAATGCAAATATGAAGCAAATTGTCCATTGCCTAAAAAATTTCTTCTAGAGCTATTTTTAATATGACCCTCTAAAGTGAAATATAAAGGAAAAACACTCATTCATGTAATGTTCTGTAAAAATTTATTGTAGTGTGTCTGACCATTTCTTCAGTTTAAAGTGATTGAGAAAATTTCTACCTGGAAGTGAATTCTGATGTTGAATATTTTTCGTGTACTTCTACTGAAGATGTTTTGAACTACAAAAAGGTCACTCAAAACAAGCAACTACGCTGAAAATAAATAATAGTCTTTCAATGCAAATTCATCATAGTAAAAATTCAGCCACAATTCTTCTAGTGCAATTCATTTTTTGGATACCAAAATTAGCTATCTCAAACAGAAGAGCTAGAATGGAAATAGAATAGTGAAGCATTTGGCCGCCTGGCATTCCTCTCTCTGTTATGTAGAATAAAATTTGTCTCCTTTAATGGGAGATAGGCAGTGTTTTTAAGAGTCTCCTTACTGTTCCCAGAGGTCATTACATACCACAAAACTAGTTTGTCCTTTTTCAAATGTTATCAGTCTCCACTGGTAGCACAGTGCACAGCTGATCATTCTAGTCTGTGTTATGCCTGTTTTTTTTAACAGTTAGTAATAGTCTTGATATTTGGAGAACAGATATTTATTTGGTTTTCTTTTATGAAGAATTACTCTCATTTGTTTCTTTTACCTTCCCAAATACTTTCATGAAAAATATTGTCTCTCACACCTGTTTAAAGCAATTTTTATGCAACTCAGAATGTTGACTGGGAGTTAGGATTGTCAGGAAATTTTCTGACATAGTGCTTTTTTTCCATAGAATATGTCAGTCCATTAGCACCAAAGCGTTCTGTGGAGAAGGGGACAGTGGTGTTCTGAGGACCTTTCTCTGCCAGGAGGGATTTTGGCTGGTTCACTGTCCAGATGCTGTCTAAAGTGCTGCTGTGAAGTCCTACCCTGGTGGCGATGTGATCCTCAGCCTCCTGCCTGAGCTGCCAGCCATGATCCTGGGATCCCCAGGAGCCCCAGCTCAGATTCTGGCTGTATTTGGCTGGTGGACCACTAAGGATTTGGGACTTGAAAACCAGGAAAGCCAAGAAGCTGCTTCCTTAGGCGGCAGGGACACAAGGAATTGGAAAAGCAATTCTCTGCATTCTCAGTCATCCAGCTTCATGAGAAACTTGGCAGGTGTTCTGCTATATGCTGTAAAATACTGATCATGGGAAAAGCCCCGCATCTCCCAAGTTTCCCATTCCACTCTAATTTTGATAAAATTTCAATTTTTTTGACTTTTTTACACTCTGATTTTTGAAAAATTTCTGTAGTTCATCAAATAAATTCATTGCTAAAAATACACAGTCACACCACTTTTAATATTGTTTGAGAAATCAGATATTTGTGTCTTTTCATCCTTTCAAGTTACTTATGCACTTTCTTCTCTTGCCACGTCATTATGAACAACCAACTTCTTGCTCTCAAAATATGTTAAGCAGTATTGTAACATTTTCCTTCTTTCATACTCTCATTTTCTTAAATCATTGTGTCATGTATTTGTTGATATACTTATTTTACGATTATGAGAAATCACTTTGTCCTTTCTGGGCTTTCTTCGTGTTTTACAACAGTCTCCTAATTCTAGTGTCAGTTGATGAACTAAATATGGTGTTTTCATCTTAGGAGAATTTCCCTTTGTTTGGTGATTGAAAGGTGATCTTCAGCATATGCATCACTTGTTTTCTCTTTACAGAAGTGTTTGCACTTTTTTTTTTCCCCTGGGCAGCTCTGTGTTTGTGTTCCAAGTTTTTTTATCTGAAGAATTTTACTGCTCTGTGGTCGAGAGATTAGTGCATAAAACACAAACATCTCATTTTCAGGCTGTTACTGGTAATGCATTATGTAAAATGGAGATTAGACTACTGCCTCCAAGTATCTCTGCATTATAGTAGAAGGTTGAAATCTAAAAGATTTAACTAACCTTAGGGACAGCTGTACGTGTATAAAAAAATCTGACCCTATAACTCTCCGAAGCTTACATCTTTTGATGCCAAAAAATCAGACCAGCTCCAGAGAAAGAGATGAAGTTAACACAAAATTGAAGGAGGCAAATTTAAGTATTTAGAGATTAAAGACATGCCTTTGGAATGAAAACCAAATATTTGCATCTCTTTCATAATATTTAAAGTAGACTTTGTTAGATACTTCTCACAACATTAAAAGAACAAATAGATTTGTTTTGTTGCTTTTTTTAGCAAAAACAAAAAATACCCATGTACATGTTTTACAAATCCAGGAGAGCAGGGTAAGCGAATTCATATTCCTCAACTTATTTTCAGTATTTTTTTTCACTGCAGAGTATGGTGAAACACCCCTGGACTAAAGGGGTGCAAAGACATTTCCCAGACAGGTTTGTGCTGCGCTTCTGAGACATAGCACAGAATATCCACAACAGTAGCTAAATTCTGTGTCCATTTTTGTGATTGTAACTGATAGAAGAATTTACACTGGATTTACAGCCCTTAAGACTTTACAGGGAAGTATCTATTGTCTTATAAATCTACCTGTGGCAGGAGGACTGTAAGTTCCCAGATAGCATGTCTACAGTGTGCTTATGCTGCCTTCCAAAGTAATTATTCTGCAGGGATGAGAAAGAAGAGATTCTCTGATACTGCATCTTCCCTGCAATGGGAGAGGATAGGGTCTTGACTGAACAGATAAACCAGCACTGCAAAAGAGGTGATTTGTATTTATTACAAGGTTTGCACAGACTCTTGTCTCCCTGGAACAAGAAAGAGACTGAGGAAGAAAAACTTTTGTTTCTTTTCTAGTTTGTCCTTAATGGAGAAGATGTATCATTCTTTGCTCTTACTGAAATTCAAGTCAGCTTTCTGCTGTACTGTTAAGTACTGAAGATAATGCTAACAAACGATCATCAGTGAATCTGGTTTATTCTTGAAAATGGAGGGGCAACTTATGTGTCTGTTATTGTCCATTGTGGCCTTTAATGTTTCAGGAAAAACAAAATAAAGCTGTTATCACCAAGAACACTGATCCTAAACCCAACAGAAAATTTTTTTACTTTAGCAGCTCCAAGTTAACATTCACTATGGTACGGTTAAAATTTTAAAGTATCTAGAATTTTAAGCAATTAACTTACCTGCAATAATAAGCCTTTAAATGCCTTTCAATTTTAAACATAAATGTGTAAAAATACAAAACTTCCTGCTTTACCAAGCTAGGCAGTCCACACCAGACTTCAGGAGAAAAATTTTGGCTTAAAGCCACATCTTCCAGGCTCCAGATCAGAAGTTATACTAAAGTATGCCAAGGTCTTGCCCTCAGTTGTATTTCCTTTCTGCAGTGTTCCAAGCAGTATCTCAGAAAGCTTGAGGTGAAGAGACCATTAAAAAAAAAAAAAAATCATTTGTCTATGACAAGCAGGAAATGAAACTATTTCTCTCTTGACATAAGTCAAGTCATTTAGTCTAGCTCCTGACACAACTACAGCCAAGGTGGGTCTACAGTGAATCAAGTGAAAAGGAATAGAGGGAAATACTGGCTGTCACTGGAGTTCAACAGGAGTTAGCCTGTATTAGATTTGATTTTGCCTTTTTTTCATTTGAAAAAAACTAATTAGTCTTATTTGCAAAGATTCTTGCTTTATAAAACCAAAAATTAAACTAAATTTCTGTTAAATATTGTGTTGAAAGAAAGCTAAACACAATTCTTTCACCTGTAAATTCTTTCACTGGAGGTGTAAAACTATAGCTAGAACACAGCCTGGAAAAACCACCACTGCACAGAATTCCTTCTTTCCTTACTGCCAGCTAGACACCAGTGTTGAGAATGAAAGGAAATAACTTTTAAAAGTTAGTAGCCATTCTGATCACTGTGATATCAAAGACTTAAGCAGTGTGCTGAATAGTATATTAATAGTTTCACTGACTCCAATAGAACTGCAGACTTTTCAACAAATTCACACCTAGCTCATTGATCTCAACATTTATGTTGCGGTGCTGTTTGATTGTATGGAGTGGTCCAAATGGGAATTCAATAATGCCCTTACAGACAGTCTGAAGCCTCCTTGCTCTCAGCCCTCCTCATTCCATTTGCTATCCCTCATGCTTTGAGTGCCAGGAGGCATATACTAGCCCTATCTTACCTCTGGTCATAGAATTTGTCCCCTCTAAGCCTAGGAATTTGCTTCTAGACCCCAAATTGCAGGTAGGTGAGGTTCTGCTTGGCACAGGCTGGAGCAATGTGCCGAGATTACCAGAGTATTAAATCTAGACCTACATGTTTTGCTGTATCACAAAGCAGAGTCACAGTACTTCAACCTGGGTGAACGTTTGGAACGGGTGGGAGTCTTGTTGCTTGATTTAATGAAGACGGGATTTCAGCCCCAACCCAACAAGTTCCCCCAGGTTATAATGGTCCCTAAGTGAAAGGGTTCAACTTTATCCCTGTCAGTCAGCAGAATAATGTAGTGCCAACTGTAGCACTGGATTAAGATAGTAAGGACCAACTTAATTCCAGTTACTTCTCCTAGATCTGTCTGTGACCATCCATACCAAGATACTTCAAAAAGCCAGGGTATTAAATAGAAATAAAAGATCAAAGTCAAGAACAAACATGCATCTTATATATATAATTCTGCTAGACACCGTCAACTGATTTACTACCTTGTTATAATAAAAACTAAGAGATCCTATTCGCAACTCTTCTTCCTCCCTTACAGGAGGAATGTGAGAGAGGAGCTGTGAGGAGGAGGAAGTGAAGGATGAGACCTTTATCCTTCAGCAGAGCAAACAATCTGATCAGGTCAGCTGCCAAGGCAACTGCAGCCGTAGAAATCACATCATTGAAGATCTTATCTTAGGGAGAGCTCTGAGGAAATTGTCTTTAAATATGTTCTTCTATAATCCAAGCTATTTTATCCTCCTGTTTGTTTGAGACTATAAGTATATATACATACATTTATATATACACACGCATACCTGCCCCTTAATAAATCATTTCATTTACACCATTTCCCATGAAAACTTTATTGGTGTCGTCATGAACTTGGAGATATCAAAATCTTTGATATCAAAACAGCTCAGCCTCATAAATGGTTTATCAAAACATGCTGATTGTCACTGACCAATAAAGACTTCCTCAGCTCTTCTAAACTTTCTAGCCCAGCAACTTACTTCAGCACCCAACTGCCTTGCCCTGTTACTCTCTTACAAAACAAATGCATTGAACTCTACTGAAGACAAATAATTTCTAGTTTTATCTCTGTTAAGACAAAGACTCTTCCAGCTAGACTTCCAGATGATCAGTTCCTTTTTTCTTACTCCATTGCTAATTACTAAGAAATTCACAGGTTCAGTAAGAGACTTCCTGTGAACGTCAGTATGTTGTAAATGAGAATTATAAAGAGGGTTTGTTGAACCACGTCTGCTGGCCCAGGAAGGGAAGACATCCATGTCTTTATTCCCCTCTAATGTACTTCAGTTCAGTATCAAATTTCACCAATGCACAGGAAAGAAATTACAACAGCTTTTTGGAGTTGGAGACACGAAAGTAAGTAATCAGAAGAATTAAGTGAAGCAGTTTGACAGAAGTAATCAGAAAACATTTGGAAAAGATTATGACACTAAACTGAAAGTCAGAGACAGACGTCTTGGTTTCTCACTTTAAATTTCTGAATACTTCAAAAGAGATTGGTAGTCCAAAGCTATTTCTGGTTTTGGTGCCCCTATTAATTTCAATCATATTGTCATAGCCATTTGTCACAAGTGTTAATTTATGACACTGCACAACTTTGAGGTGGCAGCAATTTAAGATTTATTAACACAAGATTAGGTTGTATGATTTTTAACACTACTGAATTATCAGCCAACGATCAAAGTGATTTAACAAAATTTGCTATAATCAACACAGCAACTTAGTTAAAGATTCAAAAATGTCAAGGCTCACTTGAGATTTATGACAGAGTTTCCTAGATCAAATCACACACATAAAAACACGAGACTTAAAACAGAATTTCCTAAATCAAATCACACACACAAACACGCACACAAACAGATATCTCTTTTTGCAAAAAGTAGGATATTATCGGTACAAGACAGTCTTTGAAACCTTGAGAAATCCAATAGTAGTGATTTACTCACGCCTCTCCTTCATCAGCATTTGTCAGCAGATGATCTCTGAAATCCTCCCAAAATCTACACTTTAATGTCCTTGCTAAGTTTACCGTGAGACGCATTCCAACTCAGCGGGAGATACTGGGTCACAACCTGCTGGAAGCCCAGAGAGATCAAAGATTCTCACTTAGGATTGCTATTTATAGGAGCAAGAGATGATTGACTTTATTCAGTGTTGTCAGAAAATTCTGGTACCTTCCAGAGCAGGCTACAATCCAGGCAGCAGGAGTTTCACGCATGTTTCCCAGGTAACAGGAGTTTCAGACAGGGTTGGAGAGCGCCTAATCATCCTAGCTCACTGTACTTGTAACTGGGACAACAAAGTACGTGATTGTCCAAACTCACTGCACGTGCAACCAAGATAAGAAAGTGCCAGATCATCCCAACTCACTGCACTTGTGACCAAGACAAGAACACAATGTTGTCTGGTGTGGTGGTGTGCTCTCCCCCTTTCCCCTCCCTGGCTCCTGCTCAAGCCATAACCGTCAGTGGGAGCTGTGATGAGTTGCACCTGGACTTTGCGGGATGGCTGACAACACAGTCAAAACACTGTCTGCAGTAGGGACCTAGATATTTTATTCTCATGCAAATATGACTATAGGTCAATTATCTTACTCTATAAATAATGGACAGTCTAAGAGCCCTTTGAGCTCTCTTGCATAGCAGTGGGCTGCATGCCAGGATCTTCCCTTGAGTGGGGATGCTCACTTAAGGTTCTGCTCCTCAAAGTTGAGAGATTCCTTGCTGCAACAGATTCTTGGTAAGTGACTAATAGCATGCTAAACTTTGAAATCTTAGCTAAGTGATATAAAGGATTGATTGTGCATATATAATCCTTTAGACACAAACGGTTGACGAAGTCTGGGACTAGGATTGGATCCAGCTGCACCTAGACTCCTCTCTGAGAAGGAGTTTAGAAAGCAAGGGGGTCCTTTTGGAACCTCGTGACTTAATGGGAGGGTCTCCCTGACAGCTTGTCTGACCCCGTTCTCTATACAGTAAATAATCAAGTGTACCTTGCCATCGAATCTTGTAAAACACTGTCACTACTGACTTTGTTAAATCACTGTTTTATATTAATAAATGTTTCACTACTTCTCTCTTATGAGTGAAGTTAATCACTCTGCCCACAACAGCTGGTCCTGACAACATGGACCAGGGGAGTCTGTATCACCACACCATTTGCTCAAACATATGAACTGTTCAAATAACAAGGGTCATGTGAATACAGAAAATTATCTTTTACTGTCTTTAAAGGACTGGTATGGGGGGGATGTTTAGAAAAGCTGAAATGTGGAAATAACATTGCAAAGTCAATGATCATTGGGAAAATGATGAAAAGTGAGTTCTAGTTTCAGCTAGTGTTCTGTAAATACTCAGCTTCATGTTAGACCAATTTTTCAACTATTGTAAATTAGTACAGATCCATTTAAACCATTTTATGCACCCTAAGAATCTTCTCTAAAAAAACGTATCTGAGAGCTCGTGCAATTCTAATACATGGTCTGTCAACAGCAGAACTACTTATGGAAAATATTTTGTCATGACAATTTATTGAGTTTTTCTTTTATCCTGAGAAAGGCAACCTACAACTTAAATTCTTCTAATGAAACAGCTACTAGCATTTAAATTAATCTAACAAACAAAAATAAAGTGCTATTTGCAAGTACCGGTGAATGAACAAAATTGAAGGAATATCTAGTAATTGGTTTTAGTGAATTAAAAGAATGTGTTCTTTGTATTCGAAGGAGAAGCAGAAAATTGCAAACATTGATTTCAGAATAGAAGCTATTCCCTTTATTGTTTGGAGAGTGCCCATCAGAGAACAATAAATTTCACTCACAGTGATCTCTTGGTACTCATGCCAAAAAATAAATCAGAAAATAGACTTCTTTTCTATAGCTATATTTTCTCCAGTTTTGAGGCTTCCTATATGTTTGCTGCATTGTGGGGAGGAAAAACAGAAAAAAAACCAACAACCAAACAACAACAAAAACCAAGCTGTGGTAAATAACTTCAAAAAACCCACAATTAAATGTATATACTGCTGAAAGTCTACAGACTGCAAGAACTGGTCTGAAAAACTGTTGAAGTATTCTGTGGAAGGTAATCAATCATTAGCTTGATTAGTTTCCCCTTTACAATCATTATCTTCAGGTAAAGAAATTGAGAACTTAATGAGCTCTTTAAACCAGACCTTTGCCCCCAAGTTCTCTTAATTTCTGTTAACTTCAGTAGAACTGCATGGGGATGGGCTAGTGTTCACTTGATTGTCTGTTTCGAGCTGTGTGACATTGGCAAAAGTCAAAATCATCACATTTTTATTAGTCAGAGAACTGGGGGCTGAGATAATGGAATAAATCTGAAAAAGGAATAGCGCCTCTGGGTCTGAGCTGCTCTGGTCTAGAATAGTATAGTCATGACCATGCAGGACAGTGAGCAGTTAGTAAGTTGTCCCAGACCAGAAAATATTGGAAGTACACATTAAACACGTGTTTCCTGGTCATTCACACCCAGAAACTCGTAGAACCATAGAATAGCTTAGGTTGGAAAGGACCTCTGGAGATGAACCCGTTGCTCAAAGCCAACTTCAAAGTTAGATCAGGTTGCTCACGGCTTTCTCCAATCAAGTTCTGAATATATTCAAGGGTAAAGGTTTCACAACCCCTCTAGGCAACCTGGTTCAGTGTTTGATCAATTTCACTGCAAAAACTGCTTTTATGAACTTTAGTCAGAATTTCCCATGCTGCAGCTTGTGACTATTGCCTCTTTTCCTTTCTCTGTCCATTTCCAGGAAGAGCCTGTCCTCTCTAAAACTGTTATGTACTTCAAAACAGCAATTAGATTCCCCCTCAGCCTGTTGTTCTTCAGCTTGTGCAAATCCAGCTCTTTTGGTCTCTTCCTGCGTTATGCGCACCAGCCCTATAGTCACCATGGTTGAGTCTCTCCGGTTTATCTAAGCCTGTCTTACCCCAGGGAGCCCCGAATTTGGCAGAATTCTTCAGGTGTGCTTTCACAAGGACCTAGCAGAGGTAAATAATTGCTTCTCTCAGCCCATTGGTAACACTTCTGTTAATACAGCTCAGAGTGTGGTTAAACTTCATAGCAGTAGGGACACATTGCTGGCTCCCATTCAACTGACTGTATGTCAGGACTCTCAAGTCCTTTTCTGTATAGTTGATTTCTAGGCACTTGACTCCCCAACTCATATAACTGCATGGGGATATTCCATCGCAGGCGCGGGATTTCACATTTGTCTTTATAGAATTTCATGAGGTTCCCACCATCCCCTTTCTTCAGCCTGGCTCCAGCTGCCTGGAAAAAATACTACGGGGTATATCAACTTCTTGCTCTCATTTTCTGTCATCTGCAAGCTCACCAAGGGCACATTCCATCCCGTTGCCCATGTCCTAGCATGAGTAACAACACCAGGACACACAGCTACTCAAGCCCCTCCTGGTGATAATCTGACTGTACCATGTAGCTAGGCTGAACCCTTGCTAGCCTTGAGCTCATGTCTTCCTGGAGCTATCACACGTGTTACTTCACTCATGGAAGGGTTTATCTGTGAATCAAAGGATCCAGCCAGAGACTGTGTGGTAGTTAAACTTTCACATATTTAATTTTATTTTTCCTAGGGTGATTTATTTTTTTACATCAAAAGTTTTTTGTGTGCATTTACAATAGAAACTAGATTATGTCAATACAGTCAATTGACTATATTCTGAGATCTGTGTTATTAAAAGTTATCCATATTAAAGAATGCTCCCATAACATGCAGCAAACATTGCAAGACAAAAATCTTCACCTGTAAAATTATGAGAAATTAAACCTTCCACCCACTGCACTTACTCAAATAATTGCCTGTGGAAGCAAGTACCCTTAAAATATCATCCAATCAGCAGATTTCCAGAGTTCATCATAGAATCATCGTATAGCGCAGGTTGGAAAGCACCTTTAGAGATCATCTGGTCCAACATTTCATGCGAAAGGGAGCCTAGATGGGATGATCCAGCACCCTGTTCAATCACATCCTGAGAGCACAGTCTCACCTCTGCTAACCCTTGCAAATGAAACTAGACCAAAACAAAACAAGCCTTTCAAGAGCAGGTGTTGGTTTCCATTCAAGTCCACAAAGAAGGATGTGATTCATCCATTATGACTGTGGCCTGGAGTCACTGAAGGACATAGCTGCTATGCAGCATATAAATGCTAAGACTTCTCACATTTCCTACATTGAAACTCCATAGACACCAAAGTAAGAGATCATATCTTTTAAAAGAATTCCTTGAGGATTCCCAGACAAAAGGGGAACGCTTCTTCTGGCAGCTTTGCCAGACAAAGGGTTAATGTGGTCTCTCAGCAGGCTCTTAATGTTGTCTCTCTTTAGCTTTCTATTGGGGTGTTCTCAGGTGCATGTGAAATGCAGAAAAGTGTAGGAAATTAATTTAGATACGTGGTTAGCAGGTAGTTTTAAGTTGTCCTAATTTTAAATGAAAAATATTAATGGAAAAGTCATCAGCTTTCTGCTTTCAACTTCTAAAAGGAGTTTCATAATCATCCTGTTTCCATTTCACATCCACAGATGATATGTATAATGTTTTAATTTTAACTTGGGCAGACAACTTGCAGAAATTTGATTTGATTGAACTCTGTTGTGACTGAAGATTTCTTTTGAAGATCCAGCACCTTACTGAGAACATTGAATTCAAGTGAATAAATAAAACACGAACATCAATAAGGATGAAGAAATTCAAAGTTAAATAAAAAAAGATGTTATAAGACAAACACAGGATATTTAAATGTGTAACACAGACTTTACAATGAAAGAAAGAAAGGAATATAATTAATTTATAATGACAGAAGGTGTAGATCATTGCAGGAGACAGAAGAAAAACTAGTTGCCTGTTTTAAAAAAGTTTTGTGGCCATGACCACAGATAGGATAAAATGGTGCTCTGCTACAACCCTGTCATCCTGATTTGCATGACAGGAGGAGCTGCTGCAATGTTTTGTAATGTTCACAATGTATAACCTATAGAATTATATTTGACTGTACATCAAGAAGCCAAATGAGAGATAACATTACTTGTTAGACCATACAACGTAGTTGGAAAAAATGGACTTGCTTTCAGATCCCTGAAATCATCTTCAGGCTTTCTTGGAAAGTCATATCCCACCATACTTACCTGTGGAAATGCAAGGGACTCAGGCATTTTGGCTATGTCTCTGGGTTATGATAAAGTCCCATTTTGGTTAGGACTGCTGCCCCTGCCCGTGTGCAGCACAGGGCTCACCTTCCTTCTTGTCTCATTTATTTTGTGATATGCAACGTGTGAGTTTCTGTTGTGCTCTGCAGGATAAAGCTGCACAAGTGACATATTTTTCCAGCTGGATCTACACTTGTTGCTGCCACTGTTTTACAAGCACACCAGAAATCACTTCGGTATCATTTTCCAGTGTACAAATTGTTATTTACAGAGTACCAACAGCAACCATAAAGTATGAATCTAATCAGAAATAATTAAGAGCCTTCTACACAGCCATGAATTATCGTCATCCCTTTGGATGACCGACAAAAGCTGTTTTCTGTGCTTTACAGAAGATGAGCTTTTTCATGGAGGAACAACTAGATTACCAACTACAATTGGCTAACAACTTTTTTCTTTTGGTAATCCAATTTATTCCGAAATATGGAGCAGTGGCCATCACTGATATTTTATCATTGTAAGTATGACTGAGGACTTTTTTTTTTAAAAGGTTTTTTTTTAAGTTTTTAAAAAAACCACATCAAATATCTAGTCAGTCCAATAAATGGAAAAAAATTTATGGCTGCCTGTCCTATTCTTGCAATGAACGATGCTTGATGGGGCTGCCATTTTGATGTAAAATGTTTGAGATCTTACTTTGGAATTAATTTTGGTGAAACTGTCACTGGAAGTCCCAAAAAGATTTGATATATACAAAGGCGGCAATCAAAACAAAAAGTAAACACCTGCAAGGGATACCTCACACCACACTTACATCATAGGCACATTTAGCAGAAGAGAGTGGATTTAAGACAATAACATAGCTGCTAGATAGGACTTCTGAGCATCTCAGATGTTCTGAGACAAAAAAAATATTGAATTTGAGGGCACTGCTAATTGTCCATATAAAATATTTTAACACCTTATCATAATACAGCCATAAATAATAGCTGAAATATCAACTTCTATCTGCCTACAAGAAGCATACGCATCTATGAGCTATGGAGACCATTTGGCTGCATTTCACAGTATCTGTTTCAATGTACATAAAGTTTCTGAAAATTGCCTTAAGACAGTTGACCAAACTTAGGGAATTGTTTTGATAAAAAAGTGTTGCCAAAACAGCTCTTCATTATGGCATTCCACAAATATGTCAGAAGCTGGAAGGACGTCTGAATAACACAGCACAACTCTTGGCTAAGGGTCAGCTTGGGGGTAAACCTTTAGGCTGACTGGTGCTGGCAACCCTTAATGTGCTCTTAACTTAAACCAAGGACCAGGCAACCCTGCAGTGTAATAAAAGAAATGAAAGAGGATTTTCGTGTCACTAAATTTAGCACCTAAGTAAATTTTCCAATATGGGATTCTCCACTCCTCTAATAGTTAACAGAGAACAACATGAGCCTCCAGAGGGAATTTAGAAATTCTAAGTAAAACAGTCGCTATAGCCCAAATGCAGAACTTCCTGTGGAGGCACCCACCTCTAATTTAATAATACAGGAATATTAAGCATCCAGATTACGTCTAAAGTCAGACAGCATAAATACTCCCCGAATCTGCTTTCCTTTCCATTTCTGTTGAGAGCTGGAAAGGGTAAGCAATGCTACAATATTGCTGGGGGGTGGGGAGGAGGTTCATAAAGCAAATCAAATTTTTTTCCAGCTTCCTCACTGCTTAGATTTTTTTCCCTTAATTCCCAAACTTTATTTATCCATATGCATCCTTGATAAAAAAAAAAAAAAAATAGTACTTTTATTCTCCTTTTAGATTTTGTGGTAAAAACTGGGTCTGTAGATTTCTGTGCAAGGGCAAAACCCCTCAGCAAGCAGAAGTGAACCTGACATTGTTAACTTCAGGTAGTACCAAACTAGACTTTACAAAAGGCATTGCAGAGGCTTTTTACTTTCCCAATTTTATTGCAAACAAATCCTAACAACTCTCTTGAGAGCAAAAGCTGTCTAATACTGATCTTTTCAGTAAATTCATCCAGTAACAACAAATGAACATTATCTTGACATTCTGTGCATTGTTCTAGTTATTTTCAGTTGTTGCTATTGTAACTTGTTTTAAGGCATCATGCTGAACACAGATTCGATTTCTAAAGCACCTGAGGGTACTGTCAGTATTAAGGAAGCATGCCAAAGTTGTCATCAAGTAGATTACAGCAAAAGACGGTACAAAGCTGAGCTGCAAGTCAAAAATTAAGCATCTTCCAAAATGTTTGACAGAAAGTAATGCAGCTGTAAGGACTTCTCCAGAGTAAAATCTACTGTAGCAGTCACAGTGAACACAGAGAATACTCTGATTGTGCTCAAAAACTAGATCTTTTTCTACAATACGCTGATACCCTCCTGGAAAATATTTTCTTTTCCATTTCACAAAGGCTGCCACTGAAAGCAGTAGCAAACCTGTGGGCCATTTGAAGTATGTTTTTCCTTTAAAAATGTTCATTTAAATATATACATCCCCTGCCCCAGGGATATCAATGTTTCCCTCCATCATGTTTGCTATTTAAGAAGAAGGTGTGATATTTCATTAAATTTGTACTGAAAATATTAAATTCTTACTGATGCAGTTATGAAATTTTCATGAATTACCAAAACCCTAAACAAACAACACTGAACCATTTCAATTGAATTTGATGCTAATGCAGATTTCCAGTAGTACTTTTTTACCTTCTTAGGCTTACATGGATTTAGTATCAAAGATAAAAACATTAAGGTACAATGTATAGATATGCTTTTTTCATTTTGTCAAGGCTTATATGGTGAGGACTTGACAAGAGAGCAGTACAAAGATCTGTTACCTTCACTTCCATCATTGTTTTTATTAAGGAATGTGAGAGGGAGGAGGAGGACAGAGGGCTCCAGGAGTTCTTGAACGGTATACAAAATTCCTGATTGTGAGGAACTTACATTTTCTTTACTTAAAAAGATAATTTAGCCCAGAAATTGGAAAAGGGTTGTTTTTGGTGTTGATTGTCAAGTAGTTATATTTTTAAAATCATTAAACATCTGTAGTCTCTAGAAATAAATAATTGCATCAGCCAAGGCTGTTGTAATTGTTTTTTTATAATGCAGGTCCAATAACCTGATAATTACTATCTGAGCTATCTCTATACAACAGATTATTACCTCTTCTTCCAAGAAACAACATGATTAAAGTTAGGCTACTCGGTTTCTAACAGAAAATAATTGCTAATAAAGAAGGAAAAGAAAAGGAAAAAAACCTTGTGTATAAGCAAGCAACAAAAATTGTTGTTTCGGAGATAATTTTTGCATGCTTATTGCTGGAGTGGTTTTTGCAGCCATTACCATTTTCAGATTAGATTTTCCTTACTTTGGGCACCATCCTCCAAATAACTCCAAAGTGTATTATTCCTCAGATCGAAAGAGAGTTCTTTCACAGCTGACTGATCAGGCTTTGTTGCTTTGTTTTCTTTGAGCTTCTGATGTCTGTGTGCATCTGTGATATGAAGTGAGGAAGGGAAATGTAAGGCATATTGAGGTAGGGCAGCAGAGTGGTGGAGCAATATAACCAAACTATCTTTGGAAATGTTCTTTTGATATGTCCTGACAAAGCATTGCAGTGGAGTGTCAACAAGGAGCTCACAGGATCTGCAGTTCAACCTGAGCTACTGCATTAAACAGAGCCTAAAAGAAATGTGAGACTTTTTTTTTCTTATTTAGTGTCCCCTTAGGACTGACTCTTTCTCAACTTGCAGTCACTCATAGTTCTCCTAGAAACAAGTGTATATTGGTGTTGGGAATACCTGACAGACTGAAACTCAGGCTGCCTCCTGACTTGCATCTGTTTACAGTCAGCTGAAGTATGATGGGAAAGTCAAAATCAAAAGTAGATAAACTTTGAAATTGACTTTTTTTGCAGAATAAAAGTTTACCTAAGCAGAAAAACAGGTCTAACTGTTGGTATCATTCATGCTTTTATAGAAAAGTAGCCTATGAATCAAGTTTTGTTTATATCTATTTTGAGAACATCTCAATTTAGAAGTTTTCACTCAGGTCGCGAACCCTGAGAAGAGAATGTCAACCAAAACAATTAATTCACTTCTAGGAATAGAGCTAGGGAAATTATTTTGCTTTTACCATGCAAAAAAATTCTTCTACTAAAGTCCCAGCTGAACGAGCCCCTTAAGAGCCACAGAAACAGTGACAGATTCCCCCTGAATTTACCTCTGTAGCTGCTCTCTCAGATCGGGGGCAGCATCCAAACAAACCAAAGGAGTGTCTCTGTTGTGGAGCTAGTACGCAGGTAGCATGAAGGAGTAAGCTATCAGACTGGAAATAACAGGGAATGAAAACTGAAAACCAAATGAGAAAAGAGCGTAATGGAGTGAAGGGAAGAAGTTGGGAGAGGAAGTTGTCTGGCTGCCAAAGAAGACTGGAGGAAGCAAATGGGGAAAGCAAATAGGACTTGGAGCTGTGCAAGACGTGTAAAAAAAAACGTGATTTTTCTCCCAACTTCCAACAGTCTGTAGAGAGGAGGATCACCTAATTTTTTCTATCAGTTACACTAGTAGATCCAGTGATAATTTGTAAGTTGAATGTATTTCCCACACAGACCCTGTAGGTATCAGTGCAATGGCATATAATGTAAATGGAATGGTTAATATAGAGGTTTTAGAAATCTGTAAAATGACATACACAAATATGTACCTCCAATTTTATTACCCCCTTTCGCAAATCCCCACAAGTTAGGATTTAC
This sequence comes from Stercorarius parasiticus, assembly GCA_013396915.1. NCBI lineage: Eukaryota > Metazoa > Chordata > Aves > Charadriiformes > Stercorariidae > Stercorarius > Stercorarius parasiticus. The sequence continues at coordinate 159,507 of VWZL01005586.1, forward strand.
TAGAAAAATGTTCATCTTTTCATTTAATTCAGTTCCTTTATACAGAGAGTTTATAATATATATTTGCATTTAGAAATGACTCTTCATTATTTTCTCCCCAGAATTATTGTGCATTCAGTGTGTGTCCACACAACTCACAAAACCCCTGTGCAGGTCTAAATTTGTGCCTTCACTAGCTGATCATCCACACTGTTAAATGACAAGTCCAGGCTCCCACCTCCTGGCTTGCAGCCCAAAATCTTCTGAGAACCGCAGAAGAAATCTGAGTCTCACAAGTGGAGTGGTGGAGTCACAGCAAAACTCTGGCTGGGTGGCTAATGCTGAAAGCTGAGAGGCAGTAAGAAAATGGCTTCATAAGCCATTCTAAACCTATAAATGGGACCTTGAGCTTTTACAGACCTTTTAAACGCAAAATCAAAGGTTATTGAAATAATTTCTGGTAGTTTAGACAGATAAGATAGATCAATTGATCTAGATATATATATTTGTATACAAGTACCCCTACCAATGACTTCAGTAGCTCTAGATAAGTGATTTAAACATACATCTTTGCCCAGGCACAGGACCACAGCATGAGTGCTCACAGAGACAAGTGAATTTTGGAAGGGTCCTTCTTCCCACACCAAACCAGCCACAGGCTGCTGGGATACAAGTGCAAGTCACACAGTGTGCCAAAGCTCTGCTATGCCAAAACCCTGAGACAAGGGGTGGGACAAATGGCAGGCAGGCCAGCCCAAACCTGTTTTCCATTTCATTGCAACATTTATATACTATACAATGAATAATGCAATGCCTAAGGACATCTGTTGACCAATGAGGGTAAAACAAAGGCTCAAATGGTTGCTTGATCTGCAAGCACTGAACCTTTTCTGCATTAAATGAGTTAAGGTTTGGAGAAAAAGAGCATCGTAGACTTTTGAATTATATGTATCAGAAAAATATATGTACAATGGCTTAGAGTAAGGTGCCACCAACAACTTTCTGTCACATTCTAATTGTTGAAATTGTGAATTTTCAGCCTTTACAAGTGCTCAGTTATCTTTGCTTGAATCTTTTAGCTGTTATGTATATCTGCATACATCAGAATTATTACTTGGACCAGTTTGAACTAGTATTGAATAAACAAGCTTTTTAATTCTCAGTTCTATTAAAATTTAGTACCGTGATAGCAACAATTTTTCTATTTAGTATTTTTTTTAACAAGTTTGCAACATGGACCTTATTTCAGTCAAAAAAAATATCCATATACTGCAAATAATGTGGGTGTTTTTTTCAGAAATCATATATGCAACTTCTTGTTTCGGTCTTTATATACAGAAAATACCTGCATTTTCTGTGACAGAAGATCATGGTTTTGTATATTTCATATAGATTCAATTCATATTCTAAGTGCAGTAAGAAGACAGCTGTTGGAAAATACATAGATCTTAAGAACTGTGAAAATGTAGAGACAATAATTCAGGATTCCTTTTTGTGTCAACAGGATTCCTCCACATTTCAAGAAATCTATTCTGCCTTCTGCTGATCCCTGCATTTTGCTCCGACTTGCTAAATGAAAGCCTTTCCCTCAGTGACCAAAATGACCACTTTGTATACTGCATGAGTGATGTTTTTAATTTCTCTCTGTGTTACTTTGGACACGTATTAGAAAACAAATGGTTATAACTGTGCACTTATGGAAGTATAAATAAGCACGACACTTACACCAAGAACATCCACAGTGAGTAGCGTTTAGTAACTTCAGCAGATGTTTTTGACTTTGAAAGCAACTACTGTACTATGTAATCTAACACATGAGAAATGATCTTAAACCAAAATATATTTCCAGCTCAACGAGAGAGAAAAGTCAATCTATTCAAAAGCTGCTCTCCTCTTTTTTTGCTTATGCTATTAAAAATGCAGGTACAATAAAGAAAGGAGTAAATTTTATGGTTTTGTTATCCTATCTCAATTCCAACAGACTGACATGCTGTCTTTGTTAAAAACTGTTATTAAACATATCCAGTTACAACCATAAAATGTTATCATTTTTATTATCTTTATTAGGGTTATAAAGTTTTATAGGTTAGATGGAATATAAAAATGCATCAGTAACACCAGCACACACATTTCCTTGGGAACAGTCAAAAAGGGCCAAATCATGCACCAGAAAGCTAGTGTAAGAGCCAACATCATACCTCTTCAGTTGTACTTGTAGCTCCAGTGTGAAATAAAGCATTTTGATTAAATTGGTAGTTTTCCTAACTGTCTGGATGTATCTGGAAAGAACGTCATCTGAAAAGAGAAGCTTTATTTTAATATATTCGACTAAATCCACATCAAATCATATCCTCAGAGACTGAAACCTTGCTGCTAGCTTTGATGGGGTCAGATTTTGGACCATTATACTGAGAATTGTTTATTTTGGTAACTCACTTCCAGCCCTGAGAGGTAAGTGAAAAACAGTAGGGCCCAGATTTTCAAACCTATTTAGGATTTGTGGCCTACTGAAATTGGTGGAATGTTTGTTAACTGATGTCTGGAGGTACTAACACATAACTCATATTTGGTATTGTAGGTATTACTATACTGTTCAACTATAGTACACTACTAACAATGAGGTAGATAGTTCCATTTCCATAGTATAGAATTTTCAGTTCACTTTTTTTTTCCTTTTTTTTTTTGAGGAAAAATTGTCAGTAATCCACCATGTTCCAGTGCATTCAGGTACACACATAATTTAGTGGAGCTGTCAACACGCATTACTGGGAAACTGCACCATGTTTTTCTTCATTTTCTAGCCATGTACCAGAGGTGGAAAGACTAATGTTGTCACAATAGGAACAGAGGAGACCAGCAGAACTGTTTTATAAATTTTATCACCAGAAGGCAGAGCAGCTGAGACTGCGTAATACTCGTGCCTTTAAAATACTTTAACACATCTTTCATTGTGTGGTAGGATATTTACTGTACCCAGACTTGATATCACTGAAATTAATGTTTTGAGTACATGAAATGTCACTGTAAAATGTAAATGTGCAACAAAACCCAAGATTTTCACAGATGCTGTGAAAATACATTGTAGTCGAGCTACTTTCCTATTTTGTGCTTTGTAGTTTTGTCTTCTGCTTTCTAATTCCACATTCCTTTGTTTGTCTAACCAATGTATGAGAGAGATCAGATCAAACATACAAAACAATGTGTAAAAATCCATTTTCTTGGCGCTTGTGTATTCTAATCCTTTTTCTTTTTTTTGCTTGTAAAACCTTCATATGTTTTTAATAAGAGATGTCCTATTCATTACACATATATCTAATTTGAAAGATTTCTGAGAAGGGTTTTTTAAAAGTCTGTTGACTGGACTGACTTTCCCTAAACCAGTAGTGTAGTGTAACTACATTGCATTTAAAAAAACAATAATAAATTCACCCAACTTCAACTTTAGAATCTATTCAATAGTTTACATTGGCTTTGACATATACCTGTCCATGAACTAGGAACTACACTGTGCGAAGTTCACCAATATCTTCCATGAAAAGGCAGATTGCCTATTTGTTCATCACCCTAGTTTAGATGAAAGCCACGCTCTGTTGCACTCGAAATATCTTGTTACAGTTTCCAATTGTGATTGCAAGCAGAAGAAAGAACTACGGAAAAGTTTCACACAATTGAGGGCTTTGAACTTAAAATATTAAATTATTTGACATGCTTTCAATCAGTGCTATAGAAAAATGAAGAGCGCTAATTGTGAATTTTAATTATTGTACCACAAAAGGCTCAGGGGCTTAAGGGAGTTGGGGCTCAAGGTCAGGTTGGATGGGGCTCTGAGCAGCCTGATTGAGTTGAAGATGCCCCTGCTGATTGCAGGGGGGTTGGACTAGATGAACTTTAAAGCTCCCTTCCAACTCAAAATATTCTATGAAAAACACAAACATTAACAATTTTATGGAAAACTTATCTAGTTTAACTAATTCAATTTATTGTAATAATATTATTCACTGTGACTGAAAAAACGGCTCTGTAGATGTCGATAGTTTGATTTATGTAAGCAGTGTGATTTACTAACAGATGACAATTCAATTTTAAAAATTAGTTCTATACCTTATCATAAGATGGTATGCTTTCAGTGCTTTATGGAAACCAGAGTGACAGATCTCAAAAATCATTAGTTCATGTGAAACTCTCGAAGAATTTCCCGGTAGGAAAAAAATACTTACAGTCCTCCAAAGGAATCCTCTTAGCTCCAACTTTGTTCAACATTTTCCATTTGACAGAGCAATATCCCCTCCTCAAAAGGCTGACTGCTATTCAGATCTGAGCCAACTGACATAAGAGAGAAACTTAAGAAAATTGGTTTCTTTCATGAGTATGACTGAAAATGTTCAACATTTTCATTCATGCGCAAGAGTCCTCAGCTCCTCCTGCTACTCACTGCACCCACAGCATGAAAACCTTAGCTGCATAACTAAGTGCCTCTTCTTTTGGCTTCTTCCTCTTCTTCCTCTACCAGCCCTTTCTCCTTGCCCTGTCTTCTCACTAATCTTTCCTTGGATCTCCAGACTTTGAAGCAGTACTCTAACACAGAAGTCATTCCAAATTTTGTACAAAACAATTTGAGAAGCCTTCTGTCATCGTGATTTAATGTCTTATAGAATGTTTCACAGAGTTAATTTTGAAGCCTCTGTCCACAGAAAGAAACAGTTGCCTCAGCCTCTCAACTAACCTTCTGTAAAAATCACCTCACTCAAAAGAGATGGTTTAGCTCAGTAAACAGAATTATATTGTCTGAGTTTCTCTCTTTCCAGCCAATAAATCTTTCATGGGACCTTCTAGTATATGTTAGGCTTTTGAAACTTAGGATGACTCTGAGGAGAGATTTAGATGCTTACAGTCTTTTGAGGCTCTGGGACTACAGCCTGGTAGTGCAAAATAAACACTTTGTTGCATTTTAATGTGTTGTACAGTGACTACTCTCTCTTCTCAGTATTGCTTGCATATAAAGTGCACCTACCTGTTTAGAAGGCTGAATGACAAAGGTATAAAATGAACTTCAACACTTTTCTATCCGGCCCAGTATGCATTGCCAATTTGTCCATAAAGTGACGATTTATTTGAACACAAGTAAGTACACTTAAGTATCAACTTTCTCATAATGAATAAATGTAGAGAGAAGCTTTGAACACTTTAACTTAACTACTTTCAAACACGGAAGTAGGGATAATGTACGCATTATTGACTGAAACATACCCCACTTCCTTAGAAGAAAGAATGTGATGTCAAATCCACTGATCACATAACGAAATTTACATTATAAACAAAAGAGAAAAAAATATATTTTAAATAGTACATAAAAATAAATGTGTTTAAATCAGTTTTATACTGCACCATTTATAATAGAAATCTAAAAATGGTATATTAAAAGAAAAATCCTACGATTTAATAAGAAATTAATATCTTTGTGTCCAGGAGTATTGATTTCTTGTAAGAATATGATCCAGAATCAATGTTCACTTCTTCACATTTACTTCCAGCATACAATAATGAAGATACACCCTTTACTTCAAATTAATCCTTAGGATATTATCTATTACTAACGAAGGTAACCACAAATATTTTTCAACACCACATCCAACAGAAACAGTAAGGGGAAAAAAGACAGCCAGAGAAACCATTATCTGCATGTTCAGACAACATATGTGATTTTAGTTTAAACCATATGTATCTGGAATGAAGGTACATAAAATGTGTCTGTGATCAAATCTGCATAGGCTGACTTTTTGCACTTAGGCACAGCTTCATTCAAATCACTGAATTGCTCCCTAATTCTAGAGTGAAGCTCCACCCAGGTAGAAAAATGGTTGAAACACAGAACACAGTCTGAATAGCTATAGATATTCTTCACAGTCATGTTTATAGTCTGCAGAAATCACCATCTTTCAATGATAAAAAGAAAAAACTAAAAGGCAAAATGGGAAAAACATGTAACAGCTAGAAGTGTCAGTAACTCAACATGACATAATGAGGGTGGAAAACCTTTATAATGCTATTCAAATATGTGATTTTACAACATGCAAAACATCTAAAAATTTGTAATCAAGCTTTCTTCTTAAAAAATTGAAAATCATATTCTTTTCCCTACACCTGTCTCCTAGGTCTATTTAATTTGCTTTAGAAACTTTTTTCCTACATCTCCTGCAATTAACATTTCTGTATTTGCAATTCCTCATTAATTAATTCCATATTAGTGTTCAGTGATACCAGAGTTGTTCTATGTTTCGATGTTCTTCAGATTAATCTCACTACTCAATAAGCTAAAAAAAGTTGTAAGGATTCGGAAGTATTTTTCTCTACTCGTTTAGTAATAATTCTATAGGATTCATCTCTGATTTATTTCAGAAAGTAAGAGATACTTTCCGAAATGAAATTCACTTATATTCTAACACACTAAAATTGATAATGACATCTGTTAAAAACAGAAAGAAAAATCAACCACAACACTGCAGTCCCTCATAGAGAATAAAATTTTGCTGTGATTCTGATCTGTGCTTTATGTATTGCTGTTACTGTTGCCAGTAAAATCACCAGTAGATTCTGTAGCAGACAATTCCAAGAACATAAGAAATACAAAATTTGCTGTAGTCATTAGCAATATTGTTGCACAAAAAATATTTCCCATGGCCATTAAAATTAATTTTATAAATGTATTCTAGGTCTTATTTGAGAAAGGGCTTTGCACCTAAATGGAATTTCACTGATTTTATGACTTCATCTAGTCAACAGAAAAATACAGATTAGATTCTGTTACAGATCATGATCATCTAGTCTATCCTGCAACAAAACACAGACTACAGAATCCCTTGAATTAATTCCTGTTTGATCTCAAGCATATCGTTTAATAAAATATCCAGTATAGATTTATAAATATTCTCCAGAGACGGAGAATCCATTAGCTAAATGCTTACTATAGGCAATTACTTTCCCTCTTTGCTAGTTCTCTGTTAATAGATTTCTATTCCCAGGAAATTATTTATCGATTACACTGGGGTCACCCCCACAGACTTGTCTTTTATTAGACAAATTGTTTGAGCTATATATTTCAGCGAGAGCCATGTTTTTCCATCCCTTCATCATTCTCAAGGTTCTTCTCTGAATTTCTTAACATCCTTTCTGCAATATAGATGCTGCAGATACCCTGTCTCTGTGTTCCAGTAGTAATCACTCCACTCTCAATAAGAAATACACTCACTTGACATTTCTTCAGTATGCCTCTTCCTTTTTATCCAAAAGATTTTTTGCCTCAAACTTATTAAATGGTTCAATTCCGTTCTTCCAGTCCGCTGATAAAAACTGGTAAACTATGCATAGCCAAGAGCCCATTCCTCTGGGACACTGTAAGAAGCACATCTCAATGTAGGTCTTGCTATATCCCTTGCAAAAGAGTAAGCCAGATTTAGCAACCCTATTGCTTTTTCCAGCTGCCTTGCAAATAATTGGAAGCTTGTTTTTTTCAGGATAATTACATTTCACAAAATCACAGAGTGGTAGGGGTTGGAAGGGACCTCTGGAGATCATCTAGTCCAGCCTCCCTGCCAGAGCAGGGTCACCTAGAGCAGGTTGCACAGGAATGCATCCAGGCGGGGTTTGAATGTCTCCGGAGACGGAGACTCCACCACCTCTCTGGGCAGTCTGTTCCAGTGCTCTGCCACCCTCAAAGGAAAGAAGTTCCTTCTCATGTTTAGGTGGAACTTCCTGTGTTCAAGTTTGTGCCCATTACCTCCTGTCCTGTTGCCGAGCACCACTAAAAAGAGCCTGGCCCAGGCTCCTTGTATTCCTGTTAAACATGTTTATTTCATTATCCTACTTTGACTGATAATTAATCAAACCCCATCTCAGTTCAGACTCAATGTCATGCCAATACAGTTTACTATTGTCACAGTAATTTTCTCCTTCCTTTTTGAACACTGTCCCAAGAAAGTCACTTTCTTCTATTTTTCTGGAACTGTTGCAAATCTTTTGAAAGCCGATGACAATGTTCCAAAGCGCTCCTTTCGGGGGGCATAAAACTTCCAATGGTTGTATCTTATAATTTTTTATTTCTCCTTGTCCTGTTTTGATGTAGAACAGAACCAATTTTCTTTTCAGTAATTTTAATTTTCAGTTAAGTCTCTTCTAACTAACTAACTAACTAACTCTCTGAAATTAATGACATGTTTTTCAGACGGTGTCTGCTTCTGGCAGTGATAATGTCTGATGCTTATAGTGAACACTGAGGAATGGTATGCAGAGCGGCTCCTGCTCATACTCATTGCTATAACAACCAAGGTCAGCTGACTGTTACGCACAAGTTGGAGGGTCAGCAGTGGAAGAGCGTAGAGCAGTTGCACCTGTGGGGAGAAGCAGACAGGACAGGTGACCCAAAACTGACCAACAGGATATTCCATCCCATCTACACCACGTTCAGTATAAAAGCTGGGGGATCAAAGGGGTCAGCCTCTTTCTTCAATGGTCGGTAGCCAAGGAGGACTCTATCTGTTTGTCTGTCTTTGATCCCAGTCTGTGCGTTCCTGAATCCAGGCCCAGAATCAAATTCCTATCTGTCACGGAGTCCAGTCTGAGACTTTCCCAGTACCTGCTGGTGACATGATCATCTTCCTGGAAGCTCAATACTAGTTTTGTATATATTGTATATATTTTATTATTTTTTATATTATTCTATTTTCTTTTTATTAGTAGTATTTCATTAAAGTAGTTATAGTTTTCTTTTCAACCCATAAGTCTCTCCCTTATTTTCTCTCCCTTCCCTTCTGGGAAGGGAGAGAGAGAGGTAAATAAAGCATCTGTCATTGTTCAGTGGTCAGCCCAGCCCAAACCACGACACTCCCAGCAATTCAAGTTTAGAGATTACTCTCAAAATTGCATCAGTTCACTTCTAAGATGGCAAAACCGACATCACCTGCTGGGTGGATGAGTAGATATCATTTAAACAGGTGAATCCGATAGACAATATTAGGTCTCAGTCAGCAGAGAAAAAAGACTTACAATGTGGATGGTGGTTTGAACCAGACTGAGCCCCTTCTTCAAGTTTTCCTGCTTTTACATCAGGCTGCTGAAAAAAAGACACAAGGAGTGAGTAGAAAGTGAGGGAGTTTGCAACCTTTTTAATGTATGTTTTACTTTTGCTGATAGCAATGGCTTCCATGATTTAAAGCATCAGTTAAATAAGACAGTCATCTAGTTCTAAGAGGATTAAACTCCTATCTTTCCTACGTCAGTCATTTTAAACCCCTTTTTATTATCAAGATGGCTTACACGCACTTCATTTTAAACATCTTAGAATTATATCCACTTTCAAGTCTAGTGAGCCCATTGCAAAAAGATTCAGAACTTGGCTTTGGTATAAATTCTGATTTCAGAGCCCGAAAGAGCTTGCCTTAATTCCCAGCAATCATATCATATATTCCAAGGAAGCTCTGAAACATTAAGGTTCACATCAAAATCACAGCTTCTGTCACTGTCATAGACTTATCCATCCCACTCAACGCTTTACCACAAGCTTCTACAATGTTTTGGCCAGAGAGAGAGTGTGAGAGGGGTAAATGCAGCAGCTTGTGTACTTTCTTGAGAAGGCCAGTCTTCCATCTTAGCTTGAAATTATCTGCCTAATAGCATTACACATAAATTAGATAAAATATAACATTAGGCAGAAATGTGTTCTGAGGCAAGGAGGGGAGCTCAGTCTGCTTTCCATGTGCATGTGTCAGCCAGTGGTGAACTGCGGCATCAGGAACACATGCAGCTCTTTCTCCCTTGCAATGTGTGCCTCAAGTCAGAAGGTCGTAGCTTTATTTCTCCTCAAAAAAAAAAGCAGTTCTTTCCCTACTGGGTGACTGCTTTACCCACTAAACTGTTGTGTAGAAGAGGATGAGTGGGACCACTTAACCCACTATAAAAATGATTTCCTGGGACTGAATTATATTACTTCCACAAATCAAAACCCTACTAGATCTCTTTGTAGACCACAATAAATTTGAGATTCCCATGCCAGTATTGGTTGAAGTGCCCTACAAAAAGTGTTACTTGTTAAAAAGCTCTTAATTTGTTTACTGAAGTTTCTTGTGTGAAAACAGTTTTGTGACTTTCCTTGGAAGGAACTGTAGCAAAAAGAATTGAATATTAGCAGTAAAAGAGAATTTTGAATTAATCATTCTAACCTACCCAGCTACTAATATCATCTTTCTGTGTTCAGAAATTTCTGGATACTACAAAAATATAACCTTTTCTGAATCTAATTATATCTACAAAGCTGGTAACTAAACCTGAGTCTTTTGTGCATTTTTCATTAGTATGAATATTAAAAATCCTCTTATACTTTCAAATATTTATTTTTTAAGACTGCTAAAAAGCAGTCCAGGCTTTTCTATATCTGCTTTTAATGTGATCTCAGCAAAATCTTAAGGATTTTTATAGCTGTTCTATTTCCTGCATAATTTCTAACAACTCACTTAATTCTTATTTGGCTGTTGTAGAAGAATTTGTTTCTGCTAGGAACAATTTCTAGCTGTACATAATAATGACATCTATCCATCAAATTATTTTCATAACATCTTATCTATATTGTAGGTCAAAGCCAAACTGAAGCCAATCACTGGCAATGGTTGCCATCCACATTCTTTCATAAAAGTCTGGCACAGGATAGCTGCTAGTTTGTTTTGGATTAAATGTTTGAGGGCTTTGAAGTTTCACTCCGTCTCCAAAATCAGGAAGTATAGGTTGCTTAATGAGAGAATGTGACAGACTACAAAAACCCCCAATCATCAGCCAACTATCAAAAGCCTGACTAGAGCTCAAAAAATGTTGTTGTTTACAGCTGTTGCTGTTTACTCTCTGTGATCCACAAGTTTTGTTATTCCATTGGAGGAAGCATGTTTCATCCATCTCCAGTGGGAGCTGCATGTGACACACAGCTCCAGCTCAGTCTCTGCTCATGCTGTGGGCTCATCTAGCAGAACTTCTTGCCATTAGGCCAGACCTGTAGTCCACAGTTGAAACGTGCACAGGTTTGTATTGTTCGGGTGGTGAGATACCCAGTCAGCTCCAATGGACCCACTACAGGGCACAGCTGGATAAGTTGGTGGTGCCTCTGTGGAAGTATATTTAAGAAAGGGTAAAACACTGCCTAGCAGTGAGGAGTGATGAAATAAGTGTGAGAAACAGCCGTGTAGACAATAAGGTGAGAGCAGAGGGAAGGGAGGAGATGCTCCACATATGAGAGCAGAGATTCCCCTGCAGCCTGTGGCGAGGACCCATGCTGGAGCATTTCATGAAGGACTGCAGCTTGTGGAAAGGACCCACATCAGGGCAGGGGAAAAGTGTGAGGAGGAAGGAGAAGCAGAGAGAAGATGTTGTGGACTGGCCACAACCCCTGTTCAGACTGTATATTATTAAATGAAGCTAAAGGATATACATCAGTTGGAAAGATGAAGAAAATGATTAATAGTTACCTATCAACTCAGTGAGGTGGTGAAAAATTACTATGCAAAGAAATAGTTTAAGGTTGTGATTTGGGGCAAATACAAGAGGACAGTATTAAAATTATGCAAACAGTCATCATTCTTGCCAGTAATATTTTTTAAACAAAGGGTTTTTTCAAGTGTGTTTTTGAAGATATCTTATAATCATCTTGCTGTCTCTCTCTTGCTATATATATAATGTTTATGTACATATGTGTATATATAGCCGTTTATTAAGATATCTATTTATAATGCTGTTATTCTTAAATATTTGTGTTATTCACATCCTTAATTTCCTACTATGCCGGAATAAATGTATTGGAGGATTTTTGCAGTAAATTCTCCACTTCTGTAATGGAACAAATGCTCCTTTGACAGCTTAATTATTCAGAGAACTCTGGCTGTTTACAGCATTTCAGATATTTGAATGTAAGAGCATGTTCTGCAGACAGCTGATGCAATTTAACGTGTCTTTGATTCTCAAAGATAGCTTCACCACATTAGTGGCATATCTGTATATTGAAGCAGAATTTATCTGTGTATGTGTTTGCAACTGATCAGCTAAGTAGTACTCTGAGCCACCAAAAAATATTTGTAGTAAAAGAATATATTAGAAATTTAAGCCCAACACTTCAGAGGTTATTCTCTCTAATCTCATCCCTTTGGCAAAAGGAGACTTTCCGTTGTAATTAATTTTAACACTTTGACCAATCAGTTATGAGGTGACTGTCACTCCGGGCTGTTCTTGTGTCAGCTTCACTGGCTATCTTGCAGCTAGTCATCATTAGCTCTTTCACCACACTGTAATTTAGCTCTGAGTTACTTCTTTTTTTTTCCTCATGTTCTGAGTCTGTTGGTTTTTTTTAAAGAGACTAGAATAAAATTTCTTCTTAAGAGCACAGGGGCTGATTTACCTTATTTCCACCAGTACGTTTGCATTACAACAGGATAGGCAGTGTTTCCCTTTGGTTGTGGAATCAGTAAAAGGAACAAAAGAATCAAGGCTGCTGTCAGTGGAAGTCACCATTTCTCAAAATCAAGATCTAATTATCAGTATGTTTTTACAGCAGATTCAGAGTTAGCTTTTTGCAGCAGCATCCCATGTAATGTCAGGGTTTAAATGAATGCACTTTAAAAGTTTGCATAGAGTCAGCTGGTTACCAGGCATAAAAACATTTTTTGAATCTACAGAAATAACCTTTCCAGGTATGTCAAGAGAGACCTTTTAATCAGGCTCATGGTTCACGCACAAGTCTCAATTCTTTAGTAATCGATGCAACAGTATGTGTGTTATAGCTTCCACTGGAGGCTTCTGATACGCGCACTCTGGCTTCCTCTAAGTGTAAATCTTGATGTGAGACAAAAGGAGGCAAATGAGGAAGAAAGGTAGTATATAGGAAAAGAACAGGGAAGAATGGCAAATTACTGGACCAGAAGTATGCTATTGTGCTAGCTTATAAGAACAGATAAGGAGGGATGAACAATTGTAAACTGAGATTTTTTTTTTTTGTTAGGCCCATTCCTCGAATAACCTGATGAAATGGAATAATTCCCGTCTTTGGGCCATGCTGAGGTCTCCTACATTACGGAAGTAAGATGGTATTATTTTCAGTCATGTTAGTGCTGTAGGAAGGTTTGAGAATTATAATTTAATAATAATTTCATAATTTAATCTCCTCTTATCTGAATAAGGAGATATGTTGAATAATTTCTTATGGCATGTCTTCCTAAATCTGTGGAACAGCGTAATAGATTTTTATGAGCAAATATATATGTATGAGTTAAAGGTGCTGTAAGAACTGGCTACTATAATTCTGAAGTGAGAAGGAACTGAGCTGAGATGCATTTCATGAACAGCTTCTTCCAAACTATCATTCAGTGTTTGTCATATATGATTCATTCCCCTAATAGAAAGCTTAATTTTCCCAATGAGACTTGACAGTTTTCTTGAACTAGTTTCACAAATGATATATCTGCCATGAGTATAGATTGATGTGTCTCAAGTGACATTACAGATGCCATTTTCTGTTGATCTGAGAAGGAAAGATAGAACCAAGATCACAACTTTATGAAAAGCTCATAGATTTTTTGCAGAAAATGAAATTTCAAACTGACCTTTGAGGGGAAAAGAGACACTTGAGAGCATCTAGTCCAGTAAACAAACAAACTGACACTTTGGCAATAACGCATACACTTTGTAGATTGAAAGGTTTCTTGATGTTTAAATTGATCATCTGACAGCAAAATGTCAAGATGTTGTTCATAAGCGTACAGTTCTTTTTGTCCAAGAATTTTATTAAGAATGTTTAAGAATACTAAGAATCAGCCTCATAAAGCGTAGACGCTTATGGTGCTTGCATATCAGAAAATAAAATACCTGTTTTCCATTAAGCCATGAGATGAGAGTTGCTGAAAAAAATAACAAGAAAGAGCAGAATCGTATTATTGTCACAGTGAATATTAGAAAAGAAAGAATTTGTACTTGTTTTTTACTGTGTTGAACACAATTGCTTGATAATGATAATAGTGGGTTTTTTCCTCCCACAAAATAAAAAGCAATCACAGATTACAATGTAAGAAATGTGGGATTTAGATGAAGAAAAAAAGAAAATATAACTACATGATCAATAACATTTTTGCAGGTATAGTTCTGTGCTTAATTTTGCTTACACTCAGAATCTACCATTTGTAATGCTGGGCACCTAGCTAAGCCCATACTAAAACGATTATCTTAAAGATACCATTTAAATGAGCTCTTGCAAAATTTCTTTCCTTACAAAAAGGGAAAATTACTGACAATCTATGATATGAAAGTTAATATAACTATTAATGGCTCCAAACATCAGACTTTACATGAAAAATTTAGATTAAAAACTCCAGTTGTATGCAGTTACGTTCCTTCAGCTGAACAAGTTCCATTATATTGCTGAAGCTGAATGTATTCAGGATATTTTAACTCCAGATGATGAATGGATTACAAATATAGAAAAATGTGCTCGCTATAAAAAAGCAATGCTTGGCTTACCCTGAAAAGCAAGCTGTTCTGGACATTATCACTCATCAAAACTGGAAGGATAAACAGAGAACAGGAAAAGATGATATAATGGTCAGCTTGTCTGTGCATGGTCAGTAAGCTGAAAAGGGAGTTTACCTCAATGAATACCTTAGCTGTGAAGTCTTTGCCTAGATAGAGTGTCTTATGTAAAAATTGCATTGGCGTTCTGCCATATTTCTTTTCTTTTGGAGCAATGCATTCAGCATGAAAGCCACATTTTAAATCAGACACTGTCAAACAGGAGAAGGTTTAGATGAGAATAAAAATTATTAAAAGCTCAGAAACTAGGACCTATGAAGAAAGGTTAATAGAACAGGACTGTTCAGTCTGGTAAAAAGATGGATGAAGGGAGACAGAAGTGTCTACAAATGCATAAGGTGATGTAACAAAGTGAACTAGGATCAATTATCTCCCTAGTCAACATGGAAAGAAAAAATAGTAACAGACTGAATCTATAGAAGGGACAAACAGATTAAAAGAAGCTATTGATCAAGTATGGCATTTGAAAAGCATTTCCAGGAACAGCTGTGGTTTCACCATCCCCACAGATTTTGGGTCTAGGAAAGATGTTATTCCTTTCAGGTTTGTTTAGAGATATTTAAACTAATTCTATCATGTTTTCAGGGACTGAAAGAGCACTTGTGCAATCCAAACCAATTCTGTGATTGCTGAATTGTAAACTACTTTATTGCTGAAACAATTCTTGTATGCTAATATCATCTCTGCGTTATGATACCTGATAACTTCACAGCTGAATGCTTGAAGGTACTCATTAATTTTACCAATATATGTACAAAATACAATCTTTTTCTGGGACAGGTGCACCTTATTTGAATTTTATAGCTTCAAAAATACTTACGTGTAATTGTGATTTGCCAGGCATTTATAGCTGCCAGCAACACATTAAAATGTATAAATTTGGGTAGGCCTTTCAAACAGATTTGACCTCTTTACCTTAGTAGTCATGCATTTCTAAAGTGTGCTCAGAATACATTAATTATCTTACCCACCTGAAATTTATGTACTTTAGATAAAACCTTTAATTTCCTGTGAGAAAACAGTAGGAAAATCAATAACTGTTTCTAGCTCCTGTGCTTACCTGGAAAGAACCATTACTTAATAAACAGAAAAGATAGCCCAGCATCTTTGCTTGTGATAAAATGTTAAGTCTGTGTCATGTATCTTTCTGTGAGGCAGTCACATCTTCACATGAAACTAATGTCAATTCACTGCTAGGACAGCAAAGTTTCTGGCAAAATGGGCTGAGCATTGGCAAACCATTGTGACAGTTATACATGTGTACAAGATCTTGCTGCTCTCTTTTCATTTAGCTAAACAGCATTTTAAGTTATTTGTCAGAAAGGCCTATGAATTTAGATTTATATCCTTGTGCATGGTCTTGTTTTCTGGATGTCATTAAGAGTATCCTGATTTACTATGCTTTCTCTAAACACAAGCCGAGTAGCACTTGAGAATCAAAAAATATATAAAAAAATATTAATTTAAATTAAGCTTTCTGAGTTAATTTCATAAAAACGTGGAGCAGTTTATTCTTTCCATTTGAATAATTTTCTGTTCATGTCTTTTCTACTAATGCCAAACATAAGACAATTCATTTTAAACATGATTGTCTATAGTTACCCTTTTTCATATTTTCTATTAAATAATAAAGAAGATTAAGTCTTCTGAATATAATCTTGTCCACTTTCCTATCCTAAAATTTGGTAAAGATTAAAGTTTACTCAAATTATTGATGATTTTTTCTTTGGCAAATGTCACTTCAGAGCCTAACGTTGAATTCCTTGGAGCTGTTGGAATCTGATGCACAAGAAACTTAATGGTACAGACAACAGAGATGTCCATTTGAACTTATGGCGTGAAATTCAACCATACTCAGCCACAGACTCACAACTTCATTTGCAAATTGATTTTAATGTTGGTTTTTATTTTTATTATTTCATGTGGGGCCGTTTTATTTTGTTACCCCATCACTGCGACTCACCGGTCTAGCATGTGTATATTCTGTATTGCCCAAGCCCAGGTTTCAGATGCATATGTCAGTTTGGAACATTTATTTTTGTCACCTTATTGTGTAATAAACTCCAGGGTTTTAGATAAACCAGTATGATAAAGCCACAAATGTTGTTGTGGTTCAATGATATGTCTATGACCATTTTTGTGGCTTAGTAGAACGAGGGACAAATGTATGTAAGGGTACACCAACTGTAAAAAGGAAAGAAAAAAGTACAAACGTACATTAAAAGAGAGTCTTTAGGAGCCCTTGGAAAAATTTTTTGTACTAATGACACTTGAAAGAGATGCTTTAATGTATGAAACAAAAAGAATTAACAATGAATAGAACCCACTGCTTAGGAGAATACATACTTCCTGACGTGGTGCAAACTTGTTTTTGATTAAACGGAAAAACTGTTTCAGGACTTGCCTTAATGTGAACTTCTAAAACCAAATGGTAAAAGAGTAAACTAATAACTCTAAAATATCTGTAGGTGTCAGAAATAAAGAAAAAAAAGGCAGTAAATGAATACATGAAAGCAATGTGTTACTCTGTCTAGCATCACTGATACAGTAAAAGCTTGACATATTTTTAAAACTATTTGTCATTGGGTATTATGCTTCTAAGAATGCTCTTTTGAAAATGTATATTAAAAGAACTTTTGAATATTTATTGAATTCACTATATACAGCTGTGTAAAGACTCAGCTAATACAATACTCACTTTTTGTGTACTTTTAGCTGTCATTATAATAATCATAGAGTTTTTACTGTGAAGTAACAGTGTACCCCACACAGTCATTTGAATTTCTGAAGTTTGTCATATTTGGATAGATAAGTAATAGCCTTATTAACAATAGGATCAGGTTGAGATCTTATCACTTATATTACTGCCTAAGAGAGCAAAACAATGTTAAATAATAGCATTTCTGTTCAGAAGTGCTATTAATTCAAGATTTGTGTAACTTGCTGAAACCTCTGATTTTGAGATTAATCAGTCCCTGTAGCAAGAACTGGCTGGACACATATGATTCCCAAAGCTCTCTGGGAAAATATATCTGTAATATTTTATAGTATTTGTGAGATAGGCTGTAAATTAATGATGTATTGAAGATTTTTCCTAGTCACTCTAGCAGCTATTTAGTGGAAGCTTGAAGACAAACCCATTCAGTGGTGTCCCTGTGCACATAGACTCCACCCCTCCACCTATGTTCCTGGCAAAGTTGTCAGAAAAAGGTAGCAGGACGCCAAAAACAAAGACGCAAAAGTAATTATGGAGACCAGTCTACTCAAGCATGCAGGTGCATGAGTGCTTATTACTTTGCCTGTGTAAGATGATGAATAAACTACTGAAATTCAAATATGCACATGGAATAACGGGACGTACATGTAGTGAATAACCAGAAAAGGCACATCCATCATTCACAATGAATTATTCTACAAATGTAATATGGTCCCTTCTTCACTGTCTATTTATTTGTGAGTTCAGATGATAAACTCTCCATTTAACAGTAATCTTTTCTAACTTAACTTAGTCCTACTGACCTGCATGTTTTTGCATTTTTCCTAACAGTATCACTTATTTGTCCAGGGACAAATAAGATTCAAATGTTGAAAAGCATGTAAGATAAGTGTACTGTATTTGTAGAATGTTTTGTTAAGACTTGTCCTAAAAGATGTGAAAACCGACATCTCAGAATATTAATTTTGATCTAATCTTTATTAGCTGTCAAAGTGTGATGATCCACTGCCCCAGTGAACAGAAAAACACAGAAAAAAGTTGTAAAGGGACATGCAACTCAAATCTAAATTTTCAGTTACCTGATTTCTGAAATAGAAGTAATTGCTGGATAGCTGGGTAGGGAACATAAGGTCTGTATTTTTAGTTCAAATTCTTTCGTATTTTCTATAGATAGAAAATGCACCTTAGTTAAGCGTAGTGAACCATACCAGCAAATCTTTCCTCAGACAGTAATTTTCACCGGTGCCCGTTGCCCATCTTAAATATGTTTCATATAGACTTCTCTGCCTGGTGGACATTGTGGTGTATTTACTTATTACTTTTGTATGTCAGTTTTATGAAAGCAGGTTAACATTGCAATTCTCAAAGAACAACAAAAAATTTAGTCAGAAGAAAAAATAAGGTCAAGCTTAATGATGAAGCTGAAAGACTGATTTCTTTGTTCAAGAAAATACAGGTTTTTACAGGGAGAAAAAAAGCGTGCTGAAACAAACTAATATAAAGAATATAGAATATATTAATATGATATAGAAATTGAGCTGGGAAATACAGAAATAGAAATATAGAAATAAATATAGTTTCCAAATATAGAAACAAATATAGAAATAGAGCTGGGAAAAAGCTTCTGTTAATTATGTACAGTATTCATGTTAGGAAGTAACATGGCGTTGATGCGTCCAGGCTCAGCTTCCCTATACTGCCATTCATAATGTGCACACTAGTGAGGGTAAAAGACCTCAGCTGGCATCATAGTTGTGTCTCAGTATGAGGCTTAGGAAGAAATGAAACATCCTTTTTGGCTTTCACATGGAAATTCAATCAATCCTCATCCTAAGGGATATCTAGGTCATTACCCATGTTCCCTTTTCTTGCCTCTAATGGAAAACAGTTATTCGCTTTGCTTTATGAAAGAAGTTACGATTCACATGCACAGAATGCAAACAATTTCCATGGTATGGTACTATGTTAGATGGAGGAATAAAAATATCAAGAACTCTATGAATTTATCTTCAAACATGCCATTTCCTCTTTGTTTCACACAACAGAAACTTTCCCTGAAAACACAAAGATTTATGGGTTCCAGGGACAAAATTTTACCATTAGATTAACACTGAATCTAATTAACATCAGTTAGATTTGGTGCAGCTATGCAGAGACTGCCTCCTAATGTGCTGAGAACCTATTATTCCTGAACTACCCAAAAGTAGTCAACATCTAACAAGAGATACTCATAATCTTGGGGGGTGGGGAAAGAACTTTTATCTCAGAAAATTAAAAGAATGCTCTAGTAGGCCAGACCTAAGATCTCCTAATCAATGTTAAAAATTAAATATGATGGATGATGAAAACTTGAAAGGAGTAGCAATCATTAAAACATCTGAATGCTGCTCTTGAAATGATGAGGTCACATGGCCTGAAAGTTAGACTTTACAGTATATTCCCCAAAGATGTTTCATAGAATATTCCTGACAGTATCAGTATAAGATAAGAGACAGAAGCATGGTTGAGAAAGACAGAAGTCTTAAATGTAGCAAACTGAATAATCAAAGGTCTGCTATTGACCAGTCCATCCATCTAGATCTATAAAGCAGATTATTCACACCAGCAGGCTTTGGACACCTAACTTAGCTAGCCTGTCAGCCTTGGTTCCTTTTATAACTGAAGGAGAGCAAGACCTCCCATCAAAAAGCAACTTGGGGTTATAAATTTCAATTTAGATGGCCCAGGCCTGGTTAAAAAAATGGTATGGACAAATGATGCAAAATGCAAACTGGTATAAATTCTCCCTTTCAGTTGAGATGCATTTTAAGCAATGTATAAATAATATGGATATTTGAGATGCTTAAGGTTTAGCAGTATGAGTATTGCCCAGAGTAAGCCCAGAGTAAGCATCTGGCAACACTTCATTACCGAGGAAATCCTCCTTAATCTGTCTTGATTAGTGCCTCAAGTGTCCAACTGATACAAGAAAGGGATATATTCATGCTTCCCACTAAGGTTAGAAGGACCAATGAAAGGAAAGCCATGTACATTTAGTACTGACCTGGAACTGGGGGCTCTGTGGTCACCTTCCCTCTTCAGAGAAATTCTATTCAATATAATGCATTAAGGGGAGGGTGGAAGACTGGAAGCCATTTTTGTACACTTAGGAGAAGGAAACTATGAACCTTTTAGTATCACACAATAGTTTGGGTTGAAAGGGACCTAAAAAGTCATCTAGTCCAACCCCCCTGCAAGGAGCAGGGACATCTTCAACTAGATCAGGTTGCTCAGAGCCCCATCCAACCTGACCTTGAAAGTAGCCAGGGATGGGGCATCTACCACCTCTCTGAGAAACCTGTTCCACTGCTTTACCATCCTTGTTGTAAAAAATGTCTTCCTTCTTTCTATTTAGTCTAAATCTACCCTCTTTTAGTTTAAAACCATTACCCCTTGTCCTATTGCAACAGGCCCTGCTAAAAAGTTTGTCACTGTCCTTCTTATAAGTCCCCTTTAAGTAGTGAAAGGCCACAACAAGGTCTCCCTGGAGCCTTCTCTTCTCCAGGCTGAACAATCCCAACGCTCTGAGCCTGTCCTCACAGGAGAGGTGCTCCAGCCCTCTGATTATTTGTGTTTGTTTTGGGGGTTGGTTTTTTTTCCCTTGTATACTTCATTGTGGGAAACCATCTATGTTTGAAACACAAAATCTTCTACCTTAGGTCACTTTGAACAGTAAAAATCTATCACTGGGAGGTTTCTTCCCAGAATGACAGAATTGTAATGCAGAGAGGAGTAGCGGACTTCCCTAAGGGCAAAAGAGGCAAATCGTGACTAGTCACAAGATGCCAACACACCTGCTCAAGTGTGCATGAATCACTCAGTTTCTGCAAAGAAAAAACAATTCTACTAGTCTGCTTCTCACTGTGAAAAGAGATCACTGAACATTTTACCCCTTTGAAATGATTTATAGTACAAAGTGAAAACTTGCTTTGTTTCTATCTGTGAAGCACAAGGCATTGCTAGGAAATATCTCATGTACCATA
Organism: Stercorarius parasiticus; assembly: GCA_013396915.1. NCBI lineage: Eukaryota > Metazoa > Chordata > Aves > Charadriiformes > Stercorariidae > Stercorarius > Stercorarius parasiticus. Next base: position 180,828 of record VWZL01005586.1, read on the forward strand.
TTAGTGAGGAAAATTAATGTCTTGTTAGGGTTAACTAACTCTAATGGAAAATAGCAATTATGCCAATTTCGTGAACTTCCTTTGGTAGCAATAATAGCAAATGGCAGGTAGAAGAAAAGAAAAAATAAAAAATTCAAGAGAGAGTACAACATGATGACAGCCCGAGATCTGCAAAGGGAAGAAGAATAGCATAACTGCAGTGAAGTAATTAATATGACAGGCAAGTAGTCAGTCTAAAGTTGTTGATTTAAATCTTGCTTTAAACCTAAATAGTGGTAGTTGTTACAAATGCTTAAGGACTGTAAAGTTGTCAGCAGGTCATGTATGGCACCTATCATTAATGTCAAAGGAATCTGTATATACTTGTCAGAGAATGTATACATTCCAAAAATGTAACTAAATTTATCAGATTAGAAAGCTTGAAAAATCAATGAAGAGAAAAGAACTCTAAGTTTAAAAGGGAAATTAAAAATACAACATGCTACACACTTTGAAAGGAAAACAAAAGATTCTGAGCAGGCTTGCCTCTAGCATAACTGTAGATTTTTCATGTTAATCAACATACAGGCTGGAACACTTTATTTTTGAGACCAATTTTCTTGCTCTGCCAGGTTACTGAAGGACTAAAGACTAAATCTAGTTGAATCCCTATGGTGGGCTGACCTTGTCTGGATGCCAGGTGCCCACTGAGCTGCTCTGTCACTCCCTCTCCTCAGCTGGACAGGGGAGAGAAGGTATAATGAAAAGCTCATGGGTTGAGATAAGGACAGGGAGAGGCCCCTCACCAACTACCATCGTGGGCAAAACAGACTCAACTCCAGGTAATTCATTAAATTTATTGCCAATCAAATTAGAGTAGGGTAATGAGAAATAAAAACAAATGCAAAAAACACCACCGCCCCTTTCTTCACAGGCTCAACATCACTTCTGATTTCTCTAACTCCTCCTGCTGAGCAGCACAGGGGGGCAGGGAATGGGGATTGCGGTCAGTTTGTCACAAGTTTTCTTTGTCTCTCCTTCTGCTGCCCCAGTGTGGGGTCACTCCCATGGCAGACAGTCCTCCACAAATATTTCCAATGTGGGTCCTTCCCACAGGCTGCAGTTCTTCATGAACTGCTCCAGCGTGGGTCTTTTCCATGGCGGGCAGTCCTTTGGGAACAGTCTGCTTCAGCATGAGCCCCCCACAGGGTCACAAGTCCTGCCAGAAAACCTGCTTCAACGTGGGTTCCTCTCTCCACAGCGTCACAGGTCCTGCCAGGAGCCTGCTCCAGCACAGGCTTCCCACAGGGTCACAGTCTTCTTTGGGCACATCCACCTGCTCCAACATGGGGTCCTCCATGGGCTGCAGGTGGATATCTGCTCCACTGTCACCCTCCATGGGCTGCAGGGGGACAGCTTGTCTCACCATGGTCTTCACCACAGGTTGCAGTGGAATCTCTGATCCATTGCCTGGAGCACCTCCTCCCCCTCCTTCTTCACTGACCTTGGTGTCTGCAGAGTTGTTGTTCTTCCATATTCTCACTCCTCTCCGAGCTGCTGTTGCACGGTAGGGTTTTTTTCCCCTTCTTAAATATGTTATCACAGAGGCGCTACCATCGTCACTGATGGGCTCGGCCTTGTCCAGCAGATGTTCTGTCTTGGAGCCAGCTGGCATTGACTCTATTGGACATGGGGGAAGCTTCTAGTGGCTCCTCACAGAAGCCACCTCTGCAGCCCCCCCCCGGTACCAAAATCTTGCCATGCAAACCTGATACAATCCCCAATCTGTGTTTGTGTCATTACTGCATAGGCCCAAAAACTCAAACCAACAGAACAAAAATGTCCATGCAATTTTAGGTGCAGCACCTTGGGGAAAAACAAAGCAAAAAAATATTCCCATGAGGAGAGTCAAACCGAGAAGCTGGGAGCCTGTTACTTGACCCATGCTCAGTCTGTTAGGAAAACAGACCATCTGACTGCTATGAAACACTAAGGCAAGTTCTTGCTAAACACAGAGCCAGAGTCCAAAGAGTACATGCATAAACCGCAGATGCAAAGTAAAGGTAAAAACAAAAAAAGAAGACTCCGTAGTTTGTAGCATGTGTTAAGGTGATTTCTTCAACTATTTGGAAATCACAGATTGGTTTATCTCATTGTTTGTAATCCTAATTGTAGAGAAATAAGTATTTCTTCAGGTCTGAATATAGACAAAGTAATACCATATTGTGTATGTATTAGGCAATTTTGCTTAAATGGGCAGCCATATACTGTATTGTCTGTCTGTCTTTCTTATTAACTCTTTATATGAGGAAAAAAAAGCTGCAAAGTGAGTCACATCCTTGATTATTGTGGGTAGAATACTTTAAATAAGTATACGTGAGACAAGATAAAACAAGCGTTGAAGAAATATTATGATAAACAAGGTCATTGCAGAGGATTAATTTCTCAGGAAAGCAGTTAAAGTAGAAATAAATCTGTTTTATTTGGATATTTCAATGGCAAAGACACTTAAAGATAGCTGATCTGATATTAATAACATTGGCCTTTAGAAACAGGAAAAAAAAAACCAAGAACAATGCTTGGCACAAACAAGGTGGGAATTAAACTCCGAAGGAGTATCAATCATGTTATAAGAATCCTTCCTTGTCTTGCAACCAGAAGGCTGATCAACAGAGCTGTGAATAAGAGGCTACTCATCTCATACAAAAAAAAATTTACATTTGGCTTTATTTAATACAGCAGTAAATCAAAATACCACAGACAATTGGAATGGTCTGGGATTTAACTGTCAGTGTAACTACTTACACTAACATGTTATTGAGCTAGATGTACAAACAGAATAGAAAGACCTTGCTCTAAAGACCTTAAATCTACATTTTTAAAAAATAGGAAACAAGCTGATGGAGCACAAAAGTACAGATTCAATGAAGCAAAGAAGAGACTGCCTAACAATTTAACGTATATGAAACGGAACCCGCTCAATAGGGATAAGGAGTAACTTCTTGATACTGATCCATGAATCATGTGTATAACTATTGCCAAAAATAAACACACACAAAAGAGCACATAGCAAACTGTCAGCAGATCAGCAATGATCAGGAAGGATAAGCAGACAGAAGGAACAGGTTACTAAGAGCAGGTTGCTACACCTGACAGATACCTAATATATGTGAGTATTTTCCAAAACTGGGCAATAAATCTCTTCGTTGTCATACCAACAAAGTATCTAAGCAGAATCGACAAAGGTGAAGCAAAAAGAAAGATGTTATATGGCGTAGAGGAAAAGAATGAACGTATCTAAAGAACACTCACTTCTACCACATACAGTAATTTTAAATACTTACTCTCATTGCCACCTTACCAGCATTTGGAGATGCAAGAAGGAAGCTAAGAGGAAGCACAAGCCAGAGTACTGGAGTTTATATGGACTGCAGTACTAAGCCTGTAATTTTAGGAGAGGTTTTCTGGAGACAGGAGAACCAAGGGCTCTGCAATTCTCCTATTAGCACAGCTCAATGAGGGGGCACATGACCCATCCTGCAAGGGAAGATGCTGCACTGGTGCCCAAATCACTCTTTATCCTCTTCCCACCTTCACCATGACTATATATCCGCGTGGCTTCCTTGTTTTCAAATGCTTTTCAAAGAGGCTGACTTACCTGGAAAAATGATAGATAGGGGTATTTTACATTGCAGTGATTTTAGAACTGGAGAATAGCCAAAAAAAATAAATTATAAACCACATTTTGGAGGAAACCTAAACAAATAAAAGGTAAACACGAGGAAAAAGATACATAACAGCTGCTATTTTCTGATTCTGTGATAAGAGATCTATATAAGTTTATTCTACCTGCAGCTGCTGAGGAGTTAAAAGATACCTAGGTATAGTTTCTTATTCATTCCCTCTCCTCAGAACAGGAAGCAGAGACATGAAAATACACCTCGAAGGTAGGAGTCGAGCAGCCCTTGACAGATAAGAAATGGCTTTTTCAGCCTCCCAAGATTCTTTTTCTGGCTCCCCTTAGAAGACCAAAAAAACCACCCAGGACCTTGAAGCAATTCTTTCTTAAACTCCAAGGCAGGTGATCAGTGAGATCCCCCACCAGGCTGGAAATACAGCTGAGAATGCTTTGACAATGATGAAGGACAGCCACAATTTTGTAATGTGGCCTTCCAACTTACCTGAGAATGTTTCAAGCTGAGGTGAGAATCATTGTCTCTCATTCAGCTGGCCAAGGTATTGCTGAACACAGTATTTACCTGTATAAATAAATGCAAGTAATAACCTGTTCCTTTTGCAAAGGAATTCTGGAAAAGAAAATCAATGGGCTGCATAGAATAAAATATTACTGTGTTGAAGGTTTAGAAGAGCCAGACTACGGAGCAGGAAAAACATCAGTGGAAATAACTTGAAGTAAGTTAGCAGCTGGTCTAATCATTCATCAGACAGGCTTCCACACAAGTCTCAAAGGGAAAATTTGAGGTTCAACTTGTGCCACAGATGGGCTCTGGGTCAGGATGAGGAGTTGTTTATATCACAGAACTGTGAAGAAAATAAAAGTATTTTTTTTTCGGTTTAGAGTTAGACTAAATATGTCCTTTTATTTTGTGTTCCTTCATATGTAGGCATGATCACAACTACCCTTATTTTTTTTCATCATAAGTTCACGTTTACATAAGTTATATGATGTAGCCTATTCAGTAGGTGCTTGTTAAATTTTCATGGGGATGAAATAACCTGTTTGAGATACTGTAGAGCTATTTAGGAAGAGGATTATGTATGTTGATTCATCAAAGATGAACATTTTGCAGAACTGTTTCAGCTTCTCCACCCTTTTGACAAATAGTTAAGAGTTCCCATCAGAGACCTCCCTGTTTCCCATTGGCACATAGGGTGAACTGCTTGGGAATCTGAGTTTGCAGAGAAAAAAGCTGTAGGGCAACCTTATCCATGGGTTACCCCTAGATCTAGGACCCCAGATCTTCCTCTACAGAGGATTAAAAAATGGAACTATTTCCATGGAGTGTCTCAGGATTTTCGGTTAAGAGTAGAGCTTTGAAAGCATGGAAGTCAGGAGAATCCCAGTTTGATGCCAGGGCAGTTTCTGGGCTTCTTACCATGAATGTGACAGTCACAGGAGCTACACCATACTGCCTTGCTTAGGGATGATGCTTAGGGAAGCAAGAAAGTGAAATTTTTAATCCCATGCATAAAAGTTTAAATTCTGAGGTTCATCTTTTTTTTTTAAGTCTTGGCTTCTTCTAGTCATTTCTTCATTACACACTTTTGTACAACTTATTTTGCTGTGATTTAATTCACAATTGCTAATAGATCAAATAAATTTTCTTTTAAGAATGTTTTCTTCTTGGGAGCTGCCCTACAAATAGAGCTCCTCTGATGTCCAATCATGTATGCACAGTGTTCTCTTCCATCATAAATACATGAAATCTATAATTTCAGCTTTGATGCATGACTGTAAAAGTGCTAAGATTTAAAAGCCTTGAGGTGATGCTGAGTTCATTATCGGAAGCTGGCAGCGCTTCTTCCACCAGATAAAAGAAATTTAATTACTGGCATCTACAGGAGACAGTTGTGTCTACTCTGAATGCTATGATTTCTTTTATAACCTAGCTAGTTATAATTTCTGTACTGTGCGTTTTCCCTGAATGGATCTGGTACTTCAGTCAAGCTTTTCAGCAAGAAATCATCGTAACAAGAATGTCTTTTCTTTATTTTCATATCACAAAAAAAAACATGGATCTGATGCTTGAAAGGTTTCTGAAACGTGATGGCAGTTTCAAAGGTCTTGTTATTTATTTGAGATTTTTCAGCCATTCCCATTGCTTGCTTGCTTTCCTGACTCTATGGCTGATGTAGAAAAGAATCATCATCTATGTGAGATGTTGTTTATTCTATTCATAATACATATGGCATTTTTCATCAGAGTGATGAGACACATTATAAATGTGTTGTAAGACTTTGGGGTGACAGTTGATTGCTCGAAATGAGATAAGATTTTCAGCAGACTTTTCTTGACTATGTCTAAGAAGAAAATTGTAGCCTATTCTGCTTCTCCCAAGGAAAGAAAGAATTATATATGTATATTGCACATACACAAGGTCTGGCTGACCTTGTAATATATACTTTTAACTACTGAACACTCTCTATCTTTCAGGAATAAACCCAGCCATTGAAAGTCCAGCCAAAGAAAATTTCTAAGTGCTGGTGTTGAGAGAGGAACTGTAAAATGATTTTCTCTCAAGCCAGAGGGTAGAAAAAAAATAGATCTTAAGCACTCATTTGTGAGTGTGTGTATATATTTGCTTTCTGTAGCATCTTTGGGGATCTCAAAGCATTCTTTGGCCTCAGTTCAGCACACACTCTACAGGCTTTGAATAGGAATAGATGTAAGTAGTTCCTTATTTTTAAATATGATGCTTTTCTGAAGTGGGCCTTTTGTGAGTGTAATGTGAATATCAATCAGGCTGAAGTTATCTTTAATTCCTAGATTAAATTTCTATCTTTGACAATATAAGTGGAATTTAAACAAAATCAGTTGCTCTGTAATGGGAATGTCATGCATACTGACACTCTTCACAGGCTGTTAGTAGCTGTATGTCTGATCTGACAAGCCAATTTGGGCAGAATGCCAATTAACTTTAACGGGAGTTTTGCTTGTGTAAGAATGCAGAATTAGTCTCTTTATGATTATGTGACATCCTGAATATCCACTAGCTTAAAGCATTAAGAAAGCTTGCAAAATACTTTTGCAGTAGCAACTAATGGAGGGCTACAATAATCCTTGGTGTAACTTAACTGAATGACTTGAGTTTTGTTGCATGTATATTTTGAAAGAATAAAAAGACAAGTTAAAGGTAATTTCTGAACTGTATTTTAACCAACACGACATCTACATCCTGTAACCAGACAATGTTGAAATATGGTCATTTCGTGGAGAAGATATGAACCTGATGGTACCATGACAAAACAGCACATACTGGAATATTTTGTTTATACAATTAACATTTTGACGGAAAGTAGCTTCACATTTTCTGAGCTGTTATTTACCCAGGCTGAACTGTCCACTCATTCTGTGTGTTTGAAGAACGACTCAACTAAACCACACTCCAGAAAAGATTATAAATCCTGATGTGGTATTTTAAACTCCAGTAAATACAGAAAAGGTTTCTAGAAAATCTGGAGAGTCATAAATTAAAAATATAAAAACATGCATTCTTCAATGTTTTCATACAGTTAACATGGACAGGCAAATAATAGTAGAATCATTACATATGTATAATGTGCAAGCAAGAATTTGAAGGTAATGTCAAAGATACAAGCACAAGAAAAATCATAAACTTCGATTAAACTTAATTAAATACAAACAGAAATCAGAAGCTTAACAAGACCTTTTGGAATTCAAAATTTTGTTCTCTCTCCATTGCACCAGTGTAACTTCCAACCAGCATAGTAAAAGTCCTGAAACAAACTGCCGCGGTCTCTCCCACAGCTTCTTATCAGCTATGCCTACATACATAGGCAGGATGGCTGCTCATCCCAAAACTGTTCTCTGCATACAGGAGCGGGACAAAGAAAATCTGTTCCCGCCTTTGTGTTTCTACTGATGGAAACAAATGGTTCACATTTCAGTTCTCTTTGAGTACCTGATGTGTCAAGTAACATTTACACACTGATATTATAGTTCTGCACTCAGTAAACAGTACTTCCTATCTTAATGTTTGAAAAGATATTCAAAGGCTTTTGTACCTTCTCAGATCTCTGGATGATTAGCAGACATCCAGTATATGGGAAAGAGGAGGGATCATTAATAAATTCTAAGATAAAAGAAATTTATGATTCCATCCAGAGAAGAGAAAAGGTAAGGGATGTACAGCAGGAAAAGCAGGAAGAAAAAGTCAAGATACACAGGTTTTTTGGAGAAAACTTTAGACAGTAATGTTTAAAAAATGGACAAAAAAGGAGAACTTACCAATTTGTAGTGCTCTACAAACCGGTCTGCGAATTATGTGGAAGAGGGGAAGAGCAAATCCAAAGGAATCTCAGCCATCCTCCTTTTGCCCAAAGCAAGAAACAGGCTTTGAAGGGAAGTGGGGAATCTCTAGCAGGGGCTCAGAATGTCAAAATACTGCAGCCTTCTGTAGACAGTATCCCTGCCACAGCCAGGCCTGCAAGAGGTAGCCTTTATTGCATTGATGTAGCCTTGGTAACATTTGACAATCGAGTGTGAAAACACAGCCACCGTCCTCCTTACTGAATTTTGGATGCAAGCGTACAATGTGGAGCATACAGTTCTAGCAGTAAAACCGAAATTTTTCTTAATGTTTCAAAATCATCACTAAAGCATTGGGAGTGGTTGGGGATGAGGGCATTCTATTTACAATCTTTAACTATTTCTAAAAACTAAGGTAACTTTTTCAAAAAGTTGTTAAAAATCCAGTATCTTGTTCCTCATTGATAAAGTTAATTCAAAGCCCATCATTGTTGGTGCAAAGTTCAGATTACTTTTCCCATCTGCATACTTTATGTTTATTGATGTTGAATTTTATCCCTTACTGTCATTGATCCTCTGCAACTTAGTGTAAATTGGAAGAGTATTAAAGTAAAAGAGAAAACTATAATAATTATTAGTAAATACAGGTAGAGTTTGAACTCTTATCTCAAAAAAGGAAAATTAATTATGTGCATATTTCAAATGAAAGAAATACAAAAGAGAGAATTCCTGTCATACTGTATGTCCCATCATATTTCTATTAAGTTCCAAGTACAATACACTTCTGTCCCTTTGTCTCTTGGTGCATCTTTATCTGTAATTGTTTTTCCATTTGGGGGGATTTGTTGGGGTTTTTTTTCTCTGTCTTTTATCTGTTGGTTCTTTTACTTCACACTCATTTTTTTTCACATTGCCTTATCCTTCCATCACACTGCTCCCTTTCTCTCCTCATTTAAATAATCCATCAAACAGTGGTATTACGTGTGACTGCATTTTTAAGTATGACCTTAAATCTTTTTATCTGATTTCAGCTGACGTAGATGCAGTCACCTTGGCATTGTTAGTTGACTCAATTGTTTCCTGACTATAACAGAGAGATCTGTTTTTCCCTTCTTGCTGTGTTTTTATTTTGGTGTGGGGTTTTTTTCCCAAGACTATCACTTTGTTTTCAAAATAATCTGGAAGAATTACTAAATATATGGATTACTATGCATGAAATGTCTTTATATTTAAATTTATAACGCATTTTTCAAAAACATAATTTTGTTCCCACAGATTTCTATTAAGTTGGTTTAATTTTGCTGTGTTTATCTAGTATATTGAAGGGAAGCAAAGCTAGACTGCTTTTTTTCCCTGGAAATGGCTTCTGGCAGTTCCTTTCAGGAATGAGCAGAAAAGAAAACAAAATTAAATAGTGCAAGGTGAGAGCTGCTTTGCTCAAACTACTCCCCAAGCTTGCATGACAAAACTCAGGGTAAGCCTCTGAAACACAAAATGATTGAGAAATTTAGGATGTGTTCATTTTAAGAAAAAGGAAGGAGAATGCATTTGTAAATTACCACAACAAGGCTCATTTTATTTATGTCCTTTGTTCCAAAGGCTCTAGAATATGCATGGAGCATATTGACCATCTGCTGAAATCTCAGACCTAGTTAAAGAGTAAGAATAGAACAAATGAGGTGGTTTATGCCTCAATTATATTGAGACACAAGTTTTATCCATCAGTTTCATAATAGATAGCAATAACAAAGAAAATCCCTTGCCAGCCTCTGAGCTATGAGGCAATCATCAAAGAGGCTGTGACTGCATAAATCTGACAATCAGAGCAGAATTTAGCACAAGGACTAGCCCCAAAATCAGTACAGTGATTCTGAACTTACAAACAAGCTTACAAACTTCCCACGGAAGAGACTTAGCATAGTCTATTTATTACATATTCCTTAGCTGGGGAACAGAATGATAACTACTAATGATTACAAACTTGGTATCTACTTTGGTTAAAAAAAAGAAAAGTCTTTTATTTTTGTACAACTCAATGCTTGCATTTGCATTGTTGTAACAGCTGAAGGCCCTAAGTAGGTGATATTGTGCTTGGTATTTTATATGCTATTGATGCCCCACCAAGTTAAAAAATAATGTATTTTTTATTTGAAAGAAAAATAATGGCATTGTGAAGTGATAAATTCCTACCAAGCAGTATTTTTTTACATGCTATCCCAACATTTAAGCAACAAAACCCATAATCAGTCATTCATATAAAAGTTATCCTGAATCTTGGTATCTCAGCAGAGAACAGAGGATGTAACAATAAAATGCAAAGGCAGACTTGAGGTTGTGCAAACTGTCAGGAAGAGGAATGTTCAGAAGACCTGGATCTGTAAAATCAGTTGTTAACACGCTCAGGATTGCTACAGAACTATGAATTCTGTTGGTTCTGGGAACTGTAAGTGAATTATTCACATACTGCATTGCTGAGAAGCATGTAAGAAGTCACTGTGTCATGCTCATAAATACTTTACATATCTTGGTTTACCAAACAATATTATCTTACCTAGTAGCATAATGCTAACTCAGAATTAGCTAAGTAAAGACTACTAGTTAACTGTAAATTGACCTACCCTCATTCTTATTTTTATTCTTTGTCCTAAATAAGCAAACTTCAATCCTTAACAGATGAAAATCAAGCCAGGTCTATCATAATATTTTAGATTATCTTATATCCAAAGAGTGCTATAGCAGAGAAGTTAATAAGAAATGAAACAGTAGTAAAGAAAGAAGATTGACACAGATAGTTCAATGTCTTAAAGAAAGATTAAGAAGAGCTGCTAAGAAGGGACTACTCCAAGATACAGCTGATAAAGATTATTCTACCAAGGAGGCTCTGGGGCTCAGTAGTAAAACTTCATAAGGGTAGGGAGGCTGAGGGTTCATCAGGAATCAGTGGAAATCCTTGGAAGGAAGCAGCATGCTCCAAGCACTCCATCTTTTCCAGAGAGAGACAGAATTAGCTGGTTTAAAGTAATATCTGTGAAAATTTATCAAGGAAGGATTAAGGAGAAATATACACAGATAGGAATGTTTATATCCTATGAACTTTCAGGTGAATAAAAATGTTTTCTTCTGAAGATGATGTTTTTTATGACTGTAATCAAACGCTGACAATACCCAGAATGAAAGAGATGTAGGTACCAAGTTACATGATATGTCAAGTTAACTTGTCTGAGAAACGGAGAAGCTGCAGCCCAAATGATGCATCTTGAACTGTATCATTGTGCCTTTGAGAAAGGAGCCACTTGGCCTTGAGCTGTTGTATTTGACCTGAATCTGTGACACAAAGGGGTCAGAAGAACCTTACAGCTAATGCTCACCCTATAACTAACAGGAAAGCTCTTCTGATTTTTTTAGACGTAATTCTTGAATGCCTTTTGGGAGTCTAGAAATATTTGTCTTTGTTCTGGATATGAGGAGAAGAGAAGATCTATAGTTCTAGTTATGTTTTGGGTTTGCAGTATAAGCTTAGAAAGTAAATGCAGTGTGAAATAGAAATACTGGACAAAAAATGTGAAAGGTAAGAACAAACTTTATTCAGAGATGGTCAGAAGAGATAAAAAAGTGATGCCTTCAAGTAACAACTAAGAAATCTTGTCTGTCATTTATAAAACTGGTCCAGCTCTCTGAAAATCCCTTGAGTGTAGGGATAATTCTTTAGTACTGAATCAGTTTGCATATTGCTAGTTATAAAACTAGAAACCATATTATCAACCGTGAAAGTATATAATTAGTTTCTTTATGGACTTGCAGTTTTTGCTAGATAAAATAAAAACTGTCACCAAATGCAGATGCCATTATGAATATGACAGGTCATTTATGGAAAAAAGGTTGTGTAGAATAACATCTGATAATTTGTTGGAAACATTAGCATATAGATGGCTATGGGATGTGTGAAATATTATCAGAAGAATTCTAATCTAAATTGCTGCAATGTCCAAATAGGATTTAGTGTTTTGTTACTATAATGCTTATAGCAGTTCAGATTTAACCAATTTATAGACATAGCATTCAGTTGTGAATAGAACCATGAATTCTTTCTCCCTCTTAAAATATTGATAGCTGTTGAGTTGAGAGCATCGATTACTGTTATTATACAAAGTTATATGATCAAGTCTTTGAAAGTGACTAATAATCTTGATGAGAAATTATTTTTTGCTCTAAGCCATTTGTATAACAGAGGCAATTTTTGTTTCTAATCCTACTATTTGGCTAAAATTAGAAGGATTGCTTTTATAATTTCTGCATCCAGAAGATTAGGTAAATATTTCCTGAAAAGGAGAAGAGTTTTTCTGTAACTCTGCTCCACTAGGGGTTATATTAGAAAGTAAAGAAAAAAACCTACTTATTTGCAAAGCCACTGCCTGTCTGGGGAATTAAAAAACCCAACAAATTATACCATTTCATGTGTGAATTGTTGATTCTATGACTCTATGAATGCAGTGGTTTAAGGCAGGCTACATTGACTAAGACGATTCATTGGAATGGGAACCAGAAATTTCCCGAGCGTGAAATCAAAGATTAGCCCCATACCAAGAAAATCATGAGATGGTAGCAAAGTTGGAATTCTCTTTCTGGCTGTTCAGGGAACACTGCTACTGAACACACTTCATGTCCTCCACTGCTTGCGTGGACCAGGCAGATATTTTTGACTTTGAGCTTAGTGCTAGGAATCATCCATCAGATCATAGAATCAGAATAGTTTGGGTTGGAAGGGACCTTTAAAGGTCATCTACTCCAAGCACTCTTCAAGAAGCAGGGACATCTTCAACTAGATCAGGTTGCTCAGAGCCCCATCCAACCTGACCTTGAATGTTTCCAGGGTTGGGACATCTACCACCTCTATAGGCAACTTATTCCAGTGTTTCATCACCCACATTGTACAAAATGTCTTCCTTCTACCTAGTCTAAATCTTCCCTCTTTTAGTTTAAAACCATTACCCTTTGTCCTATAGCGACAGGCTCTACTAAAAAGTATGTGCCCATCTTTCCTGTAGGCCCCCTTTAAGTATTTAAAGGCCACAAAGATCAGAGATAACACCTGATTTTTCATGAGGATGCTTGATGTTCTCTCTAAGAACTTCCACAAGAGCATTTGTAGCAAAAATAATACTTGAACAGCTGCACATGTATATGCTACTTAGGTGTCTTTGCTACAAAACTCAACATGGGAAAGTAAAGCCCTTTGCCCAAAAACCAGCGTCTGCTGCCAAATATTTCTGCCTGCTAAACAGGTTGCTCCATCTCCCCCAGGACTATGCCTTCTAATTGGAATTTCTCTCCATCAGTTTGTTTGGGTTCTGTGGGCCTTGTAGTCAATATTAATACACTTGCATTCCTTTTTTTTTTTTTTTTAAGTAAACATACATTATTTCCAATATCTGCAAAGATATAGGGAATATAATTTTCTGCAGCTAAGCACATCCTAAAAGAGCTGCAGACTAAATACGAAGAAGCAAGATTTCTTCCTGCTTATTTCAGAAGGAGCCTCCTTCTAATCACGCCTTTCAGTAATAGGAAATAGGGATTAATTCCTCAATAAATGAAGTAATTTTAAATATTTGTATGTAAGTGGGTCAGAAAATATATGTAACTTATATGATGGACAGGACCTAGTTCTGAGCTGATTCGGGGGAAAACTTGAGGGTTTTAATTGCGAACGTAATCTATTGTGGCAAATGTAATAGCAGCTTCTGATTTTTTTTGTAGATTAAAAATCATTAAAAAGTTCTAAGCTTTTTCATATTAGTTCCCCTATTTAGTGTAGGAAAACAATTTTTATAGAAGGAAATGATGGAGGATATGTGCTGGTTAGGTTTTTTTTGTATTGTTTTCAAGAATCTGGTTAATTACTGAACTAGATCTTACATAAGATAAAAGACCATAATCAAAATTCTAGGCATGCATCTCAATTACAGCTTGTGTTTGTGTTCTGTGAAAAAACATCTACCTACACTTCAGCTAGAAGAGCTTTCAGATCATTAACAATGCAAAATGATTTAAGGACATTTCCATAATTATTTAGGGCCCAAAGACGGCCCATTCTGAAAATACTGGGCCATATTTCTTGTCCTGAATGCTTGGATCCAACTGTTTGACTCTAAAGTTATCAATACCTCAAACAAAGCTGCACCATGTGATCTTGGAAAAGCAAGGATCTTCTCTAGAAATGAAGTTGCCTCTGCAGCAGCAGCAGTAATGTCTTAAACCGCGTGCTCTTCCCTACCAAGTAACTTAAAGGAACACAGGATGAAAAAGCCATATCAATCTGTTATTAATTTGAATTACATTGCATGCTCTCAAAATTCTAGACTCCTAACGATGAATCTGCAATACATGGGGAACAGGGGGAAAAAGGAACTTGTACCAGTAGCTAGATACAAAGATTTGTGAAGTTGAACCCCTTGTGAGCAAAGGGAACCACTCTAGTGGCTGCTCTTTCCTAAGATGAGCCAAAACACTGCTCTGTGTCTCTCCTCAAAGCAATCATATAAATATAAAATTAACTTCTTCATTCCCCTCTGACTAGGTCAACTAATTGCACTGGTTGATTGTTAAAATGAGTGTTAAGTGACTTCTCTTTCAAATTTTCTAATGCAAGAGTAACACAAAGTCATTTGACTTGATTACCTGCTGCATTAATTGGTGGTTTGATCATTTGAATGCATTGATTTATTGATTCAATTTTAATTGTGACTTTGATTGTCACAGCTATGATCATCGCCCTGTGCCACTTTTAATTAGCTTTGTGAAACTGTAGTACATCAGATTGATAATGTGCTTGTTTAGCTTTATTAGAAGCATGAGCAAGCAAATATAAAAACCATAAAAAATGCAGAGATTTATATTTCTTCCACCAATTTTCCACATGGGTCATGTACTCAAGGGCAAAAAAAATATTAATGTATTTGCAAACTACTTGGCTCACCTATTAATTAATATTAAGTCATTCATATTTGACAAAAATGAGATTAGAATATGCTTCTTTAGTCTAAAGATTAGGTCATGTAGATTAAATACTAGGTATCTAGATATTTCACACTATTTTCTTTGGACTATTTTAAAGGACCCTGGGTTTGGATCAAAATTATTTCTTCTAATAAAATTTCCATTTTAGTCAGAACATTTTTATTTTTTCTGATCAGGTGGAAACTAAAATGGAGACATCTTTGGCTAAAAAAGACCTGAGACCTTGCTACAACTTTGAGTTAGCAAAAATGAAATCTTTTTCAACACAAGATTTGAAAATCAACATTTTGAGAACTTGGGTTTCTTTCAGAAAATAATTGACTGTACTCACTGATCTAATGAATCTCAGGAAGGAGAAGCTGGAATTTCAAGCCCACCCAAAGTACCATTTTAGCCCATTAATATTGCTTTTCTACTTCAGCCTCATCATTATCAACAAGTATGTTACATCCCCATTGCCTCTTCACAGAGCATGGCTATGATCCTCAGGAAAAAGCCTAAGTTCAGCTCAATTATTACCAGTAACAGAAGAATCTTTCATTCAAGTTTCACAAGTGTGAGTAAGCTCCTGGCTTTAGGTGCCAAAGATGAGTCTGGGGAGTACCTACTATGTTTCCTTCCTCTGTAGCTTTTCTGAAGCACAGGGGTCATGCAAGGAGCAGGAAACCAAGACCGCATGGTGCCTGCTGGGTTGGCCTCCAGGTCTCATACAAGAGCATTCCAAGCACAAACCTAGCAGACATCTTCCATCGGAAAAGAAAAATACTTTCTCTTTTTTTTTTTTTTTTTTTGGTACATATTTAAATATCTGCTTAAAACTACACAACTTCAACAGACAAAATTTAAGGCCTTATTTCAAAATATCCTGTGTCCTGGTAGCTTGAGCACTCTCATGGAAAAGGGGGGATGTGAAGTTTAAAATTTAACGAGGGTGAGATATCCTTAATCCAGGTCTCCAGCCAATAAAATGAGACCTTTTTGATGATGGAATGTGTCCTTTATTACCACTACATACTTCACTGGCATCCTGACTCCACTACATTCATAAAACAAATATTGGAGGAGGCAACACAAACAGCAGAGCATGAAGGACTGGGAGAAGAATACTCACCTTGTGATTCCCATGAAGCTTAAATCTGAAATAGGTGCCAGGTAACTTAACCATCAAGACCTGGGTTCTTTTGCACAGCTGAACATATATGTACCAGCATCTAATGAGCTTTACTGATTGAAACTTCAGGATACAGAAAGTGTCCTGGATACATGAGGGATTTGTGTCATCTGTGTAAGGTTGGGCATCTAAAATGGCAGCTAGATGCCCACATAGGCCAAGGGGAAGCCCTGTAGCACAATGTCAAAAGCAGACAGGGCCAACAGCAGTGCTTTTCAGTGCGGCAGATACGATACAAATAAAGACACTGACGTCTTGTTTGCAACTTCACAGAGGCCTGACTGTCTTGGGAGCTGGGCATGTTGTCCTCTCCCTGTGCTGTCCCCGCGGCAGCAGAGATGTGCAGGGACCAGGAACACACTGAGAAGCCCTGACATACTACCAGGGAGCAGTTTGTGGTGGCCACCTCCCACTGCACTTCCAAGCCTGCAAGGGGCTGGGAGGAAACCTTTGAGGACCTATTCCTTCCTGTTGTTCACATCATTGAAATATTTGTCAGTTGCAAATGATGATGGGCCAAGGTCAAGTTCTAACAGGCACCTCAAGATTTGTCACTTGTTAAAGTACAACAGCACAGTTATTTATTCAAAGAACCCTGAAATTTTGCCTAGTTGTTAAGTAAGAAACACTGCATCATTACAGCATCATTATGTTGTAGTTTTCATTTACAACTTTTGGCTGGATTTTGGCCTGAAGATGAAAGGAAAGCATTGTTTCTGAAGATGTTAGCAAGGCTATTTAGCTATTTCTCCTTTCTTTCCATTCATTTATATTATTGCATTATACAATGTTAAAGCACCAATTAACTCACAGAAGATGTTCCAGGTTCTCATGATTATTAATCTCTGCTTTTCAAAGGGCTAAGTGAACTACTGTTGTGTAAACCCAGAGCATTATTCATGAGGCTGTGGCTGAAACGGCATTTCTTTCAATCTCCGACAAGATCAACCATATCCTTAATGAACAAGAGCAAATGGGAAATAAATCCAACAGAGGATTTTGATATTGAATCTGAAAAGACTACAGTCTATCAGTCTTGGCAAGACAACTGCATAAAAAAGAGAAAAATAATGTTTGTATTATGCATGCTGAAAAGAAAGAAGGAAATGTGTCCTGGTTGCATGAAAACATTAGGAATACTGTGATGATCAGCTTTGCTATATAAACCTCACATATATCAGTAGGTACACCTTTCCTACTTCATAGCATATCTGCTATGTTAAAAACAAACAAACAAAACCCTTTACGTTTCCAGGAACCCTTGCTTTGTATCCTTGATTATAATCTCACTGATTTTATTATTCTGCCTTGGCTCCTCTGTGTATTTAGAACAGTATGCAACAAATCTGAGACTGCAAATGAAAAGAAAAATAATTTCTCTCATTTTAAGGGACAAATTTAGTATATCTTTGCATCACATTATTTCTATTAAGCCAGTCTCTGCCAGGAGGTGGTTCAATTCATGATTTAATCAGAAAAACTGCTTTTTCTCAAATTCCTTTACATAGTAAAAGTGTTTTTCCCTCCGCGATGATAATTTCTGCAGCATAAGCACCATACCATAGCACTAGACTAACTCACTGCCGCTAGCACCCACCAGTACATAGGCAGCAGCTTTTTGCATCATGTGGCATTCGGTGCTACTTTTCCACCCAGTGCACAGATGGAGGTAAATCCTTGCCCCTGATGTAAGACTTCCATATGAAAGCTGGGGAGGCAGCAGGTACCCCTGCAGGACTGCAGGAGAGCTTTCTGTCCTCCTCACTCAGGCAGACAAATTCTCCTTCTGGAGGCCTCCAACCACAAGTAGTCTTTGCTCTGGCTGTATAGGATTTTATGTACTTCCATGAGGACTTTACAACTAAGCATCTGAACTTTAGGCAGCAATTAGCAGCCACGAAAAGAAAACTTGATCATATCCTTCAGTTCATTAAGTGCCTTTAATTACGACACTCACATTGGTCAACAGCAGCTGGCTATTCTAAGCTATTTTTATTCACCTGCATTAACACCCCAATCACTTCTTTCTGGTAGTGGTGCTTTGTTTGTACTGCTGCGATGGGGGCCCCTTTCTGTTATGCACTGTGTATTTTTTTCAATATCTATTTACTTGAAAGAGTTTGCCACCCAAGTATAAAATCAGAAATGGACACAACAAAGATGAGGGAGTCCTAAGGCAACAATGAAATTATTACAATATAAGGAAGGAAAAACGCTCATGTCAAACCAGCCATAAACCTAACCAAGTAATTTGAAGACTGCAATCATATATAATCTGCATGTGAGAGGGGACCATACTGGGAAGACTCTGCTTGCTCTTTTGTCTACGAGGGCGTTGCTAAAAACGTATTCCCATCCCTTTCCAGGGGAGTAAAGTTATGCCAGTTTTCATAATTTTGAAGGAGATGGAAGAGGCTGATTAAACTAGCACATTTCGCAAGCAACACTTCAGTCAGCGTCGCTGAATCTACACCTTTCATAGGAAAATAAATTTTGGCCCAAATATTTAATTCGGTTCTTCTATTGGTGAACAGTTACTCTGGCCATGGACATGAAGACATAGAACATGCTTGTATGTCACTCAGGTTTGTCAGCTAGAGCACATTAATCATTCATAGCTGCTTTGGCAAACCACCAAGGAAGGCTTATTCTCAGATATGTGCAGTGCTAATTTCACCAGAGATTTTATATAAAGTAAATAATTAAATACATGTGAACCAAAATCATAAGACAGCATAGGTGTGGAGCTGTCACCTGCCAAATTCACTCTGTGTTGTGCCCAGCTTCCTAAGCAGTGGTTTTTATCAAATGGTCTTTGCTTCTATGCTTAGGTAGAGCATGTTACTAAGACACTCTATTAAGAAAAAGAAAGCTCTTGTAGAGGGTGGGTTGTTTTTTTTCCAGCTAATTTGTGTAATATTGCTGCATCATTTGTACCCAATTCAGTGACAAGCTTGTAAAGGGACTTTATCACACTCTGTGCCTGCAACCAATTAAGAGGAAAAGGGCCTTTGTTCAGCTAATCATCTGAGTGTTATCAAAATGATCCTTCTGGGCCCCATTTAGAAGTCTAAATACCTCTGGCAGTTGAAGTGTTGTGCACGTAAATAATTAAAATTATAAATATCTCTAAACAAATGAAATTGCTAGTGATCTGGTAGTTTGCCAGTAAACTCCTGCTCAGTGAGTTCACTGAGCTGAGAACAACAGAGAAGATGCTGTAATCGGACAGCATATGGCAAAGTTTCATTTAAAGTTTCCAAATAGCGTTCTTTTTCTGACTCACGTTTAAATGTTGTGCTATGGAGACAGAGGATATATAACTCAGTTTGTGGTAGAAGACAGATGTTCCAGGCAACAAGAAATTAAAGGAATATACTTCAGGTATCTGACTTCATGTTTTTCTTTGTATTTTTATGCCCCAAAAGCAATACCACAGAAGTCAAATGTCAGACTTTAAGTAGTTTACTAATAGAAGTCATTTTACATTCTTTAATCGAACTCTTCTCTTGTTTAAAATAGTTCCATGAGCTTCATGAATTAAACATTTTGCAACTGCCGAGTCTAACTTCATTTTTGTTTACTTGCACTGTAAATAGTAATAATATCTTTATATGCAGTAATATATGACGTACAAATACATCCATTTATTTATGCATCAGAAATACCAAAACTGAGTTGAAGTCAGACAGGCAAGGAAGTAAAAGGACTTTGCACACATAATTATGAGTTTGTAATTTGGTCTGGAGTGATGGCTTACAGATCCAGAATTTTTTTCAGTGCACATTTTGGAAATAGCTGTGGATTTCGGTATTCAAAGATGTGAAAATTCACTTCCACTTAAAATGCTTTACTTTTCAGGTGCTTGAGCAGCACCTTAAATAATTCATTTCTTTTTCTATTTAAATGGAATTTCTTCAAAAAGGTCATCTGCCTGTGAAATGTAAATAAACACACTAATAATCTCAGAGAATGAAGAAAACCCAGCCACACTCACATATCATTTCCATTTTGTGCAACTGTGATTAGAAATAGTGCTTGCAGAAATAAGATTTACAGCATGACATCAAATTCTGGCCACCTACAAATGGCTATACTGGATGAGAAAAACGGCCCATCATTATCCTATCCCCAGCAGTGGCCATGAACACAAGCCTAGGGAAAAGCGAAAACAGGGCATGCATTTATGATATCCCCCATGAGTACACTCAGCCTTTGCCTGTTTTATGCTCAGAGGGGTTCCTGAGACTGATGTGGATTGTTATTTAGTTCTCCTCATCTGATCTGTCTTCCAAGAACTTGTCCAGTAACATTTGAATCCATGTAAAATTTTTGCTCCCAAAAAATCCTCTGGAAATTATTTCCACAGGAGCACTACCCACTGCAATGCACTTGTTCTCCTACTGACAGAGGTAATGCACATTTTCTAACCATGCTTTCCGTGTCTCCCATCATTCTGCAGATCTCTGTCATATTCCCCCTGCAGCAGATGAATAAAGTCAGTCCTGCCTCACACACAAACTCTCTCCTACCGTTGAGCATTCCCATCACCTTTCCCTGAATCTTTTTTAGTTCTAATGTGTCTTTTATTAGAATGAGGGAATGAAAACTGCACACCATGAGCCAGGTGTGGGAGAACTAAGAAATTTATTCCAGTGGCATAACAATGTATTCTGGTTTGTACTCTGTTCTTTTTCTTACAATTCTTAACTCTGGATTTGGTTAGACTAAGCACTGAGCTGATGCTTTGAGGGACTTCAGGACAGAACCTCCCTCCTGAGTGCTAACTGCCATCTCAAATGCCTTTTGACTGAATGCATTATTTTACACAAAAATGAATGCCATCTCTTATTTGACTACCTAGTCATAATATTTAATAAAGTCTTTTACAGTTCTCCACAACCTGCCCTTGTCTTGTTACCAAATCACCAGTAAATTTTCTTCCCTCATTTTACACCCTGTTTTATAGATCATTGTGATGCGACATCTTCTCTTAGACCTGTCCAGACTTCCTCTTCCCAAGGTAGTATGACACATTAGGATGGAATAAGTTCCCAAACCAGTGCTTTTCCAAGTCACTTCATAACAATACACTCTCCCATCACCATTTGCTATCTGTTCTCATAATTATTCTTGTTTGTTTCTGGACAAAGTCAGCACATGAGAAGAAAATATATTTAGCAGGCTGCTTGAGAGGAACCTTCATCCCAGGCTCTGCTGATGAGTGACTTTCCAATTGCAAGTTCTTGCAAATATATTTGCTTCATTATACCCACACTTACAAGTCTGAGAATGTTGGAAACAAAGTAATGAATACAAATGAAAATTTACCTTTAAAATAGTAGTAAGACGATTGCATCTTCTATTACTGTGGAGACAGTGATTAGTTACTTTGCGTCTTTTAAGCCTTAGACCAGTTTTGGTGCCATTGATTGAGACAAAGTGATATTTCTTGAAAACCTCTTAAAGACTATGTGCTGGAAGAGCTGTTATTCATCACTATTAACTCTCTACCCTAAGTTATTCTAGTCAACATTTGTATATATTTCTTTGTTTCACAGGATTCTTCAGACAGCTGATTAGATTGTCTCGTTGCATGCCAGTATGATCAGCCAATGTTATTCTTTTTCTTCGCTTCTTCTGTGCTAATTTAAGGTAATTATTTTCTGTCTCACCTGTTGACTTAAATTTTCCCAGGAGCGTAAGGGCCAAATCCAGTAAATATTTTTTGAAAATAGAGACTACCATAGTTATTTATATCTCTGTGAATTATAGAATTAGGTATAAAAGATTTATTTTAATTGATGAAACACTGGAAAAATTCTGAGGTAAAGAGGTCTACAAATGTAAACTTTCAAAGGAAGTTTGCAGGGCTTCTGGTATTAGTTCTGCTACAGTTATTACCATTGTTGTTGCAATGTTATGACATTTTTAGCTATTGATATTTTTTTCTCCTCATAAAGATATAATATACAAATTGTCAGGAATATGATGAGGAAAGAACCCAATATAAAAAAAAAAATCTTGGGGAAATAGTACCCTCTTGACATTTTGTCGTGGGAGGACGAGGACACTGATTTTACCTGTCATGAAATAATAACTCCAGAGGTCACATCAGATAATGAGATGTGGCTGGATATAGAAGAATTCAGTCTGATTTATCCATCTCATTCCTTCAGAAGCCGAACAAATCCACAGGTCAAGGTTTTCAAAGACAGGTTACAGAAGTCCAATTCTGAAATATATTTATGCTGAAGTAAAGGCCTAGACCTCTGTCCTAACTCCTAAATCCCATGAAGAGTTACTGAACTCAGACAGAGTTTCCAAGCAGATGATACACAGAACTGGAGTCTCACTGATTTGCTTTTCAAAAGATTTACCATTCAGCATTTCCCACTGAAACCAACAGCACCTGCTGACAACTTGTCAATTCTGACAGTACCACTTTCTATGAGTCCAGCTACAAGTCAGGAGTTAAGCTAAAGATGTGATAATCCATTCCCAATATGCAAACAGAGGATGTAGGAATCGGTGATTGCATTTAAAACATCTTTACTGATGTTTCAGAATTGTTTGTCCGTACCGCATACAATTTTCATTTAGTGTGTTAACTCTTAAAACTAGATTCCTCTCTTAATTTCTGCCAAATGCTATTTTCATTCTCCTAATCTAAATTGAACTGTGTGATGCAGCAAAGTACATTTCCTCAATAACTCTGGACTTACATAATTTTCTCACATCCCAAAGTCTAACATGAAGGATACAGCATGAAGTAATGCTACGTTTATAGATGGGAAAGTAAAATTAAGATAAAAATGCCATTACTTTACTTCGGGGGAAAATGTAATTGCAAGGTTTGAAACTAATTTGAATATTATTTGAGAAACTGGATGACTGTGTGCAGAGCTCTGCAGGACATGGCAAATATACTTGTTACTCTCTCCCTTTTGAAAGATGCAAAGGGAAAAGATGTTAGCCTTGAAGTGGAAGGCATCTGGGGTTTTTATATTATTTTTATTTCATTCTCCACCTCATCGTGATAAGAGGAAATGTTTTTTCACTGGAAAAAGACCTACTTTAAATTAAGCTTCATATGAAAAGGAAGCTTTAATAAAGATGTTTGAAATATAAATTAACAAGAAATGAAGTAGTCGATGGACAGAAAGCTTCAAGAGCCGTGGTTCAGCTACTGACCTACCTACCTGTTTACATGATAAATCCTCATTAGCCTGTCATCACTATAGTATCCAAAAAAATCAAAACTGTAATATACTTATCTTCTGTACGTCTCAGTGAAAAATGGAAGTAGTTTCTCCATATTAAGTGAGTGAGTTATGGAGACGTTAAAATTACCTTCTTAAGGTCACACAGGGCATCTGAATAGGGACTTTCTCATTGTTGTTCTCTTTTTTTTTTTCTGTTTAGGCTACAGTCTCTTGGGATCAGTGCCTTTTGTTTTTTTTTCTAAATCATACATATGGCCTAACATAATGTGACCTTGTGCAAGTCTGCACTAAGTGCAAGTCTGCTCGGTGTTAATGTGGTGAAATCCTAAATAATATAATTCATCAGAAGATGAGAGATAAAGAACTGTAGAGGAAAATTAGAAGTCTTAATTTAATTTTAAATGTTTCACCTTCTAATTACTCAAGAAAAAAATCAATTTAGACAATTCCATGCTTCATTTGCTTTGGAACATGTAATTTGAAGTGTTTGGGTTTGTACATTGTCTTACTTTTTGTACTACTTTTACTGGAAAAGTATAGAATAAAAGTTAGGAAGAATATGACAATTACTTAAAAAAATTTTACATTGTTTGAAACTTTTTCATGGAAAAAGAAAGAAAAAATGTAAATGAAATCTATTTTTCTCCCCAGCTTTTACAAGTTTACCAGGTTTGGGAAGAATGAAGAAAAAGGAAATTTGAAAATATTAAAAATAAAAATATCCCATTATTTTTAGAAACATATCTTTTCAGAATTCCTTCATCAGATATGAAAAAATAAATGTTGTGAGAAGGAATATTTTTCAGTAACTTTTTGTTTCAATTAAACTCAGTGTTTCTCCTTACATTTCTTGAAGTAAATCTCAGCAACATTTGATAATACTGATGATAATGAAAGCTGTTTCATCTTAATTGTCTGGCCCTGGGCTACAGTTTTATGATACAAATTATTCAGAGAAAACATTAGCTTAAAGTATTTCAGACTCTCTTTGCCTCCTACCACTTCTTCCCACCTCTCAGTCATTCTCACCTACTACCTTTACTGTGCCAGGAAATTGTTTGTAAGGTCGCGCTGCCCACCAGATCCTGGAGCAGATGGACACCAAGAGGGTAGCATGATACAAATGTGAAACCAAGGAAGACCCTTTCTCCTGTGAAGCCAAGAAGTTAGTCATTGTTAAATAAGTTATTGTAAGTAAGTATCCATCTTTTTTGTCCACTCAAATAGCATTTGGCCCAACACTCGGCATCTGAAGTTTGGGCTACTCTCCTAGGCTCTCTCTATAAGCACTGGAAAGAAACAGTAACTTCTTGAGGACAGTATGTCTCATTCTAAATCCAGTGTCTTAGGATAGGTGAATAACTCTTTCAATACCTATATTTCTTTTTAAAAAAATAATTTATAATTAAATGTTTAAAGTAGGTGAGATCATTTCCATCTACCACCTTCCATCATTCTTGAATTTAAGATCTTGATGGATAAATGTGTAGACAATTAAATAAGGAAAAGAAAGATGATCCAGTCCCTGTTTTAGGAATACCCTGCTAAGGAGACAACATATGATACGAAAAAGAGGAAATATAACTGAGTAGTTGAATCAAAGATATCTTTCATGTTGGTGAACCAGATTTTTCTGAGTCAAAATTAATTTCACATGTTTAAATATTGAGTGTTTGGGGTCTATACATTTGAAATGCAGGCCATGACCCCAGTTAAACACCCTGTCCCTGTACTGCAGATCCCGACTTGCAGGTGGTACACACAAAGGTCTCAGCTTCTGCGCTGAAGACCAGAACTGCAGCAGTATTCATGGGCATCTGCACAGGATACCACATTTACAGAATCAAAATATGACGATTATTTGTAGCGCATCAGATGAGACCATCATAATATTAGGTATGGTACAGATAAATGAAAATACAGTTCATCCTCCCAGAGCATGATTTAAGGCTACAAGAAGAATCAGTGGCAGGTTACATTCAGGCAGATGAGGCTCATACACCACACAGAACCTATTCTGGACAATATAATTGGCTTGCTGTATCAGCATTCATTCAAAAGTTTGTAGGCATTGAAGCAACCACCTTGTATTTCTCCTCAAACTAATCTTTTCTATCAAGAGAGGTTGGAAGAGGTAGGAAGAGGTGTTCTGTGCTGCACTGCTGTACCTGCATGGGGTCTAAGATGTTGCTCCCAGAAGCACTGAAACAGTGAGAGAGGCAGAACAACTGTAGGACCTGCCTCTCCCAGGCAACTCTGCTGCCCGAAATTGCAATTCTTCCTTGTGCACAGAATAGTTGCTTTATGCTTCCTGGGGACAATCAGTACAGTGAACATCTGGTGCACAGAGATAAATGTACATGTACACCATCCAACGTGTTCTTTTTTGCTCAAAGTGGATAATAACAATATGAGCTCAGTGTTTCTTGATAAACTCACTCAAAGCACTGATTAAAGAGAAAAATGTCCTGCATTCTAATAAATATTCATAATTCTCTATAAGTCAAAGCTGTCTCTGAAAAGAACAGGGCATACCTTTAAGGTTAGTTTTATGAGTATTTTGATTCCATTGTCATAAGCTCCTTATGCCACTGCACAAGGAGTGAATTTTACTCCTTATAATAAAATCTATTTAAATTTACTGAATACTAGCCCATTTTTCAGTCACAATAAAAACGATACTCTAACATTCTCCTTCTACTTAGCCTAGAAAGCAAATACTTATCTTCTGGGATATGTTTGTGTACACAAAATAATTCATTTGTCTGTAAATGCAAACCAATTATTCTAACAACATAATCTATGGAAAGAAGAGCCAGAAAAAATAAAACCTTATAATAAAATCTATTTAAATTTACTGAATACTAGCCCATTTTTCAGTCACAATAAAAACGATACTCTAACATTCTCCTTCTACTTAGCCTAGAAAGCAAATACTTATCTTCTGGGATATGTTTGTGTACACAAAATAATTCATTTGTCTGTAAATGCAAACCAATTATTCTAACAACATAATCTATGGAAAGAAGAGCCAGAAAAAATAAAAACAAGAAGTCATCCCAGATTACAAACACCTTTGAATTCCAGAATACTTTGATGAACATAATGCAAAAGCACACACCATCTGCAAAATTCATATTTCCTATAGATTGATTGACAGGGAGAGCAGATAGTTGGTTCCAGACTACGTGTGAACGAGTGGCAGATTTTGTTCTGTATAATATATTTAACAATACCCACATTGACATTTTGTAGCATTATCATGCCAGCACATGGTATTATGAGTAGAAGATTAAAAAACATTTAAAGCATTTAATGGACTTAATTTCAACAACTGACCTTTGCTGACATTACTTAAATGCTGTTTTGCAAAGAAAAAAAATGTAGCTTCAATTGTTCACAGCCTGTCAGCCTTTCAAATTACTGCAGGAACAAATCCTTTTTTTTTTCTTTAGCAAACTGGCAGCTTTCCCGTTGGCCTGCATAGAGGACTGTTGAACAAGCTCAGGCACTGAAGGAGCAAAAGGAGATGTCGATAATGTTGTGAGAACACTGTTAGCAAAAAGGTTTTTCTTCATAGGCTGAATGCACTGCTGTCCTCTTGCTAATCGGAAACTTCGACATATTGTCAAACTCTTTCATCAGAAACCAGTTTCTCCTTGGGTTGTTTTTGGTCTAATAACACTGCTTGACATTTCCAGGTGTTTGCCCTGAACTATGTAACAACACTATGGCCGGGTGAAACTTCTGAGCTACTTCTCATCCAGTACCCTACTGGGAGAAAACTAAGTGCCCTGGCAAGTATAATTTATTGCAGTGTTTCAGATGCCAATGGAATAAATAAGTGCAATTTTAACTGCTGGTGAAAAGGTAGTCTATGGTTATTTACAATAAAAATTGAAAGAATCCTCCATTATTTTTTCATTCAGAACATCAGATTTTTAAATAGATTCCTAAAAATGGAGGATGGTGGAATGGGAAGTTTGGAAACTAAACTAATGTGAATACCATGTGTATAGAACAAAAGGATGTAGAAGATCAGTTTTCCCATTATATCTTCCCTTTAAACCCGAATAACTATGTTTATTCCAGTTGTTCTAAAATTATGCTTTCATTTATTTACATGTTTACGTTGTTTTCTTTACTCCTACTTACCGTAACTACATTAATTTCCTTACATGTTCTTGAATGTTTTCCTCAAACAACAAAAAAAGCATCATGAATGAATACCAGTCCAGTTTCCCCTGGCATCCTTCTGCTCCTTTCTCTTGTGGTAAAACAAACTCAAGGGAGCTCTTTTTGCAGTTGATACATCTTCATTTTCTTCTGACGAATACTTAAAGTAAGCTTTTAAGCTTTAATTCTAGTTTATACAAATTTACCTTTTAAACTTCCATTAGAATTTCTACACCTTAAATATTCAATGATAATTAACATTTTTCTAAACCTGAATATTTTCGTCCACAAGGATCAACCAGGTTGACATAAACAACATCAACTAGAATTTCTAATGCCTGCACAGGTCATTACACATCCTATTTAACCCCTAATAACAATGATTTATATACATTATCTTCTTTTTCATTATCCTTGTCCATCACCATAAACTGTTCCATCTTGCTAGAGAACGGCCCGCTTTCGTAAAATTTTCTTACATAAAACTAAAGTGAATTCAATTTATCATACTATTTAAAAAGAGGATTTGGGCATACAGAAAAATGTCATTTTTCCAGTGAAAAACAAGGGCAACCAAAGGTATAATGACAAGCTGTCTTCCTGCTACTCGTTTGCTAGGGGCAAAACTGGTGTTCAGCTCAGGCAACACCAGCAACGGGGAAGGTCTAACGTTTCCTCATAACCTTACAAGCGTTTACTTGGGCTTGTTTCTCATTTTTCTTTGAAATTTAAGTCAGAAATTAGAGTTTGCTAATTTAAAAAGACAATTTAAATGAGACCCCTCATTTCTAATTTAAATGAGAGCCCTGCTCTGATGTCTGTGTATCAGCAAAATGGAGGACCCTTTGTACTGACAACAACTAGATGAAAATATAGAGGTACGATTACTGACATTTGTGTGCTTCAGGTGTGTTAAACTCTGCATAGCATCTTGACATTAATAACACAGCTGCCTGATAACTTTGCCTATGTTAAGCTAAAGTTATTGTTAAACGTAGTGATTTTTCAACCCCATGGCACTTTGAAGTGTGTGTTAGTACCAGGACATGCATCCTCTTTTGAAATCCCTGTGCGATCTCTCTCTACCTGCTGTGCTTAATTTCAAAATCCAATGCTATCATTAGGGAAAGAGAGCCGTTTCCTCTTTTGTCTATGTGCTCTATTTCACACCAATTTCAGCAAAAACCTTCTACAGTTCTTGCTGCAAATTGATCCTGTGTAGCCCTGTCTGACCTTCAGACCCTACAAAGTGATATTTTTTTAAAGTTTAAAACCTTGCGCTATGACAGATCTAAATAGCCAGGGACATGTTTGGTCCTGTTGTAATTCCATTGAAACTATATCATTTACAAAAGGAATGAGTTTTTACACAAGCAGTGCATTTTTCTAGCAGTTAGTACATCCCTGCACAGTATTATTGTGCAGAGCGCAATCTGCTTTTGTTCGTTTGACTGGAAAGAAAAGAGAATGAAAAGGAGAAGAGTAACTCCGAGTCTCACCTGATGGTTGCTGCATAGACAAAAGCACCTTATTTGAGAGGTTGGAGGAATGGCTGGACCGCTGGCTCTTCATGGAACTCACAGTTATATACAGTCTGCACCAACCAATATCCTAGAATTCATCTTGTTCTTCAATTTATAACGCTATTTTCACATTTAAGTGCGATCACCTGCTCCTACAGGAAACATTTTTTACATCCTTTTCCTAATACACTCCTTCTTTAGATATCTAGTTTTAAAAGCTGTTATTTGGTACTAATGTTCATTAGGTTTTGTTAATAGAGGCAAAATAAAGTTTGTTTGGCCACTCCCCACCTGTGTTTGATAAATGC
Organism: Stercorarius parasiticus; assembly: GCA_013396915.1. Lineage (NCBI taxonomy): Eukaryota > Metazoa > Chordata > Aves > Charadriiformes > Stercorariidae > Stercorarius > Stercorarius parasiticus. The sequence continues at coordinate 210,239 of VWZL01005586.1, forward strand.
TACAATTAGGCCTATTTCTGTATTTCAACTCCAAATTTGCAGATTTCCAAACTTAAATACCGGGTTTGGGCTTTACCTGTTACTAGGAGAAACATATTTTTGTGATAAGACAAGACTTATCAAGAGATTTTGCACAACATTTTTTTAAAATAAGTTGTTACCAGAAATTAAATAACTTGTTAGGCAAAAGCAGAGTAAGGAAGGGGCTGAACAGAAAAAAGTGTTCTTGAACGTTCCAGCACAGGCAGAGTAGTTTCTACAGCTCTGCTTCATGGGACACAAGCTGTTTTTGTAATGCTAGAAAGGAGTGACTTTACTAGTGTCCTGCAAATACCTCCTGTGGGCACTGCATTCCTGGGAGAAAAGAGAAGCTGCAGCCTGCAAGGCACTCTAAGAAAACCTTACACTGTCTGCCTAAAAAGGAAGAATCCTTTTTCTCTGACTCCACAATATTTCTGGGCAAGGAAACATGATTAACTTGGCTCTGAATTATTATTATTAATCCACACAAAAATGAGGTCTGAAAATACATCATATGTAAGAACAGATTCTGAATCAGCTATAAAAGCCCTAGAGTATCTTCAGCTCTGTAGTGAGTTTTACGGGATACAGTCAGACAAATAGCATTAAATTCAATGGTCTGCTGGGCTAGAAACATCAATATTGACCTAACTCTGCAGTTCTGATTAGAGAGGATTTCAGTGAGAGTTCTCCTGGAATTACAATACTGGAATCACGCCCAGTGTCTCTGGAAAGTCAAAATGGCACCACAGATTACTAAGCATGCCTGTTCACATATCAATGGATCCATCCAATATTTGCTCTTATATTTGCTTTGAGAATGCCACAGTAACACAGATGGTGCAATTAGGTGCTTGGCTTTGATAAGTTGCACCTGCTTTTATGGCCTCAGAACATAATGTCTCTCACCATTTTATTTCGTGTAGTATTTTTTTTCAGCTGCTGGAAAAGTACTTCTTGTTTGCACTGCACTACTTCTGGGTCAGCAAGGAATTCCTGTCTTTACAGGAATATAGAACCACTTTTTTATCTACTGGTGGTAATGGGACCATAGGATTTTTACCGTCATTTGGAAAATCATGCCACAGTGTGACGTGTGAAACAAAATTGCCTTTTGCACACAAATGCTTTTCTTCGGTGAACTCAAAGAAAGTCTGCAATGACAAATGTTCTGGATAGTAATGACAATCTACCTTTTTAAATTAAAATAGAACATGCTCTGGCTTCCCAGTGAAACCCTTTGATTTATTTCCCTAGACTACAGGGACTTTTTGTCTGCCTTCTGCCATCAGCTAAGAAAAGGGAGCTTGATATTTTCACAGTGGCGATCCAAGCTTTCCCAGACCTCTGGCATGAGTGGTCCAGAGGTTAAGGGACATGGCAGGACCCAACAGGGATTTAGAAAAGACTGAGAAGTAGGTAAGGCCATAGCTTAAACCACAGAGCAAGGATAAGTCTGTCTAGGTTTGGGAACTGGGAATGAGCCCTTGATCCAGGGAAAACCCTCACATTTGGTGCAATACTGAAAATAAATGTCTTTAAGGAGATCGTGCTCAAATTTACTCCACTTTAGATCACTAATAGCTAATCAGAAGCTTTTACTTAGTGTTGTGTCTTTTTCCCAGATCAGACAATTTTCTGGTGTCAATCAAAAGACTTTTCTAATCACATCTCAGCCCTCTACAAAATTCTGGGAAATATTCATTATGGACTATTAAAATGCAAAATGTACATTAGAGTTAAAATATCAATTAGGAGAATCACATATGTGATTTTTTTAACACCCTTTGCACAAAACACATGTAAATTTAGCAATTAGTTAAATTTAGCTGAACTTTTTTCTTTTAAGACTGAATTAATAACAAAGATCCCTCTTTCAACATGATTCCTTTGTCAATCAACATATTTAAAAATTAAGAAGGGAGACTCTCAATGATTGTGTGGTCTATTGCCTTTCCAACTTTTCCTCCCGTTCTTCAAATTAAAATATTCTTTCAGAAGTTTTTACATTGCTTGAAAATTGTACAGAACAAACACACTTGCACAGTGACCTGATTCCCATTTCACAGATAAAGCACGTGCAGCACATGTTCAGAGCCTCACCCTAGTGTTTGATAGATGTGCCTCACTTCCCTCTAACACATGTGACTTTTGTAATTGTAGCAGTGGATAATAGGGAGACATAATTTGTTTAAAATGCATAGAAAAGGAAGTGTCTTATGTCCAACTGGTAGCAAAGTTGGACATGCAGAACATGAAAATCTGTGTTCTTTCTTTTTCTTTTACACCTGCCCCCACAAACACATGAAGAGATGAGCAGCTAATGTCCCTGCTCTTCCTCAGACCCGCTACGCATTCCTTCAAGACCACTTTATGGTTTCTTTTAGTTTGCCTTGCATCTTAATACCTTTACTTTTCATAGAATGATGTCCGTTAATGGCTTCTCAGGATCACTATTCACAAAATGTACTGCACACACAAGTCCAAATCCAAAGAAAATGAAATATATATCAAGTTACAGACTAAAACGTAAAGACACAAGGGAAAAATACTCAGGCTTCAACTCCTATGTGCAAAATTTTGTAAAGCACCTATTTCAAATTATATTCTGTGTGTGTGTGTCTGTGTGTGATATACATGCCTTCCTATATAATTTTTCCAGTCTTTATGGATGACGAGCCAATTAGTATGGTCATAGTCCAGGGAAGGAGACACCAGCAGACACTGTTTTTCCCCACAATGTGAAGAGCAGATGTATTTGTTTTTCAAACTGCAAAAGATTTATTTCTTTTTAAATATCCAAGAAACTTGGTCAAAGTATAAATGGGCATGCATGTCAGAAATAAATGTGTCCATTATTTTATTTATGGGTGGTGAAAACATAGAGGGGCACAAGATGAAAACAAATGCCAGCCATACGGAACGCACATAGTATTTGAAGGTATAAAGCTATCATATCTATGCATTTTAGGATCTTGCTTAACATGTTTCTTTGCAGGAGTTCAAATGAAGGGCATGGGGAAGTTTAAATCAAGCTAGAAATACAGAGAAAAAAATACAGTGGCGGTGCCTACACAGCCCAGCTTCGGCAAAATGACTTTGATAGCAAAGACTAATAAGATAGGGATGTGTGGTGGGTTAGCTTTGGCCAGCAGCCAGACTCCTACCCAGCTGGTCTCTCACTCCTCCTCCTCAACAGGACAGGGGAGTAAGATGAAAAAGCTCATGGGGGAGGTAAAGACAGGGAGATCACTAACCAGCCCCCCTGCTATCAACACCTTGACACCTACATCAAATGCAGGATGTGAGTGTGGAACAATGTATGTGATGGGACAGCCAAATCCATCTGAGAGCGCCTTTGCCTCAAACTGACAATGTTAAGAAGGAACTCCATGACAATCATCAACCAGATTAAACAGTAACCATGAAATTACAAAGAGACTTTTGAAACAAGGAGGGTATCAGCCTGAAAAGCAGTGTAAGAGAAGCAGGGAAATGTGTAGAAGGTGTTGGTAGAGGCCTTGGAGCTGGACAAGAAGCAGTAACCCTGGTTGGGCACTGCCAGGAGTCACTGCATGGCATCTTATCCCTATCTGGGCCAAGCCTAGCAGTACCCCATGGGGTGAGGGAGCACCTTGTACCCAGCCAGTGACCCACAGCACCAGGGCAGTGTGGGGCACCTCTCCTCAGGATGCACGTAGGACCATGTGGGGCACCTGCCCATGGCCCCAAGCAGGGGACCACCTGGGGAACCTGGACCCACACAGAGGGAAGGGAGGGGTACCTGAACTGCCAGAGGGTGCAAGCAAATATGGGGGGGCACATTAATTACAGAAGGATTTTTTGACATCGGTAGGGTTATATTAACATTTTTCAAGCATCTGGGATTGTGGTTTATCTGTTGTGTCACCAGTATCGATCCTGAATGTATGGTTCACTGATTGCCAGCTAACTCTGTCATTAATAAATCAATAAACCACTTTGATCCTGATTTGACTTAAAACACATGAGTTGAGTATTTTTTCCCTGTGACACATATGATCTATTGCTACGTGGAGTCAGAGACCTAAGTCCCACAGAGGAGGATACAGGGCCACACTTACATCCATAAATAAATAAAAGCTCTTAGCTTAAATGGTTCAGCAGTGGCAAGGTTAAAAATAGTGGAATGTGGAGGGTATAAAACTCTAGAAAACAGAACGTCTTGTTATAACACCACTGCTAGGGAGAGCAATTTGAGAAAATTATACAGCGTGTTTTGCAAACAGCAAGACTCCATATGCTTAGCAGTTACTATTTTTCAATTTATTGAAATACCACATTTTCCACCTGTTATTCACTGTCAATTTATAAAGAAGCTAAAAAGTTTGTGACTGTTTTGGCTTCCATAAGGAGACAAAGAGTTTCAGTTACTAGTTTTGAATGTTGGTGCTTTGTTGCTGAGTATGATTTCAAACACTCATTCACAAGTTTGGTTATCAAACGCAACAAGGATATGCAATGATAACCACCATGTAGAAAGGACAGGTTAAACTGAAAGGAGGGTATTACAGCAAAATCTTCAGTTCACTCTAGGGACAAACCACTCCTACAGCAGGGCACAGAGTCAGCCCAACAGAGACATTAGGTAGAAGGAAAATCTGAACCACGCTTCTCGCTCAGAAATCAAATGTATATGAAAAACTGCCTGAATATTTATCAGGCAGAAGAATCAAAAAGCCAAGAAAGATAACTGAATTTTAGAAAATGCAATACTAAAAAAGATCAAAAATTATATGGAAAACTTTTGCCCTGAATCATTCCTAATAGAACAAATTTTCATGAGAACAGACAAAATTTCCCAAACACAGAGAGATCACTAAGGACATCCCAGATCCTAAATAGAGATTGTGGGGCAATTTGGGAGTTAATAGATAATTAGACCCTGTCTCTCAAAACATCTTGCTATTTTACAGTAGGCTTTAAGAGGAATGCTTGAAGGAAGAACAAAACATTTTCTGTGACTACCTTGTTATACAAGAAAATGAAAACAGAAATGAGACTGTCTCTGCAACCCAGGTAATATTTTAAATCTAGAGAGACCAGAAACAAATATGAATTAGTTTTGCTTCTTCTCTATGTATTTGTTGATAATTGCAAGCCAGAGTATTCTACATGAATATAAGAATAAGGAATTAGAAGTCATTTAATTTCATAAAGTTGATCTTTACTAAATGCAAAAGTAATATTCAACTTGACAATATTTTTAAGCATTAACATACAGCCTTTCTCCCAAATAATTCATAAAAGTATTTGCTTTTATTTTGGACGCAATTTGGTTTTGAGAGTCAGTTATAGGAAAAAAAATGTATCTGTAATCAAGACTTTTTTTCTTGCCGGTTCAGTTCTGTTGCTCTTCATCCCTAGATAAAAGACCTATTCATTGCCTGATGTGCTGAAAATTTCTGTTATAAATGCTATCCTTCCTTACAATCTAAAATATTATAATCAATTAATTGGTGATAGACCAAGATCAGAAGGTTTGGCATTCCGGTTACATTCAGATAAGAAAAGGTTTGGGTGTCTAATTGTATTTTAACTTAAAAATCCAAACTGAAAAATGCACAACTGGACCAAAAAAGTCTTCTGTCAAGGGGTTTCTCCATTCAATTTTAATATGTCTGCCTAATGGCTGAGCTAAATAACCAGTTTTGTTGGATTTTGACATCAGAATTCTAAAATATTATATCCTATAGAGTAAGAATTGTAGAATTGTTAACATATTCATACATATGAGATATATTCATAGTTTGCCCTTTCTAGCCCTCCATCTGAGATTTGTATCCAGACTAAAGTGGAAAAAAAGTAAAAAGAGGAAATGACATTTCAAGGCCAAGTTTATTGTTATTATTTAAATGCATCACAACTGTCAATGAATCCAAACATAGCTCCCATTGAAAGAAATCTGAATAACTCCTGTTTTTATTAGCATTATGGGCAATATCCTCTGTAGCATATCAGCAGGCAGTCTTGTAAATTCAATACAAAAATGTCACAATCTGATTCAGCACCTTTGTAGCAAGAAAAACATGAAAATAAAGCATCAGAATAATAATTATGTACTGTGTCTATAAAAGTTGTCCCTTTAAGGTTGGTTGGCTGCTCTGCAGAAAGCTTAAGCCGTTTTAAGCCAACTGAATCTCATCTTGCTCTTGGCCAAAAGTTCCCAATCTTTTTCTTGTGTCAGCACAAGTGCTTAAGCGATCAGGCACATGGCTACATCCTACTGGTCCTACTGAAAAATATTTTTTTTCTGCATTAGTTCTCAGCAGAATGAACTGTCTGAGTTAGCTGACTGCAAAGCCACGCAAGTGATGCTGGCAGAATTGCACACCATGAAGAGCAGGCTGAGCAAAACCCATTGGAAAATCCTTTCTTGGGACCAACAAGAACCAACTCGGCTCTTTAAATCCGCTCTTTCCTGAACTATGTAGGCTATCAGATCATCCATATCACATAGCTCTTGTGATGGTGTGGTAAATCATATGGACAATTCTGATAAATGTATTATGCTCTGTCATGCTCTGCATAAGAACAGAATAGTGTGTGCAACATAAAATTAGGTCTGGGAAGGCAGAGTCAGTTGTTGAAAAGGATTCCAACACAGCCTAGATAAGGACTGACCTTGTTAAGAAAGAAACTTTGCAACAGGTTAAAATTTTATATTTTTATTTTTCTAATGTCACTGACATGTGCATCTGCTTATATAAGATGGAAAAAGATCTCCTTAATTCTCTGATTCAGTTCCTTGCCTTTGCAGACAACTATGCTACATAATCACTTAAGAGTTTATCAAGCTCAAATTTATCATGAAATTTGTTACATTTCCTGTCCCCAGTACTCCTATGAGGAAAGTTTTAATCCAGCTTTCAGTGTTAACTGGTAATAGGAAAAACATCACAAAGTTCTCAAGTATTATTTTTAAACACAACACCAACAAGGAATCCTCCAGTTTCCTCCTCCAAATTACAGAAAGGTCTCTCTCATGCTACTAGTCTTCTACCCTACAGGTTCTGTATTTAAAAATGGCTCTCCTGTGTTTCTCTTTCTTCAGTAAGCCACACTTCTCTCTGAATTCCTTCAAGTTCTTACAGAATTTTTCAACTGCAGAGATTTTTCAATACATAGTAACTATATTCAGTTTCTTCAGTCTCCTGGGGCTTTATCTCTCCCTAAACTCTGATGTTTTACAAGAAACTGTCTGTACCTGGAATGCATTATTATCATGTGTGTGGTTTGTTTAGATACTGATGAAAATAATTAACCTATCACAGGTAGACATAACAGCACTACTCTCTTATCCTCTCTTCTCAGCTCAGCTACCAAAAGCATTAAGAGACAGTTTAGGGTAAAGACAGGTAAGATAAAAAGATAGAATCATGCCAGAAAATCTAACTGGAACTCATGAAATATATAATGCTCATAATGCATCCTGACTTTACTGTTCCATCAAATAAAAATATCACATCGGGATATCACCAGGATGTTCAACACACATTTTGCAAATTAGAGTTTTAGAAGCACTTTTCAAACAAATCCTTTCTTAACTTTCTCAAATCCAGTTGTGCACATCAATATCAGAGATGAATTGTGAAAGGGCCTTTTTTCAAAGCCAGCAGGAAGTATGGCTCAATCAAAACCAATTATCATTTTGATTATCTTTTCACTGATTATTTTTCCATATCAATAGAAATAGTGCTATATAATTTAATCTCTTCTTTTAATTGAATGAATTAATCAAATATTTAAATCAAATGTATGTATTTCTCCTCTCAAACTTTTAAACTGCTTGTAAGACCTACACAGAAATGGTTACAAAAAAGGAAAAGGAAAGGAAGGAAAGTCACATATACTAGACATTACCATATGTATGCAAAATATTTGAAGTTATCTGTAATTCTAGTACAAAGCCCTTAATGACCAGAAAGTAGAAAAAGTTTGAAAAAACCATGAGCTATACAAAAGTCAAGAAATCCCATTCCTTCCTGGAATTAGCAATGTAGCAAGTAAAAGAAACATACACCAGGAAAGAAATAATTACAAAAAATATACTTATTAGCATAATTTTAGTAGAACCAAAATTAATTAGAAAGCAAATGCTATTTTAATATTAATATTACATATTGCTACATTGGTGTGTAATACTCCTTGCTACTCTGTAAAGTGTGTATTTGGAAACTGGTGTCCCAGAATTACTCAGGAACAGAAGGTATAAAATATATGCATCGAATGAGAAATAGTGTTGTTCAGAAGAAAAACCTGACATTAATCTTCCTGAATCCTACAGTTCTCTGTTCTGTTTGCACCCAAGCCAGCCACTAAAGTGAGTTCTTCTAAGGCTTTTGATTCATTATTCATAGCACTGGCTATTGTTGGCTCACCCACAGCACAGTATAGATCATGTCTCACTTTGCAACTTCTTGGAATGAAAAACATAGGGAAAGTGAAAAGAGCAAATATTTTCATAGAATTTTAAAAGAATAAGTTGTACTTTGCTCTTCTGCACAGGCCATGGAAGGATTTCCATCTGAATTCCACCGTCCTGTGCTGGTCTCTATTTACATATTCAGGAGCAGAACATCGCACCTTTGGAAGATGTCAATTTCAAAACACTTTGTCTTAATAAATGTGGACAGTTAATTTACTGTCCATTTTATGACAATGATGTTCGAACACTTGGAAAGCATAAAGCCTAACACAGATTGCCCTCAGCCCACCCCCTGCATCTACCTACCTCATCTTTGCTTCACCCAGGCACAACAAAATGCCAAGCTCTGAAAGTTCACTTGTTTAAATTAAAATATTGCAATGAATTCTGACAGAACAAATAAAATAGGTCATCTCTATGAAGTGTACATCTCGGTCACCTTAAAAAAAACCTTCAAAACCTGTAATGCATCTTTCATACTTGTGAGAGAAACATTTACTCACTCTTAATGGGTGAAATATTGCATATTTATAATGATTCATTGAGCCATACTCAAGCATTCTGGAATGACAGAGGTAACCAGACTACTTTTTCCCAAGCACATACGAAAACAGAGCTAAAACATGGTGAGCACAAACTGTGATAATTTTAATAGGGAATTCAATACCTACGTTACGGTGATGTTATGAACACCATGATTTTAATTAAGGAAGTGCTAACAGCAACTTGCGTATTGCATATTTATTTGGGTACCTTCATCAGTTTTTGTTAAAAAAAAAAGAGGTTCAATTCCACAGCACATTTTGACAATTTATTTCATGTTCTAGACATTTAACATAAATACAGATCTCTCAACCTGTGTTTATCAGTATGTAAAGTATTAAAAACAATTGAAAGAATATATGGTGGAAGGTAAAAATACCTTTTTCTGGCATGTTTCTACACATTAATATTTTCAGTTTCTGCAAAAGCCTAGACATATTTATCTTTCATGAACTACCACCGAAAAGATACCCAAAAGCAAACCAAAGCACTCTTTGCAGAAGATCAATCAGTTGTATGATGCTGCAAATCATTATAAATATTAACGATAATTTCTTGGTCATAGCCTAATGAAGAAAAGTGCCCCGGAGTGCCTTTCCCAGCTGAAAACTTGAGTATTTGGAAAATAGGATGATTTTGAGCCTTATTGTCTTGTTAATGTCTTGTCTGACATTTTTCCAGCAATGCACAGAAGAGTATAATTTAATAGGACACGTATAATTTAAAAAGAAACACACATTTTATTTGGATTGCCATTATTGATCCGAATATCAGGTCTCCAGTCTGAATACATTTGACTTTATAAGGGAAGTTGTGGTACCTGACATGCGTACTGGATAATTCAGTAATGAACAAGTGCTAACTAGAGTTTGCCGGAGCCGAAAGAGTACTGGAGGAGTTTTTATATATTGTTTTCAGCAATTGAATGTAATGCCATTATTCTTACCACATCCACATGAAATATACAGGTAGATTAGATGAGCAGGATTAATCTGTCCAACTTCCAACGCCTACTTGGTCCTTCCAACCCCTACCATTCTGTGAGTCTGTGATTCTGTGATATGAAGATACCTATAATACAAATGTCTGAATTTGAACTGGACCTTGTGGGACCTCTTTATAGTGAATGGAGAGAAAATAAGTATTTCTAGGGTAGAAATCATCTAATCCTGAACCTGAAGTCTATAACAGGTCAGATGTATCAAAATTGAGAAGGTCTAGGAACCAGGACAACTAGGTTAGATGTAGACACCCACACTGTGTACACCGAAGGTAAGAAGAGATGGCTGATGTCTACTTCATACAGGAAGAACCAAGACTGGTAAAGTCCAGCCACATGCCTGAACTTCACTGAAGTTGATGCCCTGCAGAATTAGTTCAATAAATTACCCAAAACTGCTCCAGATGAATTCTGGGAGCTATTGATTCCCCTTCAGTTTTTTCAAGAGAATTCCAAATTAATTTAGATCTAAAGGACAGTAGAACTGAAGGAGACCAGGAGATGAAAACATCCTCAGCTCAAGAAAACAGCTTTGTAAATTAAAATATGCTATATGTTGATTTAATACTATTTTCACTGCTGCTTTCTTCCGTAGATAGACAAGAATGTCCTCCAAGTTACACAGTTTAATACACTGGGGTTTTATACTGATCCCCAAATCAGAAAATTGGAAAAACATCTAAAAGCATATTTGAACTTCTATGAAAGAGAGTTAATGAAAGTCAAATTTCCAGTTTGTCTATGTAATGGTAAGCCTGACAGAACATTGGCACCACTTTTCTCATTCAAAACTAATGATCAAAGTCTTTTACATCTGGCTAGACGTGGAGAAATTTGGACCAGCAGAAAGAGTTTATGTGTTCAGTAGGCTCACTGAAGCTTGCTAGGACTTCTAGCATCAGGTTCTGGACTAAGCCTGTGAGGAAGCTGGATGGAAAGGATACAAATAAATACTGAACTCATTCACTAAGAGGAGCATTTCCATCTCAGCCAATGAGCGGAGGGATGAATGTCACTAATCTTGACAGTAGCAATTCAGTCTGCAGTTAGGTAATTGATGAAATATCATTGAAACGCAGAACGCAGATAAATACACATTGGCTCTTAGAAAGGTATGTTATGTCAGTAAATCGACTCAGGGAACCATTGCTCATCTCTTATGAGAAAGATGTACCTTAGCAGGATAAAGACCTAATGTAAATTTCCTCAGGCTGAAACCTTGAATCACTGTTCTACCTGCCCAGTCTGAAGGTTAGCGACTGAAATACTTAGCGCTATGCTAAATACCATACTTTTTGGTTCAATCAATTTCTGTTATATGTCAGATGGTAATGTGTGTGTGCGTGTGTGTTTGTACACATGATTTTTTCAAGCAAAGGATTTTGCCAAGACAGCTGGAAAGGAATTTTACGCTGGAAAACTCTCTGGAGGAATATGAAAAAAGCATTTGTATAACACTAACATGAACTGCAACTTGTTCCATTCCTGCCGTGGGGTTCTTAGGTGTATTTAAGTGAATTAAGTCACTGATAAAATGGTACATGCAGTCCCGGGATTGAAAGTATAATGTGATATCACCAAGAACAGAAACATACGTGAGGTTCAACTTTTCTGACAAGCTCATAGTCTGTTTCCTGCAAGTATTTAAATATGAGAAACATTGACCTGAGAATAACAAACCTGAGTGGCCGTTTCTTGTTATCTTTACTCTATCTTCCAGCTTATCACATATAAGGAGTGAGACTGTACTTGAAGACATTTTGAAAACCTCTTTCTTTTCATGGAACAACAGAATTAAGCTCTTTCCTTCTGTCAGTAAGAGACTACACTCCTACTACATAGCAACCACATATAACTTTTTTGTGATTATCATAAATAGCATACAATGTGCAGAAACATGGGAAACATGAACTGTTAATTCCCCCCTCTTCACTGCAGAGATTGGAAAGAGATGGAAATACATCCTAATTTAAAATCTGCTTTTGTCTTCCTCAACATCTTACACTCTGTGTGCTGTAACTCTCGCTTTAAAGCCTGTCAAGCTTGTTTACAGAAGCATCATCCCTAGAGCAAGCACGATAACCAGAGCCGACCAGTTCAGAAGTCAGAGAAGAGAAAAATCTTAAATGTAGGATGATGGGGTTCTGCAGAGTGAGCCTGGATTCCTTAATCACTCTGTGTTGTTTTTCAGGGGAAAGGATCTATTCCTTTTTTCACCCTCTTTTCACCGATACCATAAGCCCTCTTGCCTTCTCGTGCCAACCCTTTCCATCCTTCCCCACTCAGGATCTGAATGTAGTTCTTCTACAAAATAAAAGCAGCAAATTCAAAAGAGGGGCAGAAAAGAAACAAATATAGGAAAACTGGAATATTCAATTTTCCCAAGCCTTTCACTGACCATTTTCCCTCAAATTCCTACATTTTATTCTGTCTGTCCCTAGTTGCTCTCATGGCCTCGTTGCAAGCTTTGTAACAAAGAGCGGAAGAGCAGGCCAGCTGGCTGCAGACAGAGCCTCACCTCCATCTGCCTCCTGCAGGCTCAGCCCTCCCTCAGAGAGATCGAGCGCTTAATGGCAAGTATATCGTGCCAGCCTGTTCCTTTGCAAGTGTAGTAACTTTAGGGAAAGCACTGCCAGATATAAGAGACAATTACAATTTCAAAAAAGAGCTGTTTGAAGCATTCTATTTAATTCAATAAAATGTAATGGCAAATGGTATTTTTTCAAAAAAACTCATAAGACAGTATAAAAAAATCAATAAAAATCTATTTCCCTAGCTCAGTTGCATCATAGAAAAGCTGTACTTTTTGGATTCATATCTATGGGACTTTATTAGTTTGATCTCAATTCAATCTTAATGTATTCTTCCTTAAGGAAAGCAAGAAAACTGACAACAAGGGGAAAAATAGAATCCTGTTATAAGGTCCAAAATTCGAATTTTACAAAAATACAAAATCTCAGAACATGATGTTCAGTTTCACATTCTTGTAAAATATTATGTCACTGTCAAGGCAATAAACTCTAATAATGAGAGACATTAAATTTCAAAAGGTATGTTTTTCAATGGTTAAATTACCTGTTTTCCTAGTCATTTTGTCAGGTAAGGCAAAAAGGTATGTCTGATGTAAGATTTGAAGCTGAAATACCCCTATAAATATGAAAAAATATGAAAAAATTAATAATAAGAGGATTCAAGGTGATATCCTACAAATATAAAAATTAAGAAGGATAAAAGAAGGAAAATACTACTTTTTATTTCACTGTCCCCAACATGAGACTCAACTTACGATATAAACGAGCTTTCAAACACAGAAACCTACCCAGTTCTGAAAACGTGCTTGTTTATATTTCCAGACTAGTACAGAGGAGCACCAGGTCTCCTGGCAGAAGAAATGCATGCGCCACGCCAAGAACTTTGCACTGATGCATGAAGTCCCCTAGCTCTATCTAGTGGACGGAAAGGAGCAGACTGCTTTCTGTGCAAGACCTGCTTAGAGCTTTTGCTTACATATTTAAATGTAACATAAAGACCATCTCTTTTCACTTTGAATGTAGTTATACCATCTATAAATGGATTCAAGCAATAACACAATTGGCTGTGTTGTTTTAGAATACTGCTGCTTTCCTCTTCTTGCCCTGTGCAAAAGGTAGAGCTTAATGAAAAACAGTGAGCGGATTTGTAGAAAGAAATAGTATTTTATTAAACAACTGGTATTATTGGACAAAACCAGGACTTTTTTTAGTCACGCAAGTTCTTCTCTGGAACTAAACCAGACTTGCTTATGTTGTGGACCAAACTAAATCTTCACCCTGTATTTTCCTCTTTTTTCCTTTCTTTTCTTGCAATATCAGTATATGGTCATGAATCTTGTTTACAAAGATATTGCTTGTCTCCCCCATGCACAGTCTTGCACATCATGATTATGCCAATAATACAAATATAATAAATAACAATTATATCTTTTACTTTTCTTAAGGCAATTTAATAGGGCATCCTTTCTCATCATTTTGATATATTATACCTACATAGACAAAATAAAAGACAATAGGAGAAGAAAATGTTTAGATATGTCTATTAGCTGCTAACTGTGTTCCCTCTTGAACCTTGGCTGTAAATCCAGCCCAGGCTTCCCTCTATTCCTGCAAAACCTTGTGCAAGGAGGAAGACCTGCGTATGGGTTACCAAGTCCGGAGCAGAACAAAGTCAGGCAGCGTGGCACAGCCCTCATTGTGGGCTCAAGGTATAGCCAAAAGGGTGGCGTAGGGTGAGGGGGGAAGACTTTGGTGAAGGTAAGGGATCCTTTAATGCCCTGCAGGAAAAAAAACACCTTTCTCATTAAATTTATGAAAGTATTTGAAACTAGTTGTCACGTCCCCTCACAAAAGCAAGAGGAATTCAATGAGATTTCACGTGATGTCCCTCTGTACTCTCCTAAGCAAGTATGCTCACTTACTTAACAATGTATTTGTCAGACTAAAGTAAATGGGAGTTAGAGGAGTTGTACCATTTCTTTGTTATTGTCACGCATTGCACAAGTTTGTGCATATTTGGGGTCTCCCAAATGAGCTAATGAAATGTTTGCCACATGAGCTGTTTTTGAAGGCCTGCAAGAAATGTATACTTGTGCTGAATGTAGCTGCCAATTTGTTTACTGGAGTGAGGAAAAAGTCTTTCTCTTCCGAGGACTCTTGTTTAACTCTGCACAATGTTGGCTTTTTGTTTTGATCTGTAAATCCCTCTGTAGTTGAAACTTCGTGCACTGACACAGCATTGATCTGTTGAAACATTTTAACTAACTTTCTTTAACTTTCCCACAGAAAGGTTTTCAATCTAGAAAAAGTTTGAGAAGCCATCAAATCCTTGATGCATTGTGATTTCAGCAAAGGACTGGTGCTGTAAAATTCTTGGAAGAGTAACTGCAAGGAGAACGACTCAAATCTAAATAAACCAGGACAATCCCAGGAAAGGAAGAGAGAAGTGAAGGGAAATGAAAGATCATAGGCTTAGCCGACATTAGAAAAAGATTTATTGTACAGCTGTAACAAGAGACGTTTCTAAGTTAGGTACATCTTTTAGCAGTGTAACATATCCAGCTTTACACCAACAAACTAAAATGCACTAGCAAAAATGTTTTTTCCCCCAACATAGTTGTGTTTTCATTAAGATTTACAACTACAAATATTATGGAAAACTGTACTTCTAAGTATTGTGATTTTTTTAGGTGATACCATAATTTTTTTTTGACCAACTGACATAGCTTACAAAAAATAGACAAGTTTTATCTTCAAAAATGCATCAGTATTTTTAGTGTAGAAGTTTATCTAACAAAGATATTCTTTCTCCTTCCAGACTTCATACCTTTACAGCTACAACAGTAATCTCTGTAAGTAGTATCACCATATCATAAAAAGATTCTAGTACGGACCTAGTTTTAAATCAGTATTTTTTAAGATTTTTTTTCCAGCATTTTTCGAAGTATAAACACTTTGAAAGGTTTTCCAGTAGAGATAATGTAGAGGAACATTAATGTAGAGGAACCATTAATGTCCTAAATTACCTTTAGCAGACATTTGTTTAGACCAAAGATCGAGAGTCCCATGGAACCACAGATTTGAATTAATTTAATCTATTTTGAAACAGTACACATGCATCATAGGTTTCATAACAAGTACTTTTACCTACAATCCATCTGAGGAATTGCTGAAGATCAGAGAGCAAGTAACTGGCAGAGATGAGAAAAGGCAGCTAGTTTAGTACTTAGCTGTACCCCACTCAAGTCTTATTAATTATTGGTTTTGCCTAAAGCTGAAGAGAATGTTAGAGGAAGACTGGTGAGAGCACAGTTCTATCTTGCAGGGGTATGCTCAGAAAAAAATTGACTACAATGAAGATGCCATTATGCTGGGGATGGGAACATCTCTGTTCTGTTTGGTGCAAGACAGCTATCCATAGGAATCATATTAATTCTAAAATGTGGTAATATTGTTAATAAATAATACTAATATCAAACCATCCTGCTAATATTGTACATGTATTCCAATCTTGTTGATTTATCTTGCTTCCTAAGACAAATAATATAGACATATTCACACATTTGAGATTATATAAGCAATTAATTAATATTAAAAGCTAGAATGAAAATAGGAATATTATCACAGTTTTGCAATTCAATGATTTTACAGTCAAAACTCCACAACATGGGGAAGGCTTGTAAAACTGGAAACATTAGAAACCTACTTTGATGAAAAATTTCAAAATTCCTAACTCTTTTTTGTCCGTCAGTGAGGTTTTACAGATAATGTGAAAACTCTAAATCTAAGTAGGTAACAGTAATTTAGTCTGCATAGACTGCCCACTTAATTGAATTGTAACTAGCGTAGTTGCAGCTATACCCTGAGGACCCTTTGAAACTGAGAAATGAACCCATCAGATTGTTTCTTCTTGATAGGAAAAAAAAAAAAAAAGAGTGCAAAAGCCTCTACAAATCTTGAACCCTTTGGTTGACAACATAAAGCGTCTGTGCATAATGCATAGGTACTGATTAGACATTTATTTGATTTACTGAATCACTGCTACTTAACAGTTTGCAACATATCAGCCTCCTAAACGGAGGCTCAGACTGCAATGCGTCCATCTAGAAAAATTTTATCTTCACCTTCTTGAAAACTCGCACTAGGGAACTCCCAGAGAAGTGAAATGCTTCTGGTCTTTGGCTGAAACACTTTTGACCTTTATTTCTCAGACCTTTATATGACTATTCATTATATTGGTGAAGGGATACCATTTCACCCCCACCTTTTTAAATTATATAAATAGCAACATAGATTGTAAGCCATATATTTCTGTCTCCAAGTGCTGTTTCTATTGTACCTTGCCTATCAGGACTTGGTCATTACTAGAGACCATAG
The DNA here is from genome assembly GCA_013396915.1 of Stercorarius parasiticus. NCBI lineage: Eukaryota > Metazoa > Chordata > Aves > Charadriiformes > Stercorariidae > Stercorarius > Stercorarius parasiticus. Next base: position 227,178 of record VWZL01005586.1, read on the forward strand.
GCTTCATTCCCAAATTGTTTATGATTGCAGCTTCTCTTCTTGCTCACCTCCAGACACGCAAGTGCAAATACAATAAAAAACAACTGCATTTCTTATAACACTCCCTTATATCTCCTACTATCGCTCTGCTTCTAGTTGTAATTCCTGATTTGCAGACTACTGCTGTAGGCAGTCCCGCAATACAAATAACGAGTCATGCAGAGCAGTATAAAGTGCCTAGGCAAACAGCTGAAATAAGTTACATGCTCAGGAGTGCTGCAGTCAGGGAGGCAATATGTAGGCTTTAGACAGTGGCCATATATCTAAGGTATAGCAGAAGATATAAGGCCTTTTTCTCTCACCTCGTCAGACCGCAGCTGGGGAAGATGCAATTCGCCATGGGAGCCCAGGCCAACCCAAGAGGGCAGGAAGAAGGAATCAGCAAGAACAGCCTGACAAAACGAAATCAGACAGGGTCCCTGTCTCTAAAATATGCTGGTAAAGGGGAACAAGCACATGGTAGGGAACGAACTCCTTGCATGGAACAAGAAACAGTTCAGCACTGGGGGGCGGGGGGAGGGAAGGAAAGAGACTCTTTCTTTAAGCCTTAATACACATGTGGAAGGTGATATATTGTATTGGCACAGTTCTGCGTTGCAATTTATACGGAAAAAATAGCACATCTGATTCCACCCTCGCTCTAAGACAGATGGTTATGCTAGTGAAGGAGCAGCTAGCAACGTGCCCCAGGCATAGACATGGTCTTCAGGGCTAGGTCTAAACTGGCAACTGCAAGAGATCTTCCAGCCACCTGTGCCTAGGCCACATCTTGTGTTATCCTTTTTGGTGATGTATATTGAGGCACACTGGCTTCCCCTCATCCTGCTTCACCTCAGTTTCTGTGGGATGGAAACCTGGGCATCCTCTACCAGAAAGGGAACAAAGCACGTTTTAACCTTCTCCCGTTCTGGATGATCAGGGGAAAAGGATTCATGTCCTGTTAATTCTTATTAACACAAACATATGTAAGAGTCATAACTCATATTCACTCACATTTTAATGGGGAAAATGTAATGTACTCTATAAGTAAGTCTGATATGCAATAAGCTGAGACCATAGCCTACTATGTCAGGAATCTTGTTTAAAGCATTAGATGAGCTAGAATAAATCTCTTAAAGCTAATAGCTGATTTCATTTACTCAGCAAAATGATATATTGATTTTGAAAAAGCAGAAGGGTTGTGTTTTTTCACTTCTATATTTAAAAATGTAAAGTCTTACAAGACAACGGCCTAGAGTTTAAACAGGTTAAAAGAAATAAAGGAACTGAACGATATGATCATTTGGGGTCATTGCACTAAACTAGGTAAGATTCTGTATCTCTCACTGGAGGTTAGATTTGCTTTCTGTAAGAATCTTACTTTTTTTTCTGAAGTATCCACGTTGAAATTCTTAATCATAGCGTCCATTCAAGCTGTTTTTAGAACTAAATATACATAGTTGGTATCTACACTATAACAGGTAAAAGAAATGTGGGTTTTTTTTAAAAAAACAGCATTTGTGCCAGACAAAACTATAAGATATCTCTTCCTGCATGCTGTAGAGAGGAATGACTAGACAGTAGCTCACCTAAAATCCTGAACAAAGATTAAAAAATGTAGTCAGTTATTATGCACTCAGTTGGCAGAACAGCTCTTAAAAGAAGAAATGACAAGAGAATATGATGAAAAGATGATACTTAAAAACCTCTTAATTTTACATAACTTTTAACAGTATAATTAATTATAATTATGATAATTAATAGCTCTGATTTTGATTGGTATAAGAGAATACATAAATATTAAAAAGTTATATTCTTGCATGGGAAAAACATGCCTAAGACACAGTGATCCACAGACAAAAGACTAAGAAAACACTGTCTTTATCTTACTTCTTTCCAAGACCAGGATCCAGCAAAACAGAAGGAAATCAATGAGAATAAAAACAATACTGAAATTCTTTTCCTTCTTAGTAGGTGGCAATTACATTTTATTATTGTTTTAGGTTTGGTACTATGCTGCTTAATTATCCATTTCTTCATGTTCCCATCTCCACTCGTAACATTGCAGTGGGAAAAAAATATTTTTATGGTTCTGTTCCAAAAAGGCTCACTTGAATAATTTGGCCTTACTAAAAAAAAGCTATATAGGTATCAGTAGTACTTGAAATTTTGCAAGTCAGCAAGAGACACTGCAAAGTTAAACCTCAGATTAATATCTTCTATTACCTAAGGATCTTTAAAATAAAAACCTCTTCTCTTTTCAAGATTCTTGGAGGTACATTTGTAGGCACCAGATAAACTAATCTGCATACAAGTGTGAATGCCATCAAATATGTGAATCTTCTCCCTCAGTCTCTGAAATCAGGCCACTAAAAACAGCAAAATACCAAACTCCATCATCATTCCATTAGATCTCACACCTAAGAAATAAACCTTGTGGGAGCTTTTGGGAAGCACTTTGCTGCAGAAATTGTACACTGTACTCTGAAATTTGCTGGAGAAGCATGATCACACGGTGGCACACAGCACAGAATTGCTGGGACAGTCATCTACTGAATGAGACAAAATTTAGATAGTGAGAACTTTTGACTGTCTACTTGGGTGTGTGCTGTTTGGAGGTTCCTGGTCAAATTTGATTTTGATTATTTAAGTACTTCTTGTCTTTATAATAAGATATGATATGACAGAAGCAAACTATATGGACTTTCCTTCTATTTATTTTGTTCTGAGTTTAGCCTGGGCATTTAAGCTGTATGTGGCTCTGTAAGAAGTACCTGTCTAACCTCATTTTTAAAAGAAATTATGTGTATGATGTATGGGGAAACTATACTGTGCTGGATCCAGCAGCCCAAGAAAGGTGAGGCTGCCGGAATTCCATGCCACACATCCAACCATTAGCAAGGCTGAGCACGTATACCCAGCAGGTGCACACACACACAGAGCACACATGTACACCCCATAAGGACTCCTGGAACACATCTGAGAGGAGCCCAGAAAGGGCATCCCTTCCTCTGAACCCTTAATTTTGGTTCCCACCTGCCTTTGGGCTCTGTGCTCCTCTGGGATTGTGGAGATGGCCCTGTGGTGGGCTGATGGCTCCTAGGATGGGCCTGGGAGGACCCAGAGCAAGGTAGTATTTGGGCTGCCCTCCATGTGCCATTGCCTTTCTGTGTTCCTCTCTGGGTGCATAGATGAGCTTTTACCACAGAAATTAATTTGTGTCTAGTAGTTCGTTGGTCTCAGGATGTGCCACACCAAGGACATGTGGAAGCACAGGAAATCTTAGAAGGGCTTGCCTTTGGGGTTACCTTTGTTCCGAGAAGTTTTTAGATACAGGTTAAATAAACCTCTGCCATGAGTCTGCCACTACAGTCCCCATCCCCAGTCCTGCGACACACAAGCCAACATTTCCAGACCTCTTTCAATGTAATTTCCACAACATCATGATTTTACGAAGTAATGTTTCCAGCTCACACAGCGTGCCCAGAGAGGCACAGCACCCTCTGCTGTCAAAGAGGAACAATACTTGACCTCTGTCTTTTCACAAGATCTGTGGCTTCAAACACCAGTTAAAACAGGCAGATGTTGCATGATGATTCAATAGGTTTCAACAAAACGAAACAGATTTTGCTTTGCATGCTGCCATTTTTGAAGATGCACTTATCAGACAGCATATCTCATACAACCAGTATGAGCAGGGAACAGAAAAATCTGTTCCCCTGCGATCAAGAGAAGCAGATGGTGGGAACCATTTCTGTTCATTACAGCAGCAAGTTGGGTAGTGCAGACTTTCCAAACATATACTTCCCTCGGGGCAAGTAACCCAGATCCACAAACTCAATCCACTGATACTTTGTGGCATCTCAAGGCTTAATGAAAATGATGCAAGATGACATTGGCATTTCCCTGGTCATTCCACACAGCTGCTTCTGAAATTGACACTGAGCGTTTGATTTGAGTGGTACAACAAGAAAAATGGCAATGCAGAGATGTTACTGGCATCCAAAACTGGCTTGGCATAATGAAAGCTACCTGTAGGCTCCAAGAAATGGCCTGTATGGACTCTAGATTTTAAAATACATTAATCCCTTTTCTTTCTAAATAAGAAATAAATAAACTACACAATGCAGAGATCAATTGATACTACAAGTGACTTTGGCTGGGCCCTGATCCAAGTGACAAGCTACACTTTCATTCCTGGAGTCAAGCACAGAGGCAAAGGGCACAGAGGCAAAGGGATGAAAGCAGCTGCAAGGCAACACCCACAGGATGCAGCAGGAAGCTTTGGGCTCCTCAGATCCAGCAGAATTCAGCTGAAGCAGCAGCTGGGCAGATGGATAACCGTTATCTGTAAGATGCCATTGTAGTCCCTGCCTTTATTGGCTCTTTGTTGAGTTAGTATAGATCACACACCAGTCCTATAGCACACCGTGTCTCTTCCAGGGCTTAGAGTCAAACCTTTTTTAAAATGAAAGATTAATTTGTTGTTTACACTTACAGGAACTCCAGAGAAGCCAGGTAACCATTGTTCTCTATGTGGCTTCTGTAACCAGTATTTGATGCTTCAGGGCAATGACATCCTTTGACACTGTTGGTGATGTGTCTGACTGGGGGAGGTCCATCAACATACTAAACTCCCCAAAGCTTTGTAAGCCATCTCCAAAATAATGTCCATGTAGAAACTGCCTCTAGATGCATCCTTCCCACCCACTTCTTTGTTGGTTGGTTGCATGCAGGTATTCAGCTAGATGAAGGATGAACCCTTTTGCCTGAAGAAGCTGTATGATTGGTCTTCATTTTCTTTTGCTTTCCCATCAGCTTTTCCTTCTCATTCTGCTAGTTTTATTGATGCATGCTCTTCTGCATGAATTTTCTCTTTCCCCTTCCAATCATCAGGACACTTACTGTGCTTACAGACTTACAGTGCAAACATTTCTGTAAGCTTATACCCTTAAAAGTACTCCCCTAAGTTTTCAATGAAAATGTTATGAAAAGAAAATTTTAGTGACTATGATCAGAAGTTACTCTTCAAAACTAAACTAAAGTAAGTTTTAAACTGATGTTTTCACACAGTTTCTTGCAAATAGTGCTTTGCCAGTGTCTAGTGATTCATTGTTTAATATCTTGATAAGTGATCTGGATGATGGGATCAAGTGTACCCTGGGGAAGTTTGCTCATGATACCAAACTGAGTGGAGAGGTGGACACTTCGGAAGGGAGAGCCACCCTGCAGGAAGGCCTGGACAAGCTGGAAGAGTGGGCTAACAAGAACCTCATGAAGTTCAACAAGGACAAGCGTAAGGTCTTGCACCTGGGAAAATATAATCCATGAGTGCAGCATAGACTGGGATCTACCCAGCTGGGGAAGACTCTGTGGAAAGGGACCTGGGAGTCCTGCTGGACAACAAACTCAATATGAGCAAACAGTGTGCTACAGTGGCAGAGAAAGCCAACAGGATGCTGGGTTGCATCAACAAGGGCATCACCAGCAGAGATGAAGAAGTCATTATCCCGCTCTGCTCAGTGCTTGTCAGGCCACACCTGGAATACTGTGTTCAGTTTTGGTTCCAGCTATACAAAAAAAGGTGTGGACAGGCTGGAGAGGGTCCAGAGAAGGGCCACAAAGATGATCAAAGGACTGAGAAGGCTGCCATATGAGGAAAGGCTGAGAGAATTGGGTTTGTTCAGCCTTGAGAAAGGCTTAGGGGAGACCTTATCACCATGTTCCAGAGTGGCTACAAAAAAGATGGAGACTCCCTTTTTACAAGGGGTCACATGGAAAAGACAAGGGGTAATAGGTACAAATTACTCCTGGTAAGATTCTGATCGGACACAGAAGGAAAATTTTTCAAAGTGGGAACGATCAGCCATTGGAGTAATCTCCCCAGGGACGTGGTGGATTCCTGAACATTGGACACTTAAGATTTGGCTGGACAGGGCATTGGGCCATCTTGTCTAGACTGTACTTTTGCCAAGAAAGTTTGTACCAGATGATCCTTGAGGTCCCTTCCAACCCAGTATCCTATGATTCTAGTGAAGTCTTCACTGAACGGCAGTGTCCCCAAAAGAGAACTGAAAGTTACTTTCAGCTTTTTACTTTATGAATGCATATGCTGCTAAGGCAACCTACAGAGCCCCTGGATTAGTTCATCGTCACTGTCAAGCGAGGTCAACAGGTCAGCAGTGAAGGAGCAATATGCAGAATACCTATACTAAAGAGACCACCTTACTGTCCTTTGATGTTTAAAATTCTTTTGTTAATATGTTCCTGTGTGTTGCAAAGCTACCATGTTTCCAAGCAGCATTGTGATCATCCCAAAGGAAAAACAAATTTGAATCAGTGTATATTTTCAAAGTCAAAGTGATTTGCCCTTTTCCTTAACTTTACCTGTCAATGACAGATGCCCCCATACCACTACAGCAATAATAGCCCAAATAAAGCAAGATGCTTCACGGGCCTTGCTGTAATTCAGTGATTTATCTTGTGTTACATGGGAGCTTAAAGTTGAATCTCCATGATTTAGCGTATAATACAAAGAAGTTTAGCATGTAATTCTGTTGTAAATTTATATTGATTTGCTGTACGATATACAGAACCTTACGGTGTAGCTTCATTGTGAGACTTTTCTTACTTACTTCCAGTATCATGCAGCTGTAACTGTAACTTCCATGTGAAACACTCTGATTTACAAGGGGGCACAGAAGATTTCACTGTACAGCTCTGTTGTCACCATCTAATCATGTGCTCACCGAGTCCTGCTGGAGAATAGGCTGAACTTTAACTGATAGCACCGATGCTGCCATGTGTCAAAGAATATCTGCAGCCAATGAAATGTCTGAATATAAAAAGCAGCCTCCAGAGCACAGAACCTGAATTAAAACACTTTTGCTGCTAACCCAATCACTAATAAAGTGTCATACAGAAAAGATCATTTTCTCCAAGATATCTAATGTCCAGGCGTAGACAGTATACTATGTGTGCCTCATATCTCCCAGTTTTCAAAACCCTCAGACATTTCTACCTTTTCCACAAAAATCCTAGTATTACTGATGCTACACATCATTATTCCCTCTCCAAAAACGCCATGATTTTTAGCTAATGCACTGTGTTTCAGCTGGGGTTGTCTTGGGCCGGGGGCACAGGTCTTTGAATAACAGTTTGTGGTGGGTTTACTGAGGCCAGCAGCTAAGCTCCCACCCAGTCGCTCGCTCACCCACACTTCCATCAGTATGGGGGAGAGAACTGGAAGAGCAAAAACATGGAGAAAAACTCATGAGTCAAGATAAAGACAATTCAGCAAGCGAAGGAAAGAGGAAAAAAAAAGCCCAAGTGATGTAAAAGCAATCACTCACCACCTTCCGCAAGCAGATCAATGCACAGCCAGTCTCAAGAAATGGCTACTTTGGAAAGACTACCTCCCAGATTTATTGCTGAGTACAACATCGTATTGTACATGATATCCCTTTGGTCAGTTGGGGCAGCTGTCCCAACTCCGTCCCCTCCCAACTTCCTGTCCACCCCAGCCTACTCTCTGGCAAGGCAGTGTGAGAAACGGAGAAAACCTTGATGCTGTGTAAGCACTGTTCAGCAGTAGTTAAAACACTGGTGTGTTGCTAACACTATTTTAGCCACAAATCCAAAACACAACACCATATGAGCTGCTATGAAGAAAATTAACTCCATCCCAGCCAGACCCAGTACTCTGTTGAAGGATGCCTAAGAAAGCAGGTTTCAGTAAAGTTGTCCTTAGCCTTAACTTTAAAGCCACTGCAACAGAACTTAAACAATACAACATAGAAAAGAATATAAAATTTAGTTGCCCTTTGAAGATATCTCTTGCCGTTGCGTAGCCAGGGTTCTTATGGGAGCTAAGATCCTAACTGAGGTGTACCAGTTAAGTGCCTAAAATTTGGTGGGGTGAATCTGTGCCCAATAGCTTTGAATTCAACTTAATATTCCACAGAAAGACCACGTAGAGTGCGTATGGAAGAGGCACAGAACAATTTCATGTATTAACTGCAATTCTGTAAGGGGTGACAGGTTCCATCTTAGGTATACTGTATACATCTCAGGCTACAGGTATAGCGTAGCCTTATAAGCCAAACAAAAAAAAAAAAATAGACTGGAAAAACTAAGGACATAACATTTACCAGGAAGGAATGTCTTATCTACTGTGAGATAGCAGAAAGCACTATTTGAGGGTGTTGTTATGATGAGAGCTTAGTGTCAGAAAAGAAATCAAAAAAACCTCTTAAATTACGGATTAAATTAAACAACTGTTGTTGTATACCTTCAATCAAAGAAAGTTGCTCTGTAGTTGCAAACTCATCCAAGTGGTTTCTCACCTTCAACCAACCATTCTTCATCCAGGAGCTGGTCTCCTGCCCACTGCCTTTCTGGGTTTTTCTCAGGTGTTGAATTAGAGCTTGCACAAAGCACTCTCACCTGGTCAGCCCTCTTCACATCTTTCTCCCCCTGCTCAAGCCTAACATACATGGTTAGTGGAATTGCTTGTAAGTAGCTCCTCTCCTCTTTGCTTCCTTTACTGCCATACCCTGGGGCCACGTTTGTCTGTTTTCCACAGATATTATATGCAAATACTCTAAAACAGCAGAGTTTCAGAGTAGCTAAATTAATGCTCTGCAACAACCTTGCAGGATCAATTTTTATTTCAAGCATTTGAAGAATTTTGAACATAGTTGAGGTCTTTAGTTTAAAAAAATTGTGAAGATTTTGCAAATGAAGTGTTGGAGGAAAGGGATTGTTAAGACTTGAATACTGCAGCTCTGTGAAGAGATTTAAGATGTGGAAAATGTTATTTGTGGAAGCAGACTTGCAGAGCAAAGCTGTATACATATATGAAGTCAGAACCACTTTAAAACGTCTGTCCCATGTACTGACTAATATCTAGAATGTGTAGGTAAATTCCGGTAATTTAAATTCTGGGTAGAGTTAGGTGTCTGCTCAGAAACAGAAAGGTGATTGGAATAAGTGTGTCTAGGGTGCATTTATTCAATGTGTATTCATGATTTTCCTCCAGCAGACAGGAAAAAGTTATTTGGAAAGGTAGAGAATCAGTATAGGTAAAATGGCAGCCCCTAGAAGCAAGCAGACTTCTGAAAGTATTTTAATCAGATGGAAGTATGAAAGAACTTCCAGTGACGGTGTATACTAAATTACAAATAGTGAATACCGCCATTTAATGATTTGCACTTTTGTTGTGATGTTGTTAAAGAATACATAAAGATGATATAGACACACACATATAGAGATATACCTTTTACTAAAGATTTATACAGTGTTATCAAGAATTAAAATAATATTTTGAGTCTTATAGTGGATCCTTTACTGAAAAGGCTATGCAAATTCAACAGTTAACTAAGCTTAACTAAACAAATGACAAAGATTTGTAGCTTTCAGCGACCATACTACCTTTTTTAAAAAATATTGTAAGTACATTTATAAAATATATAGGTATATTTTAATGTAGCATTTTTCAGCACAGCATGAGCGCTTGAGATCCCAGAGGAAAGTTGCACAGTACACTGCTGCCCTCTGGCTGGAGCCTGAAAGAAGAAAGTCCAAACATTCTCTTGTGTGCATGGTGTCAGAGGCTTGACATGCTGGAGAAATATTAGTTAATAAATCAAATTCGCTTTTCATATCTCACAAAACCTGAAGCCTAGTTAGAAGCATGGCACCTCCAAGTTCAAAATAAGCTACTGGATGAAGGGCTCAGTAGATTTTGTGTTATTTTCTGATACTGTATCACAAAATAGATCAAGACATGATCACAGAATGACAGAATGGTAGGGGTTGGAAGACACCTTTGGAGATCATCTAGTCCAACCCCCCTGCCAAAGCAGGGTCACCTAGAGCAGGCCGGACAGAACACATACAGGTGGGTTTTGAATATCTCCACAGAAGGAGACTCCACCACCTCTCTGGGCAGCCTGTTCCAGTGTTCTGTTACCCTCAAAGTAAAGAAGTTTTTTCTCGTGTTGAGATGGAATTTCCTGTGTTACAGCTTGTGGCTGTTGCCCCTTGTCCTGTCATGTAACAGGGATGTGAGGTAATTTTATTCTTCATTGCACAACATAAGATTTACCTGAGCAATGACAGCATGGTGTTTCAAAACATTTTCACTGTGTTCCTAGTGTTTCATCATGTGCTGTGTCTAACTTTAGCAGTAAGTCAGTATTTCTGACTGCTTTGCTAGTATATACGTTCTGGTCTACCTTCTTCCCTGAATACACACATTATTAACAGAATTCCCCATTACAAAATAATGTGATTTAGTTATTAACTTCTAAAATAGATAAAATATTTTCCTTTCCTATAAACACAGCTATGAGCACAGTTTATCAGTCTATTCCACAATCACACAGCAACATGAGACCCCAGCAAGCAAGGAAAATGAGGCAGCTTATTATACCTGTAAATATGATGCATCTAAGGATTTACTGTCTTGGTACATCATAAATTACACTTTGGTGTTCCTTATCAATACCCTTTCCACAGACTTCTGCCTGGTACCAGTTTCGTTCTCCTTAACACTACAAAGTTTTCCAGGCTGTTTAGTCTAAATCTTCCTTGATACAAGTCTGTTATTCTGTTCTAACTGCTATCGACAGGAAGAAAACTACTTAGCTGCATCTTTTACATGCCTGAAAACCATTATGAATACCTATACCCTATCTCCTCTTTCTAAGCTAAACACAGTCATTCAGTTCTTCCTAGTAAATAGGTCCTACCTAGGCTAATGATCATTTGCGTTGGTGCCCTCTGGATTTTCTCCAATTAATCTACATGTGTTTAAAGTGTGTCACCTTATTATCAAATCCTGAGGTGAATTTAACTGAGCAAAAAGATCAGTTTCTGGTTCTTACAAACTGTACCCTTGTTTATATTTCCTGATCTGCCTCTTTGAAATTGCTGAGCGGTGAAACGAACACAACCCAGACTCCTCTGTGAACAAACATGTACCCAGGCAGTTCACATCCTTGTCTCAATGTAGTATCTTGTTCAAGTACATGGGTTTTTTTCCCAGAACATTTCTCCAATTTGTTAAAACTGTTTTTTTCTGTTTATCTTGTCCTCTTACATAAGTGGGGGGGAAAAAACCGAAGTTTGGTGCTTTTGGAGACTGTAAGCCTGTTCTCTGTTTCATTAGCAAGGTGATTAGGGTAAACAATGAACACCAGACTTTAGGATGGATCCCTGTCAAATCATATTCTATAAATTTTTCCATTTTGACAGGTAAATCTTTTATAATGATCCATTTCCTTTTTTGGATTTTTTCTGTAAAATTTACTTCATTTGCTATTCCACTGAAATTACACACTGAGTTCTTATCATGTTTGCTACTAATTTCAGATCAACTATTGTTTTTATTAATAAATGACTTTTGAAAAATATCACCTAAATTTACTATATCTCTCTCTGGGATGCACTTTGTGACAAAACTCCCACTTCACATTATAAGCAAGATTATAAATTTGCTTTTCAGTGGAAAGATTTGTTGATGTATAGTAATGATGCAAATGCTAAATAGGTTATACAACTTACGCAATACAATATTCTTATATTGTATTATAATTATGTATTATTATTCTTATATTATACAATATTCTTCCATAAAAGTCTATAGCTGTTAGTTACAAAAGACTCTTCTAACTTTTCTGGTAAAAAATATCCTTTCAGGCTATTGAGGGAATGTTTATTTAATGGTATTGATCAAAAAGCTTAGCTAGCCTAGCAACTGTTCATTTACCTGCATATAATAAATTGCAAACTACCATAATGCCTTCACAGTGCTGGCATTGCAAAAGCCACCTTTCCGTATGTTAAAAGGCTTAGGAGGTTCTAGCACTGCTCCTTGTAGTTCTTCTGTATGTTATGGAACCAAGGCCTGGCACGGACAAACATGTAGAAAAAGCAGTCATGACATAGCACAATGTCAAAAGCAGAACCACTTTGACAACAAAGATATAAATATATAATCTGCTTAAAGATGAAAAGATTAAAAGATGCTTTATTAATACCAGAAATTTCTTATATAAAGCTTTGCAACATCTGACTGTAGTATCCTGCAAAATCAGCAGGACATTATGCAAAACTACAGCTTTCAAATGTTGGGGTTTTTTTTTTATTTGTAACACTACACAATCTCAAATTATCTGATTAGTGATGCTTAAGACATTCATCTTGGACCTGTAGAACAGTGAAGAGTATTTTTAGTCAACACTTCAAGATAAAATGTTAGCAAATACAGCAGTCAATAGTAATTCATTTCAATTGAGCAGTATGAAGTAATTATCTTTTCTTGTTGCCTTTCTGAAGAATATGTGTGAAAATTTGGTTGGGGATGCACACAACTTTAAAAATTCATAACTGTTTATTTTGAAATAAATTTTTTTTATTTTACCATAGAGTTGGAGTTATTTTATTTTTATTATATAGAACATACTTAGGAAACTGTATTGAAGAATATATTAACCAAAGTTTAGGACACACTAGCTTCAAGCTGCATTCGTGAACCTTCTATTAAAACAAAAAAAAACGCATTGATTTGCCAGAAACATGTAATGTTTTTATCTAATCATAAGTCACTGCCTTTTCAGGGCTTATGTCATTGAGGACTACTTAGAAAACAGAAAATAGAAACAGAAAATACATGTAGATTTATCTTATCAATTTATCTTATCTTGCTATATGATAACCTGTAGAACACGAGTTCTAGTCAGTTCTTTGTTTCTAGATAATGGCTTTACTGAATTTAATCAGGTAGCTGGACATATGTGGCAAAAGCTTTGGGTCTGATGTTATGTCTTCAATGTTGTGGTAAGAAAACAATATTGATAATGCACGTAATATATATAATGAATTTTATGTTCATTAAATTCACTTATAAATTCACTTAATGAACTTATAGAAGTTCATTATATATTATCTCTTAAAAAGTGACTGTATACAGTGACAGAAAATTATAAATCCAAGACAAACCACAGTGTCTTATAATAAAAAATTTGTTTGAAATTTGGCATAGTAAGTAGCATGACATTCTACTAATATATATATATAAATTGAAGAGATAAATACATGGTTTTATCTGATTCTTTGATTCATTTTGCCATCCTTATAATCAGGTGCAGAAGTAGTACAATGTAGAAAGTGAACTTAAATACCTTCTAAGATTTCAACTTAGAAATGTCATCAGAGTTATGTCTAGGTAGCTTTCCAAGTCCCAAAAGAACTGAAAGAGCAATGTAACTCAGTTTTATAAAGTATTTCATTGAGAAGGCTGAGTTCATTTCTGTTCTGTTTAATATGTTTTATTTTTAAAGAAAATTTTGTGAAAAGCACATGCAGATCTGAAACTGGATTTTGGAAACTCGGGTTTGGGAATGTGTTTCTATTTGAAGATCAACTTCTAGCTAAATTTTAAAATTAAGATCATTATGCCTGCAGAGCTTAATACATGTTCCATAACCATTTCTGGTATAGCTTTGTTTAGCCAGTGTATTTACTACCATACAAAAACCCTATCACATTAGCACAACACATGAGTGTTGTACTTTAGTACATCCTTGACAGATGAAGAACCAAGGAATAGTTATTAACCTCTGTAACTGTTGGGACTAAATAATGAGTAAGGTAAGCAAGCTGTCTGAGCAAGGAAAGAATTTCTACAGGTGTCTTCTGCCAAGAGCTTGTGAAGATAAGAGTGGGAAATAACCAGGAGGAGAAGACAGAAGACAGGCCAGAAGACAGACAGATTCCCAGAGCCCCTAAAGAAGCGTTAGGGCAGCAAAAGAAAAACATTTTTTCAGAATGGGAAGTTCTACTTCAATGCAAGGCTAGACCTGGCCAATGCAAATCAGCCTCGACTAGAGAAAAATAGTCCCGTGATCTGGGGCACCCAAAGAAATGTGTCAGGTGAGTAAGGGAGAGAAGCAAATCCACTCACCAACCACAGACTGAGACAAGGGAATGCATTTATCATCTTTCCTTAGATTATTTATTTCTTCTTGCTACTTGAGTATAAAGTGAGTTCTTCTTTGGAATACCACAAAAAGTCTTAGCATACCAGGTGCTACATTTCAAGTACAATACTCTGTGGGGGAAGAGTGGCAGATTCGTCAGTAGGCAACTAACACATTTCTGTTCACACCTTCTAGTTCTCCATGTTGGCAAAGGCATTGACTGAACTTTGTTTTCATTCCACTAATGTCCAAACACTTCCACTCACAAATCCTTACACATAGATAAAAATACTGGGACAGGATAAAGAACATCAGAAATCACTGCTGATGTGGAGGTGGGGTACAAAAGAAGGGTTTTCTCTAATAATAAATTATTACAGCAGCAATAAGTAACAAAAACAGAGAGCAAATCTTAAAACCAGCTCCTGCCATCCAAAAATTTTATTTTTCTTTACACCAGCTGCCATTTCTAATTCTAGGATGGGTCTCCTCTTCCTCTGTTTTACAACTATTTGCCAGTCTCTGAGTTCACATCTTCAGTCTTTCTGGTTTAACTTACTCTTTCTGTTCCTCTCTTCACAGTCATCTTCCTCATCCTTGAAAATATCAGGTTTTGAACATGTAAAAAGTCCAGTTTAAGAACTTCATTCTCTGGCTTCTTTGCCCTTTTTTTCTTCATTTTTCATTCATCTCTGAGTTAACCCAATAACTATCAAAACAGACATAATACCAGCTCCTTTTTTTTTTGTACAGTGGCTCCTGTCTTTCTATCGATCATTAGCTCTTCAAGACACCATTTGATTTCCTTTAGTGTCTTTATGCACTATAATTCTTGCAAATTTAATTCAGTAGCAGAATTCCTGATGTATAGATTATTTTACACACACTTCTCCCTCCTGTCTTTTTATTTATGTCCATTAAGATACTGATTCCTGCCTCTCAGATTCTACAGCCTCAGTCTTTTGCCTCTCTACAGTGTTCATCATTCTAGCCTAAGTTTTATCAAAGTCAGATTCTTCTGGTTTAGCAACTCTTCAGCTACCGAATAAGCTGGGAGAAATCCCATAACCATGCTGAATAAGAAATTCCCTCAGTTATCCTGCCCCCTGCCCCCATTATTCCTACTTTTCTCCACAACAGACAGTCCTATTACAGTTATACAGTTGCTCTTCTACATTTCACCTTCTCTTTTCTTCTTTTGACCAGCAGGTCTATTCACTTAAATTGAAAAAAAATACTGTTTTTTAAAAGCCTGTTAAAGTACTTTCATGAGTATCAGCTTTGCACTGTCCTGAATGTACTCAGACAGTAAAATGCAATCACCATGTACCACACAAATGAGGAAAAAAAAAATCGCAAAGCATTAAAAAGATTTTTAAATATGTTTACTAATTTCAAGATACTTATCCGTTCACTGTATGCATTTACACGGCATCACTACAGAAGAGTGTTCCTTCTAAATAAAATACCCCAGGCACTTATTCCTTTCGCTATCCATTTCTTCAGTTTCTAACTCATAATGCTTCATGGCAACAAAGTATCGGATAAAAGTTTCGCCTAATGCTTCCTTAATGCACGAATCTTTCTCAAGTGCAATAAGAGCGTCTTCTAGTTTCAGAGGGACTGACGAATGTTTCAGGTCAGCAGTGTGATTTTCTTCTTGGAGCAAATCATCATACCTAAGTCCTCTTTTTACTCCATCTAGACCTGCAGCAATAGTAGCAGCAAGCACCAGGTAGGGGTTTGCTGTAGCAGAACTTAATTTATTCTCTATGCGAGTACCTTTTCCACTATGACATTTGACATTAAAGGCGCAGCTGTTGTCATTATATGCCCATTTTGCATTTACAGTCTCTTTTGATTCTTTACTGTATTTAGAATATGGCTTACGGCAGCTGGTGGTAGGAGCCATCAAGCAGCTGATGGCTGCTGTGTGTGCCAAGAGACCCGATAACCAATTTTTTCCAATATCTGAGAGCTCCTGAACTCCATAACCAGCAGAAAACACATTCTTCTGGCCATTCAAATCCCACAGGCTGTGTGACAAAGGCCCTGAATTGTAGAATCCCGATTCTGAGAAAAAGCTAGCCACGTAGTTGTACTTCTTAGCCACCTCTTTAATGCCTGTTCTAAATGTGAAGGCACTGTCAGCAGCATCTATGCCAAATGCTGGATGAAAAGTGATCTCCATTTGCCCAGGCCCGCTGGAAGAAGAAAAGCTTTCAATGTTGGCACCAGCATAATACATTCCTTCAATGAGCTCCTGAATGAAAGTCTGGTCATGGTTATTTAGTATCGTGGCTGCAGGAAAGGATATTGTCTTTGAATTTACAATCTCAGTAATGCCATAAATACAAAATTCATAAGTGAAGGCAGACTGCAGAGAAAAGCCATTGTCCTGAAGCTGGCTCAGCTGTTTCTTGGCAATGTGCCTTGGTGAGGTCATTAACGGGTTGCCCAGCACGGTGAAGGAATCGCATATCACTCTCGCAGTCTGCTCAGTCCAGGGCAGAATTCGAAATGTTGATAAATCAGGGTTCAGGATTATGTCACAATTAAAATTTGTTGCATTTATGTAATCTAATTCATTATCTCTAGGATTCAGGGTCAGCTCAAGATAACTTCTGGGCATGGCAACACCATGAATTGCTTTTTCCTAAACACAGGGCAGAATGACACATTACCAAATGAGAAAAGAACTCAACAGTATTTTTATGTATGTAAAATATATAACACTCAAATTCTCAGTAAGAACAACAGCATTTTTCCTAAAAGACTAAAATGCAGTGATCACTGAAGTGGAGGGCATCAGCCAGTTACTGTGTCATTATGAAGCAGAACAACCTTCTACAATATTGGTATGAAAACCCTGGCATCAGATATCCCAATGAACATTTTTTAGATTTCCATAAAGAACTGAAAAAATGTTCGGTGCCTATTTTCTGTGGTCTTTATACAACTACGGGCATCGCCAGGTAGGTGGGCATTTTTCAAGTCAAACTTCTATCTATAGTTACTCTATTAGGTTTCCATATCTGCTGAGCCTTTCCTTTACATAGATCCAAGTGACCACACAAGACTCATGGCAATAAAAAATTCAGGCTGTAACTTCTCTTTAAATACCATAATACGTACCACACCATATTTCAGATGCAAAGTTCAACTGAAAATTCTCACTTTCTGGACTTAATGAGTTTGGGGGAAAAAATGCAGGGAAGCACTTTCAAGTGAGAAATGATGCTAATGATTCAGTAGTCCCCTTCCAGGTAGCAAACAGGATAAACCCATAATTATACTTTCTTCTCCATTTGAACAGAGAGCTTCAGCTTACGCAAATGCAATGTAGATAGGACCCGAAGGAAGGGTCATTTACCTTCAAAGAAGCATCTTTACAACTTACCTTATATTCAAACCTTTAGCTGATGAAAACTGCAATTATACCAAGTTCTACCAAGTGAAATTTGGCTCACCTTTACATCTTACCTTTATTCTTCCAAAGGAAAGGTTTACCATCTAAATGAGCAGAGAAAAAACCTAAAAAGGGGCAAGCTTAGAGATGAAAAATAAAATTTTATCTATGCAGATAGAAAATTCTTGAAATCCTTCAAACTGCATATAGTGACTTCTCTT
Source organism: Stercorarius parasiticus (assembly GCA_013396915.1). Classification (NCBI taxonomy): domain Eukaryota; kingdom Metazoa; phylum Chordata; class Aves; order Charadriiformes; family Stercorariidae; genus Stercorarius; species Stercorarius parasiticus. The sequence goes on from VWZL01005586.1 coordinate 244,811, forward strand.
AAAAATAGTCTGCCTTCTTTTAAGTGGGTGGCAGTCCAGTGGTAGCAATTCTCCCTACACAACACCCATTAGCAAAGCTACATGAGATGGTGAATACTACTTCAAGATGTCTAAGCTGTCTATTCAACAGTGAAAATGTGTTGAAGGTGATTACCCTGTAGTACTACCTCTCCCTCTTCCAACCCCCTACCCAAAAAGATTAAAAAATAAAAGGAAATTACTGTCACTTGCTCTGAATGTATACATGTGTGGGTATGCACATGCACACTTTTTCAGTGTCCAAAAATTTAGACTGTCATGCAAAGCTCCAATTTGTTCAGATAGTAAATAACTAAACACAAAAGCTGACTTTTAACAAGCTCAACTAGACATCTACAGTTTGATATCGCAAGTGAAAGAGAAGTTGCAATTAACCTACCACCCCTCAGAAGAATTAAAGTGGCTCAGAGAAGTTTATTCTGATAAAACCCAAATGATATCAGAGAGAGAAAATTGTATCTAGATGATACAGTTGCAGTTTACCAATATCTAAAACGGAAATAATGAAAACATGGCTTAGGCTTCAGGAGGAACTTGAAACAAAAGTGCTCTGCATCTTTTCATGTTCATATCTTTTTTTGTGATCACTCAGTAGTTTAAAATATTCATAGTGATATGTGAGTGAAAGTATAATGTAGTTATGCACATGAAGTATTACAGAAGCAATATACTGAAAGGCTGATTGGTCAAGAATAGACACAGTGAGGATTGCTTCCTAATTTGGTTCTTAGTTCCTGAATCATCAATATGGCTAATATTGCTATTAAATCATCACACAACCCAGTGATGCATTCTTATGTGATTGATGACTACAAAATTTCTCATAGCTAAAATGATTTTCGTTCAGTCATTTTCTTTCATTCAGTGTTTAATCATTTCTTTTTGCAATTTACTGATGTTCAGTAAAACAAAATCTTTATAATGCATTGAACCTGAAAAGATAATTCTGAGGAGATTATTAGAAGCACAAAGAACTGAAATTACTAGCCTTATTTAATTAGATTACTACTGGGGGGAACAGAGGGATGGATGATTGCAGTGATAAAAAAAGTCCAGGTCCGTTGGGAACATTGACAAGTGGAGGGAACAGATAATTTGTTCTAAGTTTGAGTTTCTGCCTAAGCTATGAAAAAAAATAAAAAAATAGAAATTAAGGGCGGGGCCATGAAAACACATAAAGGTATAGCTAGAAACCAAAAAACTTACGTGAAAAAAGCGAGAAGGAACATTCTTTGATCTTGACACACCATGCAGATCTATTGATTCAAATCTGACAAACTGTACGTTGTCCCTGGCCATCTGCTGCTTAATAAACTCAATCTGAGAGAACAGGTGAAGGAGAGTTGGACTTTCAAGGCTGTTTACATCAGGTTCTCTGCTGGACGCTATAAGTGAAGAGGAATGTTCACGTCAAACAAAATAATGAATCCTGGAATACAGGCTGTTCTTCTAAAAAGTGCAATAATGGGAAACAGCGACATGGAGTGTAAAAACAAAAATAAGAAAAAGATATGGATTACGAAACATTTTTGTAAATAAACACACCTTTTTTCCCCTGAGGACCTGTATAAAATCCCTTATTTTTTTGGAATGGTCTATAACTTAAATGTTTTTTCATGTTGATAAGATAACACAGGGGAATCATGGTAAAGCCAGGAATTTCTGAGGAATACCTCAGATGGTTTGTTGGGTGTTTTTAGGAGCACAAATAGCAGCTGGATACCTATTTCCCACTGAAAGCTGATAGAATTCAGTTGCTATGTTTCTTCAATGCCTTTGAAAAGTGCATGGATACAGAAACATGACAAAAAGGGCACTTGTCTTCCATTAAACTTTTCTCAAGACCTCCTGAGGAGGACTGGAGTCTTCCCCTCAGGCAGCAGACTTTTAAGAGAAGTTTATGCATTTGCTGTTATGGAGTTGTCTTCTTAACTGTATTACAGCAGCAGTAGGACTGTATAAAATTCTTGACATGAAAGCAGTAACATCTGAGTATAACTTCTGCAATTGAACAGAGAGCTGGGCACAGTAACTTCCTTTCACAAACCTCTCGATCTCTCAGCCTGTTTCTCTTTTGAGTATTGTCCTTGTTTCAGCTGGGATGAAGTTAATTTTCTTCCTAGTAGCTGCTGTGTTTCACATTTAGAATGAGAATAATGTTGATAACACATATTGTTGTAGTTGTTGCTAGGTAATGTTTATATTAAGTCAAGGACTTTTTCAGCTTGACATAGAAGCTGAGGGAGAACATAGACAGGACAAGCTGGCCAAAGGGGTATTCCATACCATGGACATCATGCTCAGTATATAAATGGGGTTGGCCAGGGAGGACAGGAATCTGCAATTGCTTCTCAGGCTGGGCTGGGCAATGGATCACTGGGTGGTGAGGGCAATTGTATTGCATCACTTATTTTGTATATTCTTTTACCATTAATAAGAATAATTAGTAGTAGTAATAATAATAATTTTTTTTTTCTCTCTTCTGTTACTGTGCTATTAAACTGTCTTTACCTCAGCCCACAGGGGAGGTTTTTTTGTTTTTTTCTCCCTCTTCTCCCTACCCTACAGAGGCAGCAGGAAGTGACTGAATGGCTGTGAGGTCCTACTTACCAGCTGGGGTCAAATGACAACAAATATCTCTGTATTGTTATTATTCAAGTTAAACTACATATGGTATTAATTTCTATTTGGCACAATAAACTAACTAGACCGAGAGTAAAATTTGATGTTAGGGTATGAAAAAATGTGAGAATATTTCTTTCTACATTTCTGTGAGGAAAGCCCTCCATTCTTCCTGAGAGTATGAGCAGATGAACTTTTGCAGATCTTTCAGGCCCGCAGTAGAAGATCACCAACCACCACCAAGACCAGCAACCGTTCACCACCAGCCTTCAAGTGGAAGTTAAAAGCTTCATGCTGAGGCATTACGAAGGTTGGTGGGAGCACTCCCAGTCTTTCCAGTATGAAACTACCCAAACTAGAGTAGTTCTCCATTAGCAGTAGCCAGCAGGCACAAACACATCTTTTTGACCTCTCCTTTGGGGCAAGTAGGACTGTCACTGCAAAGCTGTAAGGTGGCTCTCCAGCTAACCCAGCACAAGGCTGTCTGATTATTCCCTGAGAAGGCAGCAATCCTCATCCACAGTCATAGACTTCTTGGAGCTTTTGAATATCACCAGAGCATCTTCCAGCTTCAGATGACAAGGAGGTGACAAGGATACTTTAGGTCAGTAAAGTAAGAAGTTGTTAAGTAATAACAGTGCCCCATGAGGAATGACAGATGAAATCATAGGAAAAATCTTAGGTAAATTTAAGTGTCTATATGAAAACAGAGTAAAAATCAAAAAGGCAGAAGCAAAAAAAAAAATAATTGTCAAATCCACTTCTCCTCATGACATCTTTCCCTTTGGTCTGCTTCAGCTGTAAGCTGCTTATGAAAATAGCTTTTTTCCTCTGTCTTGTACAAACATTAGGACATCACTTACTTTTAAAAATGTACATTAAATAAGGAAGTCCTGTTTAAATATTTTGTGTAACACTCACTCTGTTATTGATGCTGCTAAATCACAATAGTGAGCAGGGAGGATATGTAAACTGCCCTCGTCTTGCATGTGTCCCCCAAGTAATAGTTATTTGAATACCACTTTGGTCATCCCATAATGTTGTTTTACAACATAAATGTTTACTGACATTTAGCAGATTTGACCCCCTTATGAACCCCACCATCAACTAAAAGCTTATTAACAGCTAATAAACTGTGGCTATTTATTAGATTAATAGAACTAAAAAAGATTCTGAAAATCTTCCTACAGGTTACAGTGAGTAGTGTTTTCTTCAGCTTCAGGGACAGAAGCCTGAGGTTTTTGCCTTTTGTAAAAGCAGTGCTCAACTTGTTATTCTACATGTTTGATTTCCTGTGTAAAGATGGTAGACATTTCCTGTCTACCACCTGTCACGCAGAAATTCTTATGTCTTCATATTATTCAAAGCAAAGTTTGACTGACACCCCTTGACATACGAATATAGTCAATTTCCGGTGTAAATTTTGCAAGTATTCCTTATAATGTCCTGAAATGTTGCCTGATAATTTGCATCTACTGAACAAACATTTTTCAGGAAAAAAAATATAATTCATGAAAAAAAACCCCAACTTTAACTCTGACCCAAGTAATTCTTTAAATGAGTATTCCTACGAGATATAAATGGTATCAAATCAATAACTAAGAAAAATAAAAATGTGATATGCATTCCTATTAGTGATGTATGAATTTATTTAAAAGTAGAGCTATGAATATACTTAATTTAAATATCTACCAAAGGTACATAATTTTCCAAATTTTATATTTATCTGTTGTCTTCAAGCTAAAGTTATTTGAATAAATGCATAAATACATATTTAGATCATACAAAAGAACATAAATTAACAGAAAGATCCTATAAAATAATGTTTTTAAAGAACATTAAGCAAGCAAAAATGAAGCAAGAATTTGTCTTCTCCAGTTGGACTTGTTATGATTAATGATAGATCTTTTTAAATTATGAGACTAAAATTTATATATTGGTCTACAAGTAGTCTAAAATTATGCTATATACCAGTCTAGACAGGCTGCTAGTCAAAAGACAGATACTTATTCATTTACAAGAACGTTTATCCAAAATCTGTTATAATCAATAGAAACACTCCCACAGCTTTCACATACTTTTTAGAGGCAGTTCATCTTTTATATCATTTGCAGATTATCACTCCCATTGACATAATAAGTTTCTCTAAACTGTATGATAGATAAAAAATATCATCATTACTTAATATCTCTGACTGATTTTGGAGATATGAAAGGGGATTTGTTTCTTAAATAATATTTAGTGAATAACTACTGACCTCCAGCACAGGTTCCAAAATATATTTTCTTGGTAGCCACTAAATAAATCACTGGCAAAAACTAAATCCATGAAGCCAATGATGACTAAAGTTTGGAAAGTTATTGTTATTCATTATTAGTTATTGGAGATAAGGTTGCTAATAAAAAGGTATTAAACAGGTCTAGCCTGATTTAGATACACAGTCTAAAAGTCTTACATTCTTATGAGGGAGGATTGTGTTCATGAGTATAACTGTTTTCCTCGCTCTCTGGGCCTCTAGAAATGATGACACCTTTATATTCTTTTCAGAAAATCTGCTAATGGAAATATGCATGTAAATTTCAAAAGTTGCCCAGATTTTGGTTTAGATTTTCATTCTAAAAATCAAATATAAATCCAGACTGGCCATCTTTCTTAAATCAGAATGGTACAAACAGGTCTATCTATATCAAATCAGCAGTACACAGAAGAGCACTTAATACTTGTTTTTCTATGGCTTTATCTGTTGTCACCGAGAAACAATTAGTATTACTCATTTTTGTTTTGTAACTAGTACAAAATTTCTACAAATTTAAAAAATTATCTTCATATATTTAAAAAAGATTAATAACAAAACTAAAAATATTAAGAAACAGTCTAAAAATGATACAAATTCTATTATTATTCTTTCTAGCGGAAATTCTTAGATTATTAATATTGAAATTATTCAGACTTCTGAGGGCAGCTGACATCAGCTAGGGCAAGTGGTTAACATCAGCTTTATCATCTCAGCAATGGAAAAGTGCCACAACAGAAGAAAGTGCACATGTCCCAGATCAATCTGTCATTATCTGCTTGTTCAGAGAAATCCTTTCCCATGGTCCCTTATTAAATCACACTGCATCTAAAGCAAACAATTTCTCAGCTCTATAAGAGGTGACTGTGTCAAACTGATGAAATGAAAAGAATGTGATACATGTTGCCAGGGGACTTGACAATGACAGGAACAGGCTGACCTAACAAATGTGGTAATATTGGAAACTCTTCACTGGGAAACACGACCACCAATGTAACGTAAGGCAATAACAACAGACAGCAGCAGGTAGACTCCAGATACAAATCTTTCACTGGAGAAGGAGACGTGTTTCCATCAGCCCTCCTCCGGTTTCTTCCTCCCACTCCAGCTGTGCCAGCTGTGCTCCCTCCCGAAATGACATTGCGGCAGCCACGCCGCTGCAGCACACCCTCCTCCTGCCCCATGAGACGGGGTCTGGTCACGCCAGTGTCCCAGACAGCGTCGGAGTGCACGTCCCTGTGCTCTGTGACACATTGTGGCACCTGGTACTGTCTCAGAGCGGCAGGGAAATAAAAGCCCTTGCAGGCATTGGAATTGCTGTGCCAGTCAAGGCAGCATTTCATCACATTACAGCTGTCTTTGGCAATGGCTATTAACGGGAAAGGCAAGGCGCTCTTTGCAAAGTGATCTGCCTAAAGAGAATGGATTTTGCAGTTTCTCACTCAAAAAGGTGGTTTTGTGGTTAGGAACCGAAGGGTTAATATTCAAATTTGTCTTAATTCCTTCTTCATCCTTAAAAATCTAACACCGAGTGCTTTGAAGATCTCTGTGAATACTGGTCCCCTTTAAAAAAACAGGTATCTTGTGCTGATGATATCCACTGGCAATGACTCCCACAGGGTCATCTAGACTCTTCTAAATCCTATGGAGATTCCTGTCGGTTCTTCCTTACAGGACTCCAGTTTCTGTATCTAAGAACAGCCAGTCTACTTGGTTTGTACAGCATGTTATTTACAGTTCTCATGTTTGTCTTCAAACATTAACAACCTCTATTTCTCAGATCTGATATGATAGCTTTTCCTACGCTAGACATCATTCTCATTGCTAGTATTTAAAGCATCTCTTTTCTATTCCCATCTGGTTTTTAACATGGCAAAGAGAAATCAGTACTAGGTTACATTTCAATGGTGCTATTGATGTGAATAGTGATCAGAAGCATTTTTAGTTGAAAACATTATATAGTTTACCTTTCTTTTTCATGGAAAAGAAGTTTTGCCAAAAATGGTTACTGATAGGTCAGTAAAATATTTGATTTGTGCGGTCAAGTACATAAAAAGGTGTTTACTACCTCTTATTTTTGCTGCCCTACAAGACCTCTGACAGGGGAACAAATATGTAAGCATAACAGAAAATTATGAAAGCATGGGAGACAGTAAAAATATTTCCCTGATCTGTTTGATATTGATATTTTCAATGTTTTTTCCATCCATTTCTTTATCTCATTATATTCTGCGTTCTTATTTAATCTTTACTGTGAAGCAGGCTTTTCTACTGATATGTCCATGAAGAAGCTCAGCTCTTTTTCATGAGTTTTATAGCTAATTTACAGACCAATGAACAGTTTCAATCATCCATGAATTATTCTTTCCAAACTGCATGACAACAACGTGACACAGCTTCTCAGAGGAGCTACATCATCAAGAACTGAATACAAAATAAGATTTTATTTCTCAATAGATGAAAGATAAAATAAATTACTCTCTTTTTTTTTCCTACCTTCCAGTGTGTTTTATAAAAATGGCTCTTCTGTATTGAATGAGAAAATTATCACAGTTTTACAGAAATATTAGAAAAGATTCCACAAGGCAAGAGGATTTGAATACAAAATATGCAGGTGTCTGAAAAAAAATTAAGGTGAGTAATACCCACTGGAACTACCTATATAGTAATCCTAAATATGACGTATCTAGAGTAGCGTGTCTTTCTTCAAATTCAAACAGAAGATTTGGATTTAAGGATGGAATCACTGAGCAAAGTTGCATGAACTGAGGGATGCACTCCTGCAAACTAGATAGCCCTAAAAACATTTGACCTAATTAAAAGAAATTCAAGTGAGAATGAGTGAAAGCACCACATTAAAAGGGAAGCAAGATAATTTAGGGAAGAGAAGATTTTGCACAATGTTGAAGGTAAGGACTAAACTCTTCTTGAATGTGCTGTAGAAGGAGAAGGCTGGCAGAGAGATCAAGCAGAGAATGTATTCTATTTACACTAGGTGTAAACTAATTGTTTTGGCAACCTTTCACTATTACTAGAAAGAAAGTAGGTACTTCCAGTGAGTGGGAAGGATTACTGTTTGAATACATCTCCTTCTCTTACAGTCACAGGAGGACTAGCTTACTACAGGCAGGGTCAGATGAGTTGGATCTCTCCTGAAAGGGGACACAATAGATCAGAAAGATAGGATGGAATTGCCGTCTGAGCATTTTTGTTTTGTATGGAATGAGGGAGAAAACAGAAAACCACAGAGTCACAGAGCAGGAAGAGATTTCAGCTATTGGTATGGAAGATAAAGGACTTAACAGTTTTGGTTTGCTTTAAAGAAAAATAGCTGTTCTTAGAGCTAGTGAGGTAAAAAAAATAGCAAGTTATGGAACTCAGTTCAGAGGGGAAAGGAAAGAAAGAGGTAGAAAATATGATGGTTTGTTCAACAGAAAATAAGAGCAAGTGAGAAGGTTTAGAAAGGAGCTGAGCTTCAGCCCTGCTATGTTCAAGTTGCATTCAAAATGTAGAAAAAGAAATGTTAGAAAAAATTTATTGAACTGCAGATAGGGCACAAGGAAGGAACATGAAGGAACAGTATAGCTTTAGTTTTTCACTTTAGGAGAGATGCAAGAACAGCACAGATTATGTAAAATACAAAGCAGAGAAGAGTAGCAAGTAAAAAAACACAGTCCTAAGAAATCCCTCAAGTAAGGCATGGTTATACTGCAGGAGGCAGCGAATATGAAGTGCCGGGAGTAGGAACTTATGTACCTCTCCTGTGTCCACTTGTATGTCCTGATTGTCCACTTATAGCTCCTGAAGCTCTCTGTTTCTATTTCCTCACCACTGACTAGACTTACTGAGCAGAATCAGTGGAGACAGGTGAGCACAGAGGACAGTGAAACCACAGGGGGAGTTCAAATTTTGTTAAAAGCCTGTGGGCAAAATTTTAATTTCAATGGAGCAAAAAGCTTAGGCTATTTGTGTTGTTAAAGTCATCTCTTCATACTTCTGCCCCTAAATAAACTTTTGTAACTGCCTTATTACCAAGAATAAGAACTTTAAACAAGTTAAGAATGACAATATGAGGTTATTAATTGTAATAGAAAGGGGAATTGATTGTAGGACTGGTGATCTCCATTCTTAAGTATGAAATACAGTCTGTTAGTAATTACTTGATATGATTTTCTTTAAAACAATAACTTAACAAAGGAACTTAATGTTTGGTGTCAGCTCCCACATAACATTTCATGGGATTCTTGGAGCATTCAAACCTTCTTTTTCTGTGCACTTGAAATTTCAACAGTCAGTAGGTAACTACTGATGCCTGCAGCTATAGTTAAGACATATTTTCTTTCTTCAGAAATTTCTTTCTCCTTCCTACAGTTCCTGATCTCATGCTGGTCATACTTACATTGCCTCACTTGATGTATACTCAAGAAGAGGAGCCCTGTTGAGACGACCTGCTCCTGGAGCTGCTAAGGTTTCTGGGGGGCCAGCTCTGCCGTCTACATGCAAAAAGATTTTAACAAACTCGTTTATCCCCAGCTACAGACCGAGATGTGCAAAGGGAATTTGAAGACTCAGGTGACAGCCAGTGTGTTGCCCACCTACAGCTACCTGGAGGTGCTGTTGTCTCATAAGGTGCAGATGAGAGATTTCTCCTGAGCCTGTGTGGTGGCACCAGGCTCTTCAAGTCCCTCTGACCATATGCAGTGCGGCTGGCTGCTGAAGCCACCTGTAGTCCCTGACTCTGGCAGCCCCCTGTGACAAAGAGAACTGCAACAGTGTGGTGTATCATGATCATAGAATCACAGAATGTGTTGGGTTGGAAGGGACCTTTAAAGGTCATCTACGCCAACGCCCCTGCAGTAAGCAGGGACATCTTTAACTAGATCAGATTGCTCAGAGCCTCACCAAGCCTGGCCTTGAATGTCTCCAGGGATAGGGCCTCCACCACCTCTCCGGGCAACCTGTTCCAGTGTCTCACCACCCTCATTATAAAGAACAACTTCCTAATGTCTAATCTAAACCTACCCTGCTCTAGTTTAAAACCATTGCCCCTCGTCCTGTTGCTACATGCCCTTGCAAACAGTCCCTCCCCCGCTTTCTTGTAGGCCCCCTTCAGGTACTGGAAGGCTGCTATAAGGTCTCTATGATCTTTGGGAACTTCACATTGCTCAAATAAAGTTATTTTCTTCAGCCATCTCTCTGGCTTGTATAAACATTGTATAAACATATATAAACATTGTATAAATGTTCTAATTTAGTAGCATGCAGAGAAGCATGTGATAAGGTTAAAGAGGTGGTGGAGGCCCCATCCCTGGAGACATTCAAGGCCAGGCTTGATGAGGCTCTGGGCAATCCGATCGTGGTCAAAGATGTCCCTGCTTACTGCAGGGGGGTTGGACTAGATGACCTTTAAAGGTCCCTTCCAACCCAACACATTCTATGATAAGACCTGAATTCAGAGAGGTCAATTTGCACTTACGTTATATGCTATATATACTATACATACAGTATATGCATGCATTAATATGCGTGTATGTACATACTATGAAGTGTTTTATAATGCTCTATACACGAAATTTCATCTGAATTTTTTCTGTTTGGAAGCCTCTCTCTTGGTGTCCCAAGAATGCAGGCACTGAACAGCTTAAGAAGCACCTGATTATTAATGATTACATAGCAATTTGCAGAAGTGCATGTCATTATCATATATAGATACTTATGCAAATAGAATTTATAAATTCATGTTAGTGTAGTCAGTATATTTGCCTAATTAGTTATATGTGTTAGTTTCTATCTTTCCATGGTAACAAATTAGATTAAAAGAGCTTTAGCTTTAGCTTCAGCTTTAGCTTTAGCTTCAGCTCCAGCTCCAGTTTCACTGGCTGTTCAAGTAATATTTTTCATATTGACTAAAATATCTTACGTATCTGTCTCTTTTCTATTATCTTTTTTTTCGTGTCCAAGCATTTCTTTCACAAAAGACCTGACAAGCAATGGACAAAATGCATATGCAGTAATATTTCCACAATTTCCAATCAGAATTTTGGAAAAAAGTATGGATTTGTTATTTTAGAGAGATGTTAACCATGTAACTAACATGACTGTATTTCCATCTTCTGCATTACTGAAACACTAAAGCTCAGCTGCAAGTCTCAGCCTTTCTACTGCTGACCTCTAGAGATTGTCCCGTAACTGTGTACTTTTAGAACAATAAGGTTTATTCCTGCTTTGGCCATGGCTTCCAAATGTGAATAGTGCTCAACATAGCAACTAAGTAAATACACTGTGCACTGTTTATGTAACAATTACGTATGTATGTACAGTCATATAATTTCAGTGCCCTCCTACTTTGTATTCCATATTAAGGAAGCAAAGAGAGGAAGAGAACAATTTATGTCTTTAATTGTATTTTTTAAATCAAATGTATGGAAAAATTTTGGATCAAGATTTTTGATTTGAGCAAGTTCAAATATTTGAAAACTTGCAAAATACAAGAGGTTGTATTTCAGATCTGCTCATTGTTGAGATATGCTTAGATCCAAGACTTCTGTTCAGGCACTTTGGTAACTAAAATATTTAAGATAATATTTTAGTCATAAAAATAAAATATTTAGGATTTTATCTTATCAATCTTAGTAAATTATTACTGACAGCAATGAAATACTGTTTATGCAAAGGCTCATTAAGGACTGCAGAATAATATCTAAAACTTTCTCTTCAGTTAAGTTACTGAATGTATTCAATGAAAATTAAATTTCAAACACATACATTTCTGATTAAGTAGAAACTCTTTCTGTGTGTTCCATTTACAGTGTGTGGAAACACACACTGAATCCTACAGTTTCTTTGGTCAAAGGAAAATGGAATCCAAACCTCATGGGACTACAAAACTTTTGGTTTCAGATTTGTTTCTGATGAGACAAAATTGCTTTCCCCCACCTCCCTTCATAGTTAGTTCTCATCTATAATTCTCTTACAGCCATTGCTATTGCCATTAATACAGAGTAGGATTAATCCCAGGTAGCTTTAAGTATTTTAGAGTTAGGCAAATAATCTAAACTAATCATCATGGGACTTCTTCCCCATTGAGTGGGAAGAGATGCCCATGTCCGGAAGTCAATTTCTCATCAACCCCTAACACCTCTTTGAAGACAAAATGTCTGTCTTTCTCCACTGACTAGGTAATAAACTTGGATTAGCCACTTCACTTTAAGTGGCTAAAATTGGGTTGAAATCTCCCTGTGGAATCTACAATTAATCTCATTGGTTCCTTGTGCCTTGTAAATAGTGTTATGATAAAGAATAGTTATTCTTATATTTTAAAATGTATGTGCTGGTTTTGCAGACAATGACAAAACAGTAGTAATTTAAATTTGACAATGCATTTAGCTAGCCTTTCAGCAATGTGAAAAACAATGTAATCTGGAAAGGGGACAGCATCAAGTGTAGGCTGAGAAATAATCCTCTAACCCCTTTATTCTAATAGGCAGGAATAGAGAGTGGTTTGAGCATGAAATATCTTTACAAAGCTCTATATTTCTCATGCAGTGCCCTGAGTTAGCACTGGTAATGTTCATGGATGTCTTGTTCAGGCTTGTTCAAATTGGGTAACACAGTAAGTCTACTGAGAAACCCTGCTGCAGCTAACAACATTTGATATATTCAAATTGTCTGTTTTCAGAGTATGTATAGCAATATTTCTACCCATATGAAAGGAGACTTTTAAAAAGCTGGATACCCTAATATTGTTGTACAAATTTAATTGCTACCATTATATTTTATTATGGAGTTAACTATGGACAAGGTATTTTATCAATGAAGAGAGAAGATTCATATTTCTTGTATCAGTGAGATAAATCAGTCAGAGGGTAAGATATCTATCCTGAAAAGCCGATAATATGATCTGAGCCTCATGCTCCTGGAAATTTATTAATCTGATATCTATTCAACTGGCAAATTGTTATTTGTGTGCTTCCTGGAATAGACACACAAAACAATTAACTGCTCAAGCCCATTACATTATGATAGCAAACAGTAGCTTTCAGAAGCCCAGAAGTATAGCCTTTACAGTTTTAAAGAAACCACAGCCTGTTAGTAGCAATTAATTGGCTCTATAAACACTTCCAAAATGGACTTATTGAACAGCATGAAGATAAGTGGAAGTTCTCTGGCTCATTTGCTTTTCTTCCCCTATAGTTTATATTAGATGTTTTTGCATTCCGGTCCTCTCACAGGACGGATAATTGAAAATATCATCCCTACATGAGAGCAATTTCCACTGATAGAAATGTTAACAAAAAGGAAATTTTAAGAAGCCCAGACGCCATCAGAGCTTTGCAGTGTCTAGCAGTTGCCTGAGCTCGGTTTAAATGAGGAAATATTTCAGTTTTAGTGAAAAAGACATGACCACTTGCGCATGGCAGCTTTTGACAGGCAGCTGGGCTTCATAAATGCCTTAAAAAAAAAAAAAAGCAGCATAGGTGTAGAATACAACTTCTGATTCATCCCGATATCCCGATCACACAGAAACTACAGGTGTCAATTCTCTCGTGCACTAGCTCTGACTAAAGTTTGCAGCTTAACAAAACCCCACAAAACAACAGTAGCATTTTCTTTAACAGGACAGCAGGTGAGGTTTAAATATCCTTACCAGCATGGTCTGTGGAGGAGTCAAACTGAATCTCGGGAGCCGTGCCTTCTGCAGGCGTAGAAGCTGCCGGTAGTCTCAGAATAAGTTGATCCATGTCGCTTCCCAATGGTTGCTGCTGATCAGACCCGGCAGAGCTGAGGACCAGGAGGGGTTTGCTCCACTGCCTCACTCCCTCCTTGTGGAAGCTTTGGTACTTTCGATTCTCCTCTCCGAAGTGGGGACTAAAAGTCTCAAAGGGTCGGCCCTGCTTGTCAGCTGCTTTCTCCTGGTTCGAATTTTTCTGAGAAAAAGTGCCACTCGCCTTGCCTCTGTAATTGGGCCCATAATCAGGCAAAGCACCTTCACTCAGCAGGTTTTTCAACTCCTGCAAACTTCGTTTAGAAATGTCAGGTGCCCCTGTGAAGGCCTCTGCAGTACCACTCCCTTGCGTGGTTACAGCACTGCCCAGGGAGCCTGTCTTTGCCACATGAAACTTCACAGCTTTGTCTTCCATCCCACCCCATTGCTGCTCTGCCTTCTCGCTGCCCTCTCCCCTGCATACTGCCCCAGCACACCCAGCTTTCCCTGAGCTCCTCGCAGCCTGGATGCCCATGGGCTGCTCCATTTTAGCTGGTGGATCTATTTCCTTGTGCATTTTTCCTCTTGTTCTTTTCCCAGTGTCAGCTTTTTCCTGGTTTTCTCCTGTTTGTCCAGACATGTCTTCTTTCACGTCGCTGCTGGTATCAGAACTGTCATGACCCACTCCATCCCTTTGCACTGGAGGAAAGCTAGTCAGGTTTTGAAGAGACTGGTCTGGTGGTGGTTCTGAGCAACTGGTGGTTCCTTGAAGGGGACAAGGATCTGGGATTTTTGAGGTGCGGAACAGCTCCATCTTCTCATTTTCTAAAGGAGGAACATACTTTGTAGGACCTTTGACTCCCTTTTTCTTTCTGAAACCACATATATTGTTGCCATCAACTTCATCATTGTCATTTTCAGATGTGTTCTGTAACCAGCAATAAAATATACAACCAAATAACATGCATGAATGAAACAGAACATGGTAATGGAGTACTACCACCAGCTGCATTTACCTTGTGGCACTTCCATTACTTCTTGCTGATGGAGGTCTCTGTGGACACTCAAGTTCTGCTATTTTGATTTTAAAAATTCTCAAATAATTCTTTTTCTCATGTTTTAGAACAAAATTGGTGAAAATGCTTTTATAATATAGTTTTTAGACAGATTTAGTAGGTTAAAATATAAGACGTTGTACATTGTGTGACATCATTTGCCAAACGCGTGCCCTTTAACAGCATTTGTATTTATAAAGGGAAAGTATTGCCCTGAAACACAGAACACTGGCAATTCTTATAAGTGTGGGAAGTGAAACCTGAAAATAAACAGCTTTTAAATTAATTTCAGGATCTAACTTGGCCAAATAACTCACCTTCCAGGGCTGTGGTCAAAAGGACAAACCCATATTTGTATGTGTAAACAGGAAAGAAAGAGAAGATGATGTTTACCTTTATATACGGCATTCATATGATTTATATTGTAGTGCTGGGAGCAGATTTTAAAATTAACATGGAGAAGGTGCAAAAAGGAGCTGCAAAAATTAATCTCCTTGCATTATCCCAAAGAATATCCAGAAGTGTCTGGATCATCAGCCCTCCTAAGTATCCTGATCCTACCACAAGTGTGATTAATCTGATGGTGGCAGGGAAAAGGACAGGAAATCAAAACCAGATACATTCAAATTTAAAAATCACAGAGATCTTAATACTGGGGGTGACTGATTATTTCACCAACTATCAAGGTAGGGATTGAATTCTCCATCTCAAGATGTCTTAAAAAAGACTCCGTAATACAGTTTAACCAAAATATAAATCACTCCATAGCTAATCACAAAATGCTACATTGCTTATGAATACCTACTCAAGCATGTATTTAAGACTCAGTGTCTTAACCAACAGTCCTTGATTTGCTTGGGTTGGGCTGGAATTAACACCTGTAAAAACATTGGGAAATCAAGAGACATCCTCTGAAGGAGACCATTCTTTGCCTTTTCCCTAAAGGAATAATCTGCACTCCCCAATTTCTGAATTTCCAGAAGGAGTAGGGATCTGCACAAAAGCAAAGTGAATGCCAGTCTGGGTAACGTAAAAGAGATTCCTGTTGGCAGACAAAAGCACGTAGAAGAAAAAGCAGCAGCGTCTGATGTGCATATGGCAGGAAACAGTTACATGGCCTCCATTAAGGTCATTAACGCTTCCCTTTTTCTATATTATTCTTCCCTATTTTCCCTATTTTCTCATTATGCTATTTTCCATCATTATCTAGTCAAAAAAGGCTTGTAACTTCTCTCCTAACATAGAACTCAGAAATATTTCCTTCCTTGCTCTGAATTTCTGCGACACGCTGTACTTACAGCTACTTTGGGAGCTCACTGGGGCACTGCTGTTGGCATGGATGGCAGCTGGCATCCAGCTCTACAGGCAGGACAAGCCACTCTGTGCCTGTAACTCCCATCCACATATCTCAACAGTGACGTGCTTGTGATCCCCACTTGCAATCAGACACAGCTACTGGCTCATTCACAACAGAAGTCCTTGCTTGCCCAGTTTTAGCGCTCAGTTTTTAATGAATCCATTTCTTCATCAAAAAGCTTTGGTTTACTCCCATAATACACCCTGTAATACCCCATTAAATAATTCTGGGTGTATTGCTGATACCTCTACACATTCACCTACACAGAATAGGTCTAATTCTTACAGCTCCACATCATTATGGAATAAAAATGGAATGAAGGAACTTTCCTGAATGACAACACAGACAAAACCTGCTTATAATGGAGGATTATAATGAAGAATTTTAACACCTCCATTAGTAATTCAAGAAAGTGAATGAAGCCGGGGGAGAAACAGTAGGGGTGGAGGAACCAGTGCCTGCCAAATGGAAAAACGCAAATAATTTTGAAATAAAGGGGGCATCAAATTAAATTCCTAGAAGTACAAAACCATTTTTTGAGAGAAAGGAGAGAAAAGTTCCGGCTATGAAAGCTACAGTCATAAAAAGATTGCATTTTTTAATGAATTTATGAAAAATATTTACTTAAATATCTTTTGTTGCAGAGGTTGCCATCATTAAAAAATCCTAATTTCAACTTCATGAAGTTTTCAGAGTTCTTTTGCTTCCTTTGAATAAATTGAAACCGGTAACATAACACCATCTGCATTTCTGATTTATATTATATTCCCACTGTGCTCAAAGATAACCATTGAGAATTTTAATATTAGGCTAAGTTTTTGCCTGTCGTTCCTATTGTAGATCTCTGAAAATGTTCAGTAAGATGACTGAAGGAAAGATGAGCACATCCTTTTTTATAACACCTGTATAAGTCAGATGAAGAGTAGTTCATGTACAAAAGCAAAATTGTCAGAACGCTGCCTCTTCACATAATTAGCCACTCTAAATGGTTTAATGAGCACAAGGTACCATGTCTAGGTTATAATCCTTACCTAAAAAAATTCCTTCTCAACAGAGATGAGCAGGAAAAGGACCAACCACTTGTAAATTTGTTAATGGAAACATTAATTTGCAGTAGAACTCTTATAACTAGTGTGTCTAAAGGAGTTTGCAAAGGGTTTATTTTCCATAAAGAAATTGAGACTATGGTACTGCATTTTGATCATAGACCTGAAAGAGATACTGTGCCTATTGTTTTTAAACAAAAACAGTGATCATTTTTACCTTCAAATAAACAAAACTCTTACATTTATACAGAGAACAACCTATGTATTACTTAAGATCCTCAGCACAAGGCACACTGTGACTTTGTGCAGGAGAATGACTCTTCATTTCTAAATAAATTCACCAACTTTCATTTAGAAATCATTTGCAGTGTTTTCTGCAGTGAACTAAAGAATGCTAGATTTGTTGCAAGGTACAAATACAGCATCCCTCCCTCATACGCATGAGTTATGACACAGCCTTACTTGCCTCGTAGTTTATGTGGTGTCTACCATCAGAAAAGGCCTCATACCTGGGCACAGAGTGGAGAACACCCGGGAAATAGGACTTATGAATTATATCTTTAACTTTTTATTACTAGCAAATTTTTTTCTGCAGAAGACAGGGATGATTAAGTAAAATAGCAGCTTGAAAGGGTTACAGTGCACAGAAAGTGAGTTGGATACAGATTGTGACTTAATTTCATAGAACCATGTGTCCTGCTGTGCTGAAAGGAAAGCAAAACAGTCATGGAATTAATATGGCAAAAGTTCCAATTATTTTTTATTTCATTGGTGAATGTTTCTGCATTTTTGTTGCTCTGTGTCAGCAGTAACAGGAGATACTAAAGCTACTTGAAAGTGATTTTAGCCAACATTTGTTTCAGCATAATTAAATTTTTGTTTGCTTGTTTTTGAATATGTACTGGCACCCTGAGTCTTGAAAGCTTTGAAATTTGCTTCACTTTCTTTGCAAGTGAACACTTGGGTGGTGATTCAAATATTCATGCCAGAAGGATTAGGTCCAAAATATAGACAGCGCGGGCCACGTTATGCAACAGATTTAGATTTTTCTTTCTGAAGATGCATTGATGATAATTGTCATTGACAGGTATTGGTACTCCCCATTTCCATCAGGACTTCTTGCCTCAGTGCTACAGCTGGTGCTGGTACACCCATCCCCTCTGCACTGGGGGTTTGCGCCTGGTAAGGTCTCAGCAGAGGTGGATGAGCACAAGTCCTACAATAGGCAGGAAGAGTAGGGGTGGATCAGACTGCATTTCCCATTATGGATAATCTCAGCTCATACAAATAACAGCTTTGCTTGTCTTCACTAGCTGCCTACTGCGTCCCTTTGGGTACACAAGTGTCTGGATGTCCGTAACTATCAACAGAGCATAAGGGCTACACTCATGCATTACGGCAGCATATTAGGGCACCATGCAGGTAGGAAGAGGAGAGAATAGATGACAGTATCAGCAAGCAAATATTTCAGCCCTGTGCAGATGAAATTGCTTGCTCTACTTAACCCAATTACATGCCACTTCTGGCATGCCATCAGGCTTCTACAGCAGATAGACATTTTATCTCTTGCAGTAACACAGAGAACATACATCTAAAGCAATTTTTCTTAATCGGTTTGTGATCACTTCTAGGTTTCATACGAACTCTGCAGTGGAACACCAACTATATCATGAAATACAGCACTGCCAAAAGGCAGTTCATCTGTAAACCTGCCAATCCACAAGCTGAGAGCATTTGGAAATGTAAAGCATTGCCTTTGGGAGGAATAATAAGTGCTGGGATTTCTGGTGTGTAAAACACAGGTGAAAATCCAAGGACATTCTTGAACTTTTGTCTTAAAAGGATTTTGTAGGTGACTGAAAATATATCTGTAATGTTCTATGAGGCAAATTCAGAGGCTGTGAAGGGGACCTTCTGTTTTTCTCCTACCTCTTGTTTGCGTCATGACCTCAGGCAAGACTGCAAACACTGTTGGGTTTACAAACCTCTCTCAAAAATGTATTGACAAAAAGAGACAGGGAAATGGGAAAAAGAAACTCACACTATAGCATTTGAAAGGGAAAAAAAGGGAGAAAAGGGGAGAAAGGGAGTTAGTTTAAGAGACACTCTGAGTAAATGTAGGTGAATAGCTGCAGAAGGATTTCTATCCCAGAAAAAGGTGAAAGAGGCAAGGTGCTGCTGCAGCAGGAGTTTTGTTTATCTAATTAACAAGATAATCCAGTGTTCCTGCTACTGACTACCTAAAAAAAGTGATGCAAACACTCAGCAAAATACACTGGAGTCTCACTCACATTCTCGTTTTCTCTTTTATTTCAGATAATTAACCAATTTTAGCCATTATTTTAACTAATTGTTAAGAGGTCAAATTGTGATAATTATTCTCAGTTATTGCTAAAGATTTTTCAAAGACAAAAGGTAAATTTTGCAAAGAACATCAACATGTCAAAATCTGGTATAACTAAGAATTAGAAAAACACAGGAAACAAACAGAAAAGTCAAAAATATGTAAGGATTGGTTGGCTGAATTTTTTATTTATGAAAAGTTAAACTGTTTCACTTAGGTTTGACTTTTTTTTCCCTATCGTATCAAACAATGTTGAAAAACTGAAATGAAATGTTTCCAATCTAAAAAAGTCTAAAAATATCATTCAAGTGATGTTGACGTGATATTATTCACATTGTTTGAAGTTTTTTCCAGTTTTATTTCAAAAGCAACACAGTTCTTCAAAGTATTTAAATTGCCATGAAACTGTGCTGAGAACCTTTTCTGTTCCACTCAGGCTGGTTACCCTTTATAGCTCCCCAGGTTGTTACGGTCAAGTTTAGTTAATCTTTTTGTTTAGTAACAAATTTCAAAAAGCAGAAGCCAAGTGAACATGAGATGCTGCTTTAGACCTTATAAAACAGTACCCATAAAGCAAGTATACACAAGTCCAAGTCCTATCCCTACCCCTTCCCTGACAGATGGAAAGCGTTACCCAGCTGCTCCCCCAGTATCCAGGCAGCGAAGGAGCAGAGGACGCAGGAACAAATTATCTACTGCTGGGAATTAATGCAGCTTCACTGAAGTCACTGAAGCTACACAGATTTGTACCAGGAGGGAATCTGGCCATGGAGTCATACGGAGGACAACACAGAGGTTTCCAGGGAGTAGCTCCAGGCACAGAGAGGGGTTCTGGCTCTTGCACACAGTGTTAAAACAACATGTGCTATGATAAACAGACACCGGTGGCTTGTAAACTATAGACATGAAGATCACAGCACATTGTCAAGATATTGCTGTGACTAATTTCTCCCTTGGTGACCTTGTTTGATGAAGTGGCTCTTTGAGAGTGATTTACTGCTAGAAAAACCTCCTACTGAAGGACCTCCAAGTGGCATAAATATTAGGTACATGTGATTATTTTGCAGTTAGAGAAGCTGAAGCACAAACTTGCCATAGGTCACAGGAAGACACGGTAGTATTAAGAGCAGAAGCAAAGCCTCCTTCCTTCTTTGAAACTTTTAAATATACTGAAGATTATTAACATTCTTCAGGTGAAAAAGTAAGGAATGAATTTAGCTCACAATACTGTGCCACTTATTTTCACATCTGACATCTGTCTTTGTCTGCTGCTCCCATCCAATGCCTTCATATTATACACACAATTATTAGATGAGCTCCTCAAGGTCATTGATCCTCTTGCTGCCTCAAAGCCACGAGAGTTGCCACAAGAGTTGTCCTTGTGGCAAGGTTATTTCCAAATACTTTCCCTTGGACTATGCCACCTGCACCCCATAAAAAAAAAACAAACTGAAGATAGAGTCTCAAAATGAATAAGCTGATCCTGCCTTCACAGTGATTTGGGACCACAAAAGTACACTGGTGGTGTCATCTCCAACTTGCAGCAGTGTAAATGAGATCTAAAAGCAGGATCCATTTAACAGTTGACTAATCCTCAGGAAGACGTTTGAGAGGAAGTGAACTTAATGATCTACAAGACTTTTATGTCTAATTTCTATGACTCATTTCATATACAAATATGGTCTAGGAGGCAGTCAGTGACTCAGAAGATGTGCATCTCTCGCATATAAAGTATCCTTTTGTTCACCTTGATAAAAATGTCTAGTAGCTCCAGGAAGTCTGCCTGCACTGTTAGCTCCAAGCCACATTACATCTTTCTCAATATTTTTAATGAAATGCTTCAATTCCAAGTTTTCACTAAGAGATCTTTTGGACAGTACTCAAAATAACAGGTACATTTTTTTTTTTATTTTTTTTTTTACTTCATTGAAAGTATATCTTACAAATTCAGGACCACAACCTGTTTTAAAATGCACTCATATTGAAATTGGGCAGCTCCACTTAGGTCAGTAGCCTGACTTAAGATGCCACTTTCTAATCCAGGTCAGACTCTGGTCCACAAATTTTAGTGCTTTTATTTACATTAATGCAGCCAAAGGCAATCTGTTTTCCCACAAATATTAAGGGGATCAGATTTTAGATGTCTATTTCTATTACTTTCGATAAAGTTCTAACTTAAAGAAATTGGAAGATAAAATGAGTTAGGTTTCCTTCCTAAAGCAAATGGGTTTTTTTCAGCTTAAACAAGAAGCCTTTCTCTGACCTGCATTTGTTTCAGAATTAGACCATGCTCAACATAGATGCATGAAGAGTCTTGTACATAATCCACAATGAAGTATTCGCTGACTTGAAATCTTGATGTGGATTCAAAAAGTATTTTCTATCAGCATATCTGCTCTAAAATCATTCACAGTCAGTCTCTTACCTGCTGAGTAAGATCTTCCTTTTTGTTCATGTCCACTTCATTCTTGTTCAGATCACCATTAGAAATGGCCTAGTAAAAATCTAGTAGAAAGACATGCAGTATTTATAGGCATAGATACAATAAAGGTTAGTTAAAACAGAATTTCTGTAAAGTTCTTTTCCCAGAAAGCCATGCAGATGACAAACCCTAAAGAGCAACCCCAACGTAACATGGTGAAGAGCACCGCTTTCTGGAACAGCATTAGAGTAGTAAACTGACAAATGAACATTATTAGCTGCCTGCCTGCCTGGAAACAAAGACAACTGAGCGTAAAACTGTTTTGCTCAACTTTTCTCCTCACAAAAGGCTTTTGTCCTGTAACAAGCCATTTCTGTTCTGGAATAGAAGCTATTGTTAGGCTCCTTAGAGGTAAAACCTATATTGGGCACTATAACAACTGTATGTTATTGAGGTACACGGACAGGGATTCTAAAGGCCCAGCACACTGCAAGAACATCTAGTAATCGCCTGTTATTCCAGGGGCTTGCACATTGTTAATTAATACTGGTGGATCTGGTTGTATTAGAATTGGGGGGAGGGGTCTTTTTTGCATTAGATCTCTAAAAATATTTCAAAGATTAGATAGTTAACCTTGTCTTTCTTATGCTTTTTTATTTATGGGGTTTAACATGAATTCAAGCTGGGTTTAACTGACATCTCATTCATTCAAGTTCCTTCAGCTGACATAACATTACAGGATGACCATATTGTGTGTTGTTTACAGCAACCCTTACTGACAACTGATCACCCAATAAACTCATGTAAGCATGGTGTTAAGATTGGCATTCGACCCTGTAAAAATGCAGGTTTGGCATTTTTTTATATTTTCAATAAATAAAAAAAATTTTAAAATTTAGTTTGTTAAAATTACCCCATCAAAATAATGACTCTGAGTTAAGAGCTATAGTTCTAAGGCATCGCCAGTGAAATGCATAAATACAGGTGACCAAGTATCAAACTGAATCCAAAAATCTTTCCTTGTCTTGGAGGCACTGGAAGGAGAGAGCTCCTAACTTTGTGACTCCATCTTTTATCTGTAACTGACCCTGTTCTGAACTGCCTCACTTGTCACAGAGCAGAGCAAGCAATAACTAAAAGTTTATTAGTATTCAAGAAAAAGGCTTGCTTATAAGACTTGATATTTCGTCAAGCAGACACCCAGAATACTCCGTAGGACTGGACTCCTGCAAGACAGATAGGATGGAAGTCAGCATTTTGCTTGCAGAATACTTTTTCCAGAGAAGTTGCCCTCAAACTGTCACCATACAACAGTTAGTACAATTGCACAGATCCCTTTTCCAGGGAATTTACAGGTGTCATAGGCCCATAGCTTGCCATTGCGGAGTTGCTTGTGAGTCTGTGTTGTGATGAGCTGTGCCAAAAGGATAACATTCTGAGCAGGACTACTCAGATCAAATAGAGAAGGAGAGGCCAGACAGAAACAGGTCTTCTGGCTTTCCATTTTTCACATTTTGAATACAAGCATGAGCATGAGCAACCTCAGCTCATAGTTTGAAAAAGGCACACCTCAGGTAAAAAATTTCATTCGTCAGAGCAAGGAAAGCATTCTTCACAACAAGAGCGGTCAAACCCTGGCACAGGCTGCCCAGAGAGGCTGTTGGACCACCATCCTTGGAGATATTCAGAACTTGACTGTACAAGGCCCTGAGTAACCTGATACAACTTCAAAGTTGGCCCTGATTTAAGTGGTGAGTCAAACCTGATGACTACCACAGATGCCATCCAGCCTAAATTATTGTACAGCTGACTCATTTATACATATTTTTAAACTTCATTACATTTTTGCAAATACAAAACATCTCTGCCATACTTTGTATTCTGTTCTACTCTATTCTGCTAAACAGAACATAAAGACAAGAAAGAACAACTTGTGCCTTAAAGAGTGTAGTTTTTTAGGCACCAGTCTTGCAAACACCATTAGTAATGAATAATCTTCTTGTTAGCACTGGAAGGATCAACTATTTCTATCTTAAATGCCTATTAGATCATCCTAAAAACAGTGTTGTTTCATTTTGTTTTCTGGACAGAGTGAAATAGGAGAGGGAGAAGGTTCTCTGCCAACATGTGCCTGTGAGGCTGCTGGTTTCAGTAGAACTGTGCTGATCAGAGAAGCTGAGAATCTGATCCAGAATCTGATGGAAGACCATTTCACATCTACAACAATATATGGACTAGTGCAAAGAGCACCGTTTGTTCAGTAATACTTATCATCTTCCCACCTTTGGCAAATATGATAAATCAGGCCAAAACTACTGTATCTGCATAAGGAATATCCAGGGTTTTGTAAAGAAACTGACTTTTATATATGGATTCATAAAGACATTTTCTGTCAGTAAGCTTTTGCAAAAACCTGCTTTCACACGCATATGGGAGTATCACTTCATAAAAACAAACATCTCCACAGTCTTTCACAAAAAAAGCTCCAGAAGAAGGCATCCTATGAGGGAGAAGTATTCTGTTAGTATCCAATTGAGAGAAGGGAAGATAAAATGAATGGGACCATGTTTATTTTACATTTATCATCTAATTCTGCATGAGAGGCATTATAAGTGGTGAACTCCAAATCCCTGGATTGGCCACCAAAGAAAGGGTGAAAGAGTATGGAGTAACGACTATTGCTTGATCAGGGACACAGCTGTGAGAAACATCTGTACCACCCCCGTCCCACTGACTTCACTCCCTGGCAGGTGGATGGGCTGGAACAGACCTGCCTCTCAGGCTGTTCCTCTTTCAGCTGCTTGTCCCATCCTTCCTCCCCTCCTCCTCTTCCATTTGATTACAGAAGCACTTTTTCCAGTCTTTAATCCCTCCAGGTAGGAGTAGCAAAATTTTGTTCATCTTCCTTGCTAAGAAGACTTGAGCTGGTTTCAAACTTAACATTAGCATAACTCTGTGCTAAAAATGTTTTTTTCCAGCTTATACTTACTACAAAATCTCATTTAACATCATTATTAGTAAACCCAGTTCCTCAAGGGTGTGTATCATGTAGTCCAATATTTTAATAGCTATACGTTTTTGGTAGCATCACTGGAAAGAGAGCCTCAGAAGAATAGCGACAAGGGTGTTCTCTGGAGGAGAAGCAGAGATTTACACAAAATGATCCCTTTCTTTTAGAATGTAGAACTGATACCATAAGTTTGCACAATTATTTAATTTAAATATGCTCGGCTTCAACCACAGTTTATCAAATATTAATCTAAAAACCTAGACACTTTGGAAATATAACTCCGACCAAACATCACAAAAGCGATCACTTAATACTTTAACTACAGATACTTTGTATGCACTGTCTATGATGAATAAGTGGTAATGAGAAAGTGCAAACCGCTCATTATCCCATTAGCACTCTTCAGCAGCTAAAAATAAGATACAGCTTCTCTGATGACAGCTAAAGTGGCAAATAGCTGCCAATTCAGGGGAGCTCTCTGCTGGCGAGCAGCCAGCAACTTTCATGCACACAACTTCACCATCATCATGGCTTAGAACTGTTTCTGATTCCAGCTACTGATGTCAGGGGGTTTTTCATGTATTTTCCAAAAAAGAGATGAAAATTATCACTGCTTGTACTCTCCTTCCATTCAAACGGGTTTTTCAGAAGGGGAAATGTCTATATACTCTGAACATCATTTTAAGTAGAAAAGAATCAGGTCTCAGGGCATCCACCAGGAAACTGTTTTTCTCCCTGCTCGTGTAGGTTATCTTCAGCTGTTAATTTCAGTGGGTCCCCTGAAATACCTAAATTGTTCAAAATAAACTTTAGAGGATACAGATTTTGTAGCTGGGATAGGTCTTGGGTAGTGCCTAATGCTTTTTGGGTTGAAGGAAGGGAGAATTGCATCCTGTAACCTGCTCATAGGCATGGTAAATTTCTCAGCATAATTTTATCACTTTTTTTTGTCACCTAAATGTTATGGGGTGCTGCCACTCCCATTTCTAATCCTGACAGGCATGCCAAAAGACACCTATCCACCCTGACTGGCTTCAAAAGTAGTCCTCTCCTTAAAGATAGCTAAAGTAGGTAACTAAAGGTTAACAGAGAAAACAGTTCAAACCAAAAACCATTTCATCCAATTTCAGAAGCCTTAAAAATAAAAGGCCTTTTAAAGCCTTATAGTATTCCTATAACACGCGGACATCTCCAAATGGGTGCCAGCTGGCTAGTGCCAACTAACATCCGCACTACACAGTACTGTGTGGATATACAGGCTAAGATGGATTTTGCACAGACCTGTCTTGGAGAGTAAAGACCCTTGAGCTCCCCAGTTCCAAGGCTGGCAACTACATGGTCAGCAAAAGGAGATACTCACTAAGTTTCTGTCTTACCACCATTAACCTATAAAATTCTGTACTAATATATAAAGGCTGGCATTACAAAGCCAATGGAGAAATTCAAACACCAAATCCTTTGAGGAAAAACTAACCCAGTGTATTCCTTCACCAACCAATATTTGTGGTTTTACCTGTAACCCCGTGCCTTGCCATTAGTTATTAAACAACGTTGTAGTTCGTCTTGCACAAAGTGTCGTTTTCTTTGCCATTTCTTCACAACTGACATAAAATGTAATTCAGCATCAAGATTTGCAAAAGACTTCTGCTAGTTAAATCCCAGTTTATATTGCCACCTAGTAAACTATAACAATAGAAAAGAGCTTGGATTTGCACTGATCCTTACTCAATTACTGTAGCTTTCTTTCTGCTAGGTGGTCTCTTTTTTTGATTTCTTTACATGGTTTTCTCTTCCTGCATTCTCACCAGCATGCCTTCACTGTGCACGACTGCGTTTACCCAGTATCCCCTGTTTGTTGCCCAGTGACTTATCCTCCAGTTAGGTAACTAGCCATGCCACAGCAAAGCGCTGCTCACTCCTCTATTTGCAGGTGCCAAAAGGTAGGCACAAATGGTCCTCACAGACAAGGATAGGACTGAAAACTTGGTTAACGAAGTGAACTTTTATATCAGTGGCACATATGAGAAATTTTATCAAGAGGTTACAAGCAATTATTTTATACTCATGACTATAGGTGTCAAAAAGGTTGATTATTTGAAACTGTAGCACTATTTGTGCTTCAAATGATGCCTTAATATATGCTCTCCATAATTTCAGCATTAAAATGAAATGCCAGACCTTATTCCACCTTTCCCAGTTCTTGGTCTTTTGTATATCAAGTGTGCAAACAAAATGCAGGGACCTTTTTATTTATTTTACTCTTGACAACACATTTTATTTATTTTCTATATTGAAAGCTTAAAATGACTTTTCAAATTATAAAGAGCCACTGATTAGGAGATCCTGAAAAGTCTGTTGTTCTATGAGTCAAAGTGACAGTCTTACACAAACAGTCAAGCCCTTGTGAGTTTGTATCATTCATAATGAGAGCAATCAAATATTTTTTCATCCTTTCCATTGCTTCCTCTGTCTTACTAAGTGACTAAAATTATTCTGATTCTTTTATTTATTGCTTTATTTTTTGCTTTCATTCTCTGCCAATAATATAATTTCTCTTCCAGCCTGGAAGCCAGTCTGTTCTCCATATACTAAACAGAGCAATAGAGCCTTGCGACAAAAGTCTTTCCTCATAGGCTGGCTTTTACTTGCAAAGCATACGCTACTTTACTTGCTCCTGCATACAGCTGTCGCTGTAATAGAATTTGAAAAAAAAAAAAAAAAAAACCAAAAAAAAAACAGGTTACAGAATAATGTTTTAGATAGGTGATGAAGAACAGTAAATAGGAAACAAAATCAGACCATAGCTAGAACAAGAATTCCTGTGCCCCTAGCTCTGACCAATAGACCTTCCTCCTCCTCCTTTATCACCATGGCGGCAATATGTGCCTGGCAATATGTGGCAATATGTGACTCCCCTGGCAGTCACAGGCTGCCGCAAGGCAGTTGCTGCAGTGGGGTGGGTGAATGGCTGCAGAGCTGTGCAGCAGCTAGAAATTTGTGTCTGTGGTTTCCCATGCCACAATCCTGTGCGCAGCTCATCACACCTACCCCATGCCAAGGCATAACCTGAGGCGAGGTCTGGAGAGGGAGACCAGCAAGCAAGGCACCACACACTCCTCCCAGTGAATCTTCTGGCTGCACCCGGCCCTGCAGACTATACTTAGCAATTAATCTGGATTAAATTAAACCCGGGCAATGCTTGAATTTCTAATCCTTCAAAATAGACCATGTGAGCATTAGTTAACAGTATTGCAGTTTTGCAGCTATCCCTGTAATGCCGTCTGGCTGTGACGCACTCTCTGAGGTGAACTGGAAGAAGCTGCACAACAGAAACTGCACAACAGAACCACCAACACCATCTTCCACAGCAGCTAGGATTTTCCACATTAATTTAGCATGCAAATTCCTGGCAGATGTAACAGATCTTATTTGACTCATCAACACAGCAGTGTCACAGGCTGAGGTGCTGTAACTAAAGATCTTTGCATCCTGGGTAAAGTCCTGATATTTCATTCTAGAAGCATGCTAATTCAGGAGGCCATGAACCCAGGCTGGAAGAAGGTTATACGGTTACCATAGCCTGTCAGCATGGACCAGCATCATGATTTGATTCTTGTTACCTCTTGTTACTTGCCAGCAGCCTCCACAGCTTTTTCTTTTCCATATTCTGTCAGTCTTCAAGAGTTTTTTCCCATTGTGCCTACCAACCCTGTTTTAGCAGAAGGATGGGAACAATTAATTGTCCTCTTATGGCCTCTATGGCCTTCAGCTTGTTATGGCCCTTGCCTTTGTTCACATGTTTCTGTGCCCTCCAGGTAAACACAGCTGGTGTAGTGCTGTGGTTTGGATTTGGGATGAGAATAGTGTTGATAGTGCACTAATGTTTTTGGTCGTTGCTAAGCAGTCAAGGCCTTTTCTGCTCCTCACACTAACCAGCCAGCCTGTAGGATGGGAGTGCACAAGAAGTTGGGAGAAGACACAACCCAACTGACCAAAGTGATATTCCATACCATGACATGCTCAGTATATAAAGCTGAGGGAAGAAGAAGGAAGGGGGAAAGTTGAGAGTTATGGCTTTTGTCTTCCCAAGTAACCATTAAGTGTGATGGGGCCCTGCTTTCCTGGAGAAGGCTGAGCACCTGCCTGCGAATGGGATGCAGTGAATGAATTCGTTGTTTTGCTTTGCTTGCATGCACAGCTTTTGCTTTACTTATTAAACTGTCTTTATCTCGATCCATGAGTTTTTTTCTCACTTTTGCTCTTCCAATTCTCTCCCTCAACCCAAATGGGGGGAGTGAGTGAGGGGCTGCATGGTCCTACTTGCTGGCTGGGTTACACAGTCATGCAAATTACTTAAAGTAATGACATATACCATAGGAAAATTAGGATATTTAATATGTAATTTGTGACTATTAACAATATTCATGCAAGTCATTCTACAGCCCTGAATTTTCTAATTGTCTGTCCAAAATGTACATATATATATATATACACAACCTAGAAGGGGAAATTAATTTTGTCTGCTGCTTTAATCTGTACTTATAAATTGGCAAAAGTCAACAAAATCAGACAAAAAAAAGTACATATTTGCCCACATATGCACTTGTTTGTAAAAAAATCTTTATATCTGCTAACTTTAGGGTGTTCCTTAGGTAACACCTGGAATCTTAAAACAAACCTAACTTTTCATTTGTTCAATAAAGTATACTCATCTAGGGTACAGTCAGTATGGCTTCAATTCAACTGATGCCTGAATGGATTTAAATATGCAGTTCTAACCCCCATACCGATTCCCTTAACAATCACGTTCAAATGCTTAATGGTTCAAAGCTGCATCAAAGCAGGTTCAGACCAGATATTAGGAAGCATTTCTTTATCAAGAGAGTGGTCAAACACTGGAACAGACTTCCTAGAGAGCTGGTTGATGCCCCAAGACTGTCAGTGTTTAAGAGGCATTTGGACAATACTCTTAATAATACGCTTTAACTTTTGGTCAGCCCTGAAGTGGCCAGGCTGTTGGACTAGATGATCGTTGTAGGTCCCTTTCAACTGAAATATTCTATTCAATTCTGTTCCGTTCAGTTCTGTTCTGTTCTATGCTACTCCTGTTCTGTTCTGTTGTTCTAAATCAGGCCAATGGCTGCTGTTGCTAAAGGAATAAGTGACAAAGGTGTTTAATTTTCCATGTTAAAATTGTTCCACTTGATGTGAACTGATTACAAGATCATTGGGTCAGATAAATATAAGAAATATAAGCTTAATTCTGTATATCACTAGTGAGACACTGTTCCCTACGGAGGGAGCACCAAGTTTAATCTCTTCTCCAAATGCTTTCCTCATCAGGAGCAAGAAATCTAAACCAATCGTAAGAACGCATGAGCAAACTGATCAGCTGTAAAAATGTAAGCCTAGTTATATGACTTTAACCAAAATTAACCTCCCAAATCTATTTTTTTCTAGGGATCACTGAAATCAGAATACAGTTCTGATTCACTTACAGAAAATCAATGGTATCAAACAACTGTCATGTTTTCCTGAATTCCCATAGGAATAGTATAAAAACATATTATTAACAGCACTCAAGAATATTATGACAAATGTTAGAACAGCTTTTGCATTTTCATGTAGCCCCAGTGCCCCTGGGCAAGACAATTTAAGAATCTCAGCTTTCATTTGAAAAATATATTTCTATCTCATGTTTTCAAGGAAGCCTTGAAAACAAGCCAATGCCAGAGGAAACAATTTCTTTGAGAGTTTGCTGGTTTAGGGGGAGGGTTTTTTTGGTTTGATTTTTTTTTCTTGTCAATCCCTGTGCTAAACCAGTTTTAATTAGTAAATAAAAGTTTGTGTGCTGTATGTGAAATCACTTACGACTTTTATTTTATGGTGTCCTGATTCAGTTGCAGCTTGCCCCTGACTTTAATGGGTCTGCCTCACTGATTTCAGCGGCTCAGTTGACACCTTTTAGTCCACTCCAAATTGATCTGCACTGATCTGAGTACGTACTTACTGCACTATTGCTTTAGCTCCTTTGCTACCCACACACCTGAGTTTCCCTCCACGAGAAGCAAGGTCAAACAGAGGATGACATACACCCACATCTTGTCCTTACACAGAGTCAGGACACGCAGCCAGGAAGGAGCACACCCAGCAACAAGGACTATGAATGGTCTGCTGAGCATTCTTGTCCTACAGTTAGATATACTCAAAAAGGAGTATTTTTAGCCTCTTAAAGGTTAGATAAGGAAGGTGGAGTATTAGTCTGTTTGAAGAGATGACTTAGGCAGAAGAGGGGAAAAATAAAACTATACTGAATTGGGAATCTATTGGGCATTATACTCTTCACATGCAAGTGAAGCTTTCTGTGCCAAACCGGAAAAAAAAAAAAAAGTGACAGAGACCGAAAAGAAGACCTGTTCTGTGTTTTATGTGGAATGAAATCCTTCTATTGGATTTTATAGCTTGGCACAACCACCATCTCTGCTGTACCCGGGTCAGCTGATCCATGGAATGATACAAGTATGTTACGCAAAATACAAATCCCAGTCAAGTTGGCTGGTTTTGCAATAAAAATGCTAATTCTATCTATGGGAAGGAAAAAGCTGCTTACAATGCATATTAGTGGGGTCAATGAATGATAACATAGAAAGGTCATAGCTGTCTCAAAACTGCTTTCATCCAAAGGCTTGTCTGTACAGATGATACTGCACCTCTTTTATCTGCTAGCTGTGTAATGACTGAATTTTTGATCCTTGTAAGTCCTGTCCCCAGCCATCTGAATATTGTGCTTTCTCATCCATCGTCATGCTTCTGTAAAGAGGCTTTCAAAAGACCCAAAGAATATCACAGTAATGTTGAACATTTAATATAATTCTACTAATATAAAGGGGATTTTTACCACATGAAGCAATAGCTTTTCCTGAGCCAGTTAAAAGTGTTCATGCTCTTAGATACAGGGATAAACAGTAACCTTTATGTTTTCCAGGCTGAGCTCAGGGAATTAGATGCATGTTTTTGATAACTTTAATGAAAGTTGTGTGACTAAAACATTATTCAGCTCTCTACAATTACCACACACGAGCCTGGGGAGAGAAAGAGCAAGATGATCAGTGAAAAGATGTGACTTTCTAGTTAATTAAAATGTGCATCCACAGACACAGTGTTTAGCTTTTACTTATTCATAACTATGCTTGGGATGTTTTTTAATCAAGAATCCTTACTGTAATTTTAGAAATAAGTTCCAAAAAACACCCTGAATGACATAGACACTTAGCCTCACTCAAACCACTATGATTGAATCAGCTTGCTTGATTACATGGAAAAAGGTGAAGAATTATATAGCCCATTTACACATGTTAAAAAACAAGGGCACTATGTCTCGTGAAGCACTGTATCAAACAGCTCTGCTTATATCAGATCC
The DNA here is from genome assembly GCA_013396915.1 of Stercorarius parasiticus. NCBI lineage: Eukaryota > Metazoa > Chordata > Aves > Charadriiformes > Stercorariidae > Stercorarius > Stercorarius parasiticus. The sequence continues at coordinate 277,123 of VWZL01005586.1, forward strand.
ACAGTTTCCATACCAATTATGCAAAAATGGCTTAAGAAATAGAGCATGTGAAAGTAGGTGTCCATAATGCCTTTTTCAAGGTAGGTACCTAATCTCTCCTTGATTTTATATAACTTTAAAATCCCTTTTCCTCTTATGGAAAAGATTCTTTAAAACACATTACTGACTATGCCACATTTCTCAGCCAGAGCTGAGATTCAGTACCTGAAGTTACAGCAATGCAGAAGAGGTAAATTGCTGCAAACCACAATACATACTCTCAAAATCTGAGTAGACTCCGTTGGTGCAAATGACGGTGGCACTACACAAGCACAAAGGTGTACACCAGTAACTAGGCATGATTATGACTAAATCTGCAGCAATGCAGGTCGAAACAGCATAATTAAGGAGGACACGAGAGCTGCTATTCTGTTAGGCTTTCTCTGAGTCATTTTCCCTTGTTTCTTCTCGGTGGGCAGAGTATCTACTAAAGTCTGCTGTCTCCTCCTCCAGCAGTCTCTGAAAATGTTCTCAGGTGATAGATGAATCCGACTGAAGCCAGGAGAGCTGCATGCAGCTAAACCTAAGAGATTTTTAGTCAAACATTTTCTGTATTTTCTATGTTTTAAAAACTTGAAATAGATCAAAACATTGATGAAAAAAAGACCAGAACAGAAGTGAATCTTGTAGAAATCAGACCTTTTCAATCATTCCATGGAAATCTCTGGGAGAACAGTCTTCCAGATAATTACGCAGAAGGGATAAAAGAATATTAAATTCCTAACCTTTCAATCCTTACTGGTAACTTAACAATGTCAAATAAACGGAAACCAGTTGTCATGTTCTCCATTTACATTAGGTGGCACCATCCTCACAGATTTATGGTTTACGTCAAAAAGGAGTAAAACATTCATTCTGAAATTGAGTATGAAATACCTTGGTAGAGTAGGTACTTGATTTGCAACCAATAGGAATATCTTATATTATTTAGACAAGAAAGACTACTTAGCTTTTGTGTAAAAGAAATCCCCATTACTGAAGAAAAGCTGCAAGGAATAGCTAGCAAGAAAGTAGAAATGCTGAGGGATTTACTAGTAAACCTTGCTCTGTAATAGGCTTATTATTAAATCTGCAATGCACTCTCCATCTCCAAACAGGTTCTGTTCCCAGAAAAATAATAGCTAAAACCCACTTACGATTCAACTTATTTAGCTGGGTTATGATAATTTGCCAAGACCCTAATATTTTTCAGTTGTTAGTGGAGGAATTTCTCAAAAAAAGAGACCGAGGTTGCCAATTCCATTTTGTAACATTCATCACTATTTCATAGTGTGGTTCTCCCAATGTTAAAATGAAGTCAGAACTTTTAAACACTTTTAGAAAAAGAATGAAGGAGGGGGTAAGTGGCAAGAGCAACTGGAGAAGGCAAGGCATGGACTTAGGCATGGATGTCCAGTGTCTCTAGGTGGTACCACAAAACAAATGGTAATATGTAAGAAGGTTCCCTGACTCTGAAGAAAACTTTGTATATTCTTAAACACTTTTCTGCAAAATGTTTTCACTCTGAAGTACTTCAACATTTTGGTAACAGTGTTCCAGCTGGCTGTAGTCCTAACTATTTCCATGCCATTAGGCTGCCATCACAATTGAAAATCTCATTAGAAAGAAATTCTTACAAGACTCATGACACTAGTATTCCTGGAGAACTCTTGGAAGAGCTGTACTTGAAACTTTTTAGCAGGGCCTATTGCGATAGGTTTTAAACTAAAAGAGGGAAGATTTTGCTTAGATATAAGGAAGAAATTGTATACAATGACTGTGGTGAAACACTGGAACAGGTTGCTCAGAGAATTGGTAGATGCCCCATCCCTGGAAACATTCAAGGTCAGGTTGGACGGGGCTCTGAGCAACCTGATCTAGTTGATGATGTCCCTGCTCATTGCAGGGGTAGGTGGACTACATGACCTTTAAATGTCCCTTCCAACTCAAAATATTTTATGATTCTATGAGCTCATGCAATGCGTTTAAATAACTACTTTAAGAAGTTAGGGTCAAATTCATAATGGCAAATAGATGCTATTTGAAATTTTCACGTGCACATCTTATTGCTCTTATTGCTGATGATCCTCTGATACCAAATTTCATCTCAGTGCAAGCTCATGCCATTTATCAGTGCTTACAGAGACAGGTGACCCAAACAGCCTGTAAATTAAATGAGAGTTAGATAACAAATTTTTTTGAAAAATCTCCTGAGGACCTAATATGCAATTTTAGATACCAGGTAAAGCCAGCCTCTGAATCCTATTACAACTGTGGATTGCTAGTGGAAGGGTTTTTCATAAGCTTTAAGATTTGATCCAGTAATGTTAAATGTCCTTCCACTCAGTTTATATCCAGATAAAAAAGCTATGATAATTTGAAGTTACGATTCAGGGTAGGTGATTTAGGTAAAAAGCACGTTAAGGTATGGAAGGCCCTAAATACGTAGCCTTAACTGTGTTTTGGGATGATATCATGCAATGATTATTAAACGCATTATAGTATTTCAGTCCCAGGTGACACTGGACTGATTACAAGACACACTCACTCTGTTTTCTTCCTCGTATTGCTACTTCAGAGCTGAATTAATGATGACTGATCTATTTATTTAAAAAAACATCTCAAATAATAGCAACAGAAGTTAGAAAACTGAGTATACTTTTTCTATTGCTCTCAAGGAAACTGCATTGGTATCAGTGTTAAAGATTTTTCAAAGAACTGCAGTAAAACATTGTTCAAAATACTTTTAGACAGTGAAAGTTACCAGGTCACTTTACAATGCCTTTCTGAGCTCCTTCCTACTGTCTGTAAGGGTCTTTATGGAGCAGATGTAATGGGTTTTTCAGCACTTAATAGGTCAATTGGAGAATGGAAACACATAGCTGCATAATATATGGCATTTATAAAAGTTACAAGTAATCTTAGTGTTGCGTGAAAGGGGAAAAGCGGTTTTGGCAGAAAATAAACCCTCTTGCGTTCTAACACGCCTCACCGAGGTGGGAGGCTAGGTCTGGTTAGGTTTAAATTCTGACTGATGCCCAATTCGCTACTATCAGTCCAGTCGCGTTTAATATGTATTAAACTCTTACGATTTGGATACACTAATAGTGGACTGCACCTTCAGTCTAGTCGTGCTCATGAACTAGCACAGCCGCTCTCGAGTCTTTGGTCGCATTCAGTGAGAAACCAAAATGACCAGCTACTTAAACAGCGAAGTTTATTTAAACAATTGATATATAGGTTCTTAGGATTGCCGGTGATAAATACACTGTCTGCAAAACAAGTGCAATGAAAGTATTGTTACATATAAAAAATGTGCGACAAAGTTATAAACGATACAGCCTGGCTATAAATGTAGGAAAGAGATTCTCTAGAGAAATTTCTAAGTTTCCGAAGAAAGCACTCGGTATAATCTAAGTCTTACCCAAAGGCATCCCTATGGGGGGGGAAGAAAGGCTCAGCCTGTCAACTGATCCCGGAAGTCAGTGCTGGAGCTCTTTGAGATGGTGTCTTCCCTCACATCCCCCGTCTTTTGGGCTATTTTTATACTATTTTTTATCGTCTAGGTGGAGTTTGAATGACTTCAGTCATACATACTTTTATTATGATTGGTGTAAAATTCTCTCGCTTCACATTTAAAGGTATAGTTTACGAGAAATTCAGGGCACAGACTCAAGAAGGAGTGGTCGCACCTTGGAGGCAGGTAGCCTTCAGGATGGAGGTGAGTTTTGGTATTATAATGACATTATAATGAGCAAAGTTTGCACAAAGGACAGCATTTCATCAAAATTTGACAAAATGTTGGCTCAGGGTAGCAAGCAGGCAGCTAATTGGCAGCTTACCAGTTTCATGGTACCATCCCATTCCTGTATCTGCATAAGGCCACGGAATAATTATCTTCCATCCCATATCTCATGTAGCTTTGCAAGCATTGTACAGAGAACCGCAGATGTTGCATTTTTTCGCATGCCAGCCGCAGCTGTTTTCTGCCTCAGAAGCCTCTTGATTTTATACTTTTCCTTAATGTGTGAACAATGTACTTTTGTATTTTTGGCCAATTTAGTAATTATTCCACACTTACGATACGTTTTCAATAAAGCAAACCACAGTAGTCCTGGAAAGCAGATTTACTCCCATACACCTGTTCATACCTTACACACCTATGAGGTAGTAGTACTCTCTATAACTAGAAGGAAGCGGAAAGAATCAGTGGCTTTTTCTGTAGTGTACTGTTACTGGGACTGTATCTTCAAGCTTAGAAAAGAGGTTTGGCTATAAAAAACAACTGTATGAGTTAAAAGTAAATATGTAGAGCAGCACATACTACAGTAGAGAATATAGTAAATGTTTATCACCATCATGCTGCAATTTTGCACATTTACTTGAGTCAGGTAATACCAGTGGATTCCACAAATGCCATTTATCATTTGCCATACTTGAAGCAAACATCCTTGAGGCTGAACCACTGAATTAAATATCTATAATAGGAAAGGAGCCGGACAGAATGAAGTTAAGTCTGCTGCCTCTGACGCCTTATCATACACATACTTAGCATTTCCACCCTATCCATTGAAATGTTACTGGGTCAAGGCTATACAAATAGATTTATATATTGTCATTGCTGTTCTTTTAATCAAGCCTGTGAGGATGATTCACACCCTGATAGAGCTCCAGAAAATGGTATGGAAACATCTATGTGCACAACAGATGAATGGACTGAAGGCATATAATGCAACTGGTTTGGGAGGCCTTCTAATAGTGTACTTGTAGCCCATCACTCTTCCTTGCCAATAGTGGACTTTACAACACTTCCCTCCACCAGTAAGACTGACGTGGGTTTGGTACATGCCCACATGCCAGGTGGCATTCCCCTGAGCAATGCCTTGGCACAGTTCAGGGCTTAGCACAGGCCAGGGTCCATTCCTAATAAGTGGCTTAGATATGCCAAACCCATTTTGGAAGGCACAAGAGATTAGACATCAGGGCATGAGTCATGCAGTTCCACTTAACCTCTGGATCCAAGAGCTGTTCTTGGCTGTATTCATATACTGGTTTACATTTATTTAGGCTGACAGTCCAATGGGGGAAAAGGAGGTAGAGATGGTATAGCACATAGGAGGCTATAAAATGTTCTGGTGTCCTATGGCACTTCAGCCACCAGGCTATGAAATGCCTATGATTTGTGCCATGAGCCTTTGAAAGAATTAGGTTGCCAGATTGTTTCCTGCGACTCTGGTAATGGTGAAGGACTTGTCCCCCTGTGCCATAGTCCAGAGGTCATTATTTAGCAAATCTTGAGCCTCTGTGAACTTTTTTAATAAGTTCAACAACAATGGCATGGATTGGTAAATAAAGGTGTTGTGTAGATGTAATTTCTGACCAATCTTCCCCACTGTCTTATCAGGCCAGTTCACACCTACCATGCTTCTACCTTCTCCAAGCTGATTAGTTACAGTATCATAGGCAAGCTATTCTTTCCCACATCCAGTCCAAAGATCCAAACTCCCACTCACAAATCGCTCCCTCTACTCAGTAGCTACCTTTAATAATGAATGAATACTCTTTGTAGACACTTGTTTCCATCTTCAGCAAGTACCTGACTGTCCTTCCAAATAGGATCCAGAGAGACCACGGGGAAAGACTCCCTGTCTGCTTACATAAACAAAAAGAGGTGCCAAATCCCCACTTTTTTGCTAGTGATTCAGTGTAATTTAGAAGCCCTTTTTTTTCCCAGTGATCCATATAGCAGGCTGTAAGGACGCTAGGTGTAGTAGCCTGAGGTAAAACTCATTACTAAAACAGCAAAGAGGCACCTGACCATGTAATAATGAGACAGTGACTGCGCTGCTGCCAGGCTACACCTGCCTAGAAATGGCATTAACACAAAGAGTGGAGCAGGTGCTTAAGCACCTCATTAGTGTGATGAGTGTTTGCAGTGTGACCATTCTCATTCTCTGAGGTGTGGGGGAGAGAGAAGAAACTTCTGCTCATGAGTAACAACTGCTCCCAAAGCTAGACAGGTCTACTGTCATTAAAATCCCTGCTCCTGTTTGCAGAGGAGCAGCAGAGCCTAATACTCCTCATCACACACTGCCCCAGGATCTGCAGGTTCAAGGAGATACTTGTTGGGAGAGCTTTAGAGAGTGAACATTCCCCCCTTACTGGTTTTAGGAGAGAAGGAGTAGGGTTAAATGAGTGCCAATGGTACTTTGTATCTGGGCAGCAATTGCTTTTATAAATTAGAGCAGTTAAATTATTTCTTATAAGCTAGGTAAAAACATGGTTAGTATTCATAAAAATCATTGGTCATTACCTATGTAAGCTGGATTTTTAACTGAATTTTAGGCAGAAAACTCATCATCTCGCTATTTATCATCCGTGCTAACCAGATCTTCCACTTCAACTTCTTCCTGAGACATACCAATACACAAATAATACTGATTAGTAAAAATATTTTTTCCTGAAGCTTTTCACATTAAAGTAATAGTTGGGTATTGTAATGGAATGATGCAAATATATCAGGTAAAGCCTCAGAATAAACACAATTCAAGTACAATTAAACTTCATGCAGTGTACATCAATCTTTGTCCATGACAAAAATAGATAATTTTGTTAGATATATCCTATAGAAACTAAGGATCACTGCAAACTTCACTATGCAAGATGAGAGTCCACTGCCTTGCCTTCTCCAGTGTAAACGCACAAGGAAGGAAGACCTACCAAAACAAAACAAAACAGAACACCATTCAAAATATACAAATCCCTCCTTGACATGAAAGTAAAAAAAAAGGAATTAACTACTTGCAAAGGATGTAAGCATGCTAACTGAATTGCTTGACATTGTGATCCTTATTGCAGTGTTGCAGTAACAGAAAAAAAATCTTTAATAAGCTACACAGAAGACAAAAACACTATAAAGATACAGGATGACCATTTTAAAACTTTCAAAGTTGGGAAACCAGAAGTTAAATAACACTAGAATGAAAGTTTTCTATGTAGGCTTAATTCAATGTCCTGGTGTATATGTAGTATAATAGAGTCTTTGCACTTACAGATAAACATCCTAACTTTTCCCTTTAGGTTTCCACAGGTATTTGTTTGCATCAACAGAAAGGAGAATCTCCAGCATCTTGAGTTCCGCCCTCCAGAGACAAATGTTGTCCAACAACTTCTCTGCTATACCTTCTTTAAGAGATTTCTCTTGTAACTTCTCTCTTTCCATCACCTATCTCTCCTTCCATAATTCAAGGTACTCCACTCCTTTCCTTCTTCTCTTAGTCCTAGCCTATATTCCCAGCATGTTTGTTTTAGTGTATTTACACAGTCATCCCTATTCTCTTCTCCCAGGCTCATTTCTGACCCTAACACATAGGGTCCCACCCTTTCCACAGTCAGTCTCCAGGAAGTCTTTAGACTCTGTTATGAAGCAGTGCCTTCTCTTTCTTCCCCACAGACCCTGCCTCACTAATCTCCTTTTCTGCATTCTTTCTTTTCTTAGCCAAACACTATTCTATGTTGCTTCCCCTTCTAAGTACAGAAAGCCAGTGTAGGGGTACAAGCAGCCCAGAACATGAGAAGTTTTTCAGAGTTCCCCCAAAGTCATTGATTGAAGCATACTTACTCTGTGGGGAAAGCACGCACCTGGTCAGCTAAGGGTAAAGTAACAGCTTAAACTAAAAATGAAATTTGCAACAGTCCTTAGTTTCTGTAGGAGATATCTAAAAAGCCTGAACTAGCAGCTTTCTGACAACTTTCCTGAACCTGTATGAGTTGCAATTGACATAATTATTAAGACTTTGAAAAAAATAGGGGGGATTTTCACAGGCGTGATGGAAGGCTTATTTTTGACATGAGAGCTATCCCTCTGCCAGACTCAAAATCCCTGCAGGGTGGTGCTGGAGCATTTCAAAGAAAGGACCTCGAAGTATTAACATGAGCAAAGTGGCACTTTGTTCCTAGGCTCACTGAAGGAGCTGAATTATTTGGCTGAAATATTACAGAATTCAGCCAGGGGCACAGGCAGGGTATGAAAAGTTTTGGCTTAAACTCAGTGCTTCAAAAAGGTATAAACAACTAAAACCAGTATTGTATAATGGGAACGAAGGCTGTGTTCACTGGTGCCTTCGGTGCTGCATAATAAGTGGTGCTGCTAGAACTGTGTGTAACAGACACACAGAGTTATGACCCTGCTTCTCTTTCCATTGTTGAAGCAGGGAAGAGGAACTTTTAGTAGAAATACCAGAATAGTTTAAAAGGTCATTTATGTCCCATTCTATATAATATTCAATTTCTTCTCCACCTAGCATTCCATTTTAATTAGGAGTTCAAGAAGCAACCAGGCAATAAACATCATCCCAGGGTACGCCTAGCATTATTGTCTAGGACATCACTAAAGCAGACCGCAGTTCTCCCAACCCGTGAGAGACAAGGAGAGACACGAGGAGTGAGAGTTGTGTATCAGTCCTTCCTGTATGCCAGCTTGACGTTAACAAGATGTACATGACACTATGACTCAGCAACAACAAACCTGCCATTTCCTGCAGGCTTCAGGCATTTGACATCACAATGACTCAGCATCCATACGGAGAGTCGTGGAGTCCTTTGCACAGCTGCACCAGAGCATCTTTATCAAGGTCTCTTATTTTTTTATAACTTTTTTAGTTATTGCAGTAACCTTGCTGTGATTGTTTCAATAATGAGATACTGCTGTACTGGGCTGGTTGTGGCTCCACAACTCTTACCAAACACTATTGCATCTTGTTCTCTCAGAAGTTCTTATCACACCATCTTTTCCACCAAATCTTTGATATTTGGCAATACTAAAATAACTACAACCACAAATATTGTAAGGTAGGAGTCATCACTGAATTCTGGTGAAAAGGAGCTGAGTCATATCTTACAGTCTTGGGCATTTTTCATGCCTAAGAGTGAGAAGCAGATCACACTTCACCCAGGGAACAGTCTGCCCTCAGCACCCAAGCAACCCCACACTTCCTAGAACAACCACACAGTGAGCTCCAGGATCTCCAACTCTGGGTGAGGAGTAGGAATGGAAAACATGGAACGGAAAACATGGAACGGAAACATGCTAAACTGAGCAAGATCCCTTCACCCATAATTTGAAAGGAGGCAAATCTGTCAAATTTTGACATCAGCGAAGTGAAAAACAACTGAGGGTTCAAATGTGATGATGGAGCTTCTTACACTGTCACATAACGGAAGTTGTTTCACTCATCTTTTCAAACAAACAGCTAAGGAATTAACTTCAGAATTAATATGCAAAAAGAATATTATTCAGGTTGCAAGTTCTTTTGCTATCATTTACGTTTTTAGGTGTTGCTGCTCCTAAGCAAGCTCTGTTTGTGCTGTTGGCAACACAGATATTGGCTGGCTTCAGTCCAGATGTTGGGGAGTCACTTTATCAGTTGGTCTAGCAGCTACTTCAGTTGCTTTAGTCTGCTCGACTTAAAGAGCCCAGATGAGTGCTTGAATACGTTAGCTTGGCACCACACTACCTCAACACAGCCACACAACGGTGGGACCACAGCTGGTGTGTGACCACCCAGCGGGGAATGCAGGCTGGGGAACTGAGCTCTGACACTGGAAGTTAGGAAACATCAGATAAATGATTTCCTGGTAACCTTTATCCTGTTCCCTTGTGCAATTACATTTCAATACAGACTTCAATTATGTAATCACATCCTATTCCTTCCCTGTTTTTTTACTTCTCAGATTTAATGCAGAAAGTGGATTCTGATGGTAGCTAAATTAAGGTTTCAGAAGCAACTGTAGGTATACTGTTCCCTAGCTTCTGTGCAGTTTGACCTTTCATCCTAAATTATATTTTTGGCATAGCTTTTTTTTATATGTGAGTTTATATGACTGATAATATCGAAGTCAGACAAATTTTGAGTGTCCTTTACCACAGCTTTGCAAGTGGCTAGCAGAGGCAGTCTTTGTTTTTCACACATCACAAGCCTGAACTCCAACACGCATTAGTTTGTGAAAGGTTTCAGTGTTTGGTTGGTTTGTTTCCAGAAGAAAATTGTTTCTACTAAACACTAAAATGTGATCATTTTTCATGTGAGATGTTGCCTTTTCACTGAAAATCATGAAAGAAAATGGGATACGAGCAATTGAGCTGCAGTTCCCATAAGGCATGAAAGTAGCATTCCACATGAAAACCCATAGTTTTAAACATAAAAGTTTGAGGTTGAAAATTGATGAGGTCAGGCTCAGACCTTCAGCATCCAATTTTTCACCAAAAGGCCAATATTTTCTTTGAGGGAAGAAAGTCAATCCTCCTACTAATTCTGCTTCCAAGTGGTAGCCAGCACTGTTTGAAAACGTTACTAGGCAATGGCAGGACAGCAGAGAACAAATGAAACCAAATTCTCTCCTCAATGTTCTTTAACTTGCATTTGGATTTTAAGAGAAGAAACAGTTTCTAGTTTTGTTTACTTAGCCTATTTCAGCTCTTTTGTTTTTAGTTATAATGAAGTTCTAGGGGCAGAATGAACCCCCTCAAAGAACACTGTGTTTCATCCCTGCCAGTCAATTGCTCCAAGCATTGAAAACACAACATTTTGTTTTCCTCTTGGCAATTTAAGAAGCTTTGATATTTGCTGTTTGTGTTTAATGCCAGTTTAAAAGCATCTTTTCCAACACACCACTGACCAGGCCTGAAAGCTTTTTGCATTGTTCTGAAGGGGTTTATTTGCTCTGTTTTAATCTATGGATAGCTAACGTGGTCTCGATCTCAGGTTTGCTCTTTATTGAATTAGGTGACTCATCTGTCATGGGTACTTCTATTCTGGTCTGTCCGTATCTTCAGCCTGTTTTTATGGGTTTGCCTGCAGTTTGTGCTTGGCTGCCTTCAGGCAGATGTTCTTCATTTCAGCTCCTCTTTTCAGTCTCATAACTAAGCCTAAAGTGAGAACATAAAAGAAACCAAATACTCTAGGAACGTGATGAAAAACAAAGCTTTCTTAGAGGTCATTAACCTGTGAACCTATTTAATCAGTCAAGGAGATTCGATGCTACCATGGAACAAGGGAAATACTTGAGACTTATAAAGTTTTATTATGATACAAACTTTTGGCTGATGGGCTTTTGTACTAAATTCTTTTATGAATATTTAGGAAAACAGATTTTTCACTGTACAGCCCTGAGACTTTGTTACGGCTTGCACCAGACATCCTGTGCCTGCAGCTAATAAATAGCTGCAATATCAAAATTTAAAAGTCAGTACTGTGGATTCCTATGGGAGTCCTCCTTTCCAAAAGTGCTTCATGCTACTGAAATGCCTTTACCCCACTAAAATCAGGAGTTTTGTCAGAAATGGCTTGATGCATGCTGCCTGTACTACCTCATTGCTGTATTAGTTTATAGGACAGGGAACCCACTGCACACAAGAGGCACCCCTAACGAATCTGTTCAAGAAAGGACAATTAGTAATTGGGTTTGCTTATCTGAATCAAATCCACTACTGTGCACTGAATATGGCTCTTTCAGAGAATCTCTGTTGCTTTGTGGAAAAATTTCTTGAGTAAAGCATTCTCTTTTCATGGTGTAGTTACAAGGGTTTGGGTTTTTTTAATTATGGCTCTCACTTCTATTATTATGAAAATAAACATTTGCATGGAAACTGGATTTTTATTTGAGAATTATTCATAATGCCATCACTTTTTTGCATTCATTTCATGATTTTCACCTTTGAAGAGTAATAAAACATCTGTTAGTTACTGCTAGTTATTATCTACCATAATACTAAAGCATAAATGAACTATTGTTCCATGAACATCATAAAGGTACATGTGATGTTGCAGTAGACCATCATGAAAAATACTTTTTACACGTGCATGTTTATGATAATTTTACATGGGAGATAAATGAGTGCCAGGAGTAGAACTTTCACACAAATGTTTCTAATAAAAATGAGAAAAAAATAGCAAAGCACAGCACAGCACAAAAACTTACTGACCTTTGCTGGTTTCAGACTGCCGTTGCTTTCTGCAGTCCTGCTTTGGAGTCTTAATGTCATGTGTAAGTGAATCCAGGATGCAGGAATTTGGATACTGCTTGTAGAAGGTACTAAAGAAAAAAACCCAAACCGATAAATTTTATTTTACTAGCATACTTGTTCTCTTTTTGTTGCATGAGTTGGTGCAGCCAGTGCAAAAATGCCACAAAGAAGCGTTGTTATAATTTAATTTTCTATGAGAATAAAACATGTTGCTAATTTTCAGTGAGCAAAATAACATTATGAAAATGCCTCCATCTTTTGACATTTTTGTGCCTAATGAAGCTTCAGACACTTAACATTAATTTATAGAGTCATAACACTATAATCAAAGCTGCCATCCTTTTAATCTTTACTTTCTCATAATGAAGGTCTTGAACCCAGTTTTTAATTTTCAAGTCCAGTCTTTCCTTTTTATGAATAGAGACTAACTGCTGCCAAGGATGTAAGGGGGAAATACAGGCCATATCATATGTCCTCATTATGACGTTTCCTATCACTCAACACACGCATAATTTAATCACCTGGGGAAAGAAAAAACACCCAAAAAACAAACAAACAAACAAAACAATTATTGGTGCTGGAAATCCACATGAAAAAAGGATCATATGTCATAATGTAGTGTTTTCTTTACGTTTCTCTGTACATCCTCTTACATTTAAAAACAAACAAACAAACAAACATTTCATCATCCATGCTCTTTCCTTTGTCTTTACTAAGGTAGAATTTCAATTTGAAGAAGGATTTCTGCATGATTTAAAGGATCTTTTGGACTTTTCAAATAATCCCTCAAAAGCTTGCCAAACTCCATGTCCACAGTTTAGTTCCAGAGGTATCGAGCAAGATCTTCTAGTTAGTTCTTCCTTCCCCAAAATGCTTCTACGTTCTTGAAAAACTAAAATCTTTCTCTGTAAACCTACTACTTCTTCATGTATTGGCCCTCTAAAACTCACCTGCCCAATGATTTTGCCTGTCAGTTTTGAAGCATAGAAGATAAAATTACTAATGTGTTCTGCAGAAAAATGGCTCTTTTTCATGGAAAAAAACCAAACATATTTAGTTCTACATGAACATAAGAATTTTGGACCACTGAAATATCTGTTCCTGAACTTTTTTATTGTCGTGTAAATTAATTTTCTTGGCCTATCTCTGGCCAGCGTAGCTTCTCTAGAAAGCCTTCTGCTGTTGTTTGTTTGCAAAGGTAATTTGTCTACCAAGTTTGCAATTCATGACCAAGTCACCAAGTGGTGTTTTCTGGCTGTTTAAGCTGTGGGACACTTTCCAGCAAGTAGATCTGAAAGCACACACTGACCCTACCTCAATCCTTACCCAATTGAAACCTGGGAATGCCTCAGCTCCCTCCAGCTTCCACCTGAAGGCAACGTGCGCACCTGGGCCAGAACACAGTCCCTCTGCACAGCAGCATCACCCCAACCTGGGCTGTGGGTCGCCCCAGGGAACCCTCCTGCCCCCTTGATCAGTCATAGCTGAAGCCTATGCATATGTATGAAGGAGGAATTTTGTTAAAACAGCTTTTCATGGCTTTCTGCAAAATCTGGATGTTCCATAGAAAAAATATTTTTTAATGAAAAACAATGAAACACAATAATTCATTTTATCACAAATGTAAAACTGTTCTTTGCTACATACTGAACTCTAACTATGGCTTCAGGAGCCTTGTGATCTAGAAGGCGTTACCCTCTTTTGCCTCCTATGAAGTTTCCTGGCCAGACTATATTTCCCATGATTTACTGGAGACATCCCTTACTACAGTGAAGAATGGCATTTCTTTATCAGATCACAGGTTTCATCTGGTGAGTTTTTCATTCTAAAATTCAAATATTCCTCTTTGTCCCCCTTATTAGACCATATTTCTGAGGTGGAGGACTGGGGTATCCAGGGCTGAAATTCAGTCAGATTTCACAAAGTCTTCAAGCACTGTTGGGACTTTGAGAGCCATGAGTTGCAGCTCGCTGTACGTTCCCTATGGTAAATGCACAATCTCAGCTGAGTACCCTATCGGCTTTAGAGTACCCGAGCACTGCCTTGCACTAAAGATTGGATATAAAATAGAAAAAACACAAGCAATTTTCTTGTACCTTCAGGCTCCAGCACACTGTATCTATAGCTCAGCCACCCATCTGGAAATCCTGGATCCACTTACAGATAATGGCCACGCATGTGCCTTTTAATGAACCCAGCACCCAACAGCCACAGAAAGCCAGCAGAATATTTTCAGCTGAGGCCAAGGTCCAGAGATGAAGAATACTGCTGATGGGCAAAGCCCACTTCTAACAATTTTTTACTGCTTTAGAGGATTAACAGAGACAACGGTATTAAATTCAACTTCTTCCACAGTTTAGTCAAACTAATCATTAATTCATCAATATCCACTTATCTTCTTGATGGGTGACTCGCATCCACGGCTAAAGTGCCACATATTTCAGTCTGAGTCATCACTGTTTAAGTTCTGAATTGTTCTGTCTCACATTTTTTTCATCTGCGCTGCTAGTCTTTGCTTACTCACATTAATAGCTTTGCCATGGCCTCACATGTCCCTCCCCAGTACCCTCCCAGCATCTGTGGGCACAAGCCAATGTTTGCTGTCTGAGGCAGGCTGGAAGATTCACTGCCTCATCCACGAAAGAGGAATCCTCACTCCTCTGGAAAAGCCAGTCACAGCTTTATCACTCCTTGCTGCTGAACGTATGCTACAGCTGATCTGAAACAGCCTTGGAAGGTGCTTGAGAACTGGAGCTGCTGGCAAGGCAAAGAAGTGGCAGTCACTCCCCACCCCCTCCAAGAATTCACATTCTGCAAGGGGGATTTTCCTCTCATTTAAGCCTGAAAACATTCCTGAGAGGAACAGTTTGTCCTCAAGTTGGCATAATGTTGCACTAAACATTTGCCACTTACTGTTCTGCAAGCTGTTAAGCTTCCTGTGAAAGCAGTAAGATACCACAGAAGCACTCTTTTGTAAACAGAGTCCTACATCATTTTATTAAAGCACTGTGGCAATACTTATCTGGGAACAAAACAAGGGGAAGTTGCATCAGTATGTGGGCTGCAAATGGGGCAAGGGGAACTATTATCCTAAATTAACACAGAAAAACACATTATATTCAACCAGGAAGCTTTTTACAAGGAACAGCATGTAGAAAGAAAAAAATGCAACTCTAATGCTAAGCATAGGATGTAGGATACACAGACAGAAAGAGAGGAAGGGTGAAATTTGAGAGTAGTCCTGACACGAAATTACAATGGAAAATAAAGAGAAGAAGAAAAACAATGGAAGTTCCAATAGGCTCTGAAAAATGCACAGAAATAAAGGAGAAATGCACTTCTTACAAAGATTCTGGACAACATTCCAAGTGAGCAAGAAGTCCCTTCTTTTCTCATTGTACAAAGACACCAGCACCACACAGGGCAACACGAGCCCCTTGCTTGGCTAAGGACATTGCTTTTTCCTTACTTACTGAACTGTAGGGCTTATTTGCAGTCTTGAATCATAACCCTATTTGCTATGCGCTTTACAAGCCCCCTACTGCTAACAACCTAATTGCCACACAAGAAATAACAGATAAACACAGATGAACATCACTCAGCGGATCTAGGTGGTCCTTTCTAGTCTAGCATCCCCACAGAAATGGCAAAGCACCCTGAAACTTTATTGTTCACCATGACAGACATTGGTTGAAGAACATCTGCGCCCCAACCACCAACATCTGCACTATCACTGCCAACAGTTTTTGCAGATTTCTGATTTGCTGAATGGATCTCAGGAAATGGTAGCAGAATGAGAGTCCTGCACCTGTCTGTATCTCTGCAAGAAGGGACCAGGCTGAATTTGCTCAAGAGGTGGCAAGTAAGCAACTTGGTGGAAGGAACCAGTTAAAGCACTACACTACTTTACAGAAGATTAAACATGCCCATATTTTCTCTCTGATACTGAAACTGGCTAGACTAGAATGTCCTTTGTCTGCTCTACTGACCACTCCTTCTCTCCAAAGCACTGGTAGCTGCTTCCAAACTGCCTAGAGGGAACAACCTCTATTCTGTACTAACTCCCAAGTAGTGCCCAAGAACTGCTGGGAGGAGTCTGAGCTGATCCAGCCCAAACCAGGGACCAGGTTAATGATCTAGCACTACAGATGAGTTTATTACTCCAGATTTAGCATAAGAGTCACCTGTGGCACTAACCTCAAGGAAGTCACGAGCAAGAATTAACCGAAGGAGAACAATGGTGCTTTGAAGAACTTACTGAAAAAACACATTAACTGGACTGCACACTGTATGTAGCAGAGGCAGAAAACAGGTCGATACCCCAGAAAGAAAGCTCCTAAAGGAGCTCTTGTTCAGCAGAACATTGCTTGGAAGGGCAAACTCAGGACTGTAAGCATAGAAACTACTTTCTTTTCTCTGTTCCTACTGCAAGGCAATGGGTTTGTTGAGTGCGGCAGAGGGGAAGGCTGAGGAGGAAGACAAGGGCATCCCTATTTACAGACAGACAAGGCTGCACAAGAAGTGCCTGACTTATATAAGCAATTTGTCCTCCTGTTTGTGTAAGCAATCCAGCTAGACCACAAATACCATCCAGAGTGCTCAGGTGAAAAGCGGTTGCAAGTCATTGTTCTGAGAAAATGCCCTGAAAGGCAGAGCCCAAGGCTGTGACATCAACTGCAGACCTCCGCATACCAAGACCGGATGGTGGTGAGTCATGGCATGCATAAAACAGCAGCATTTGAGAAGCCCTTCATAGCCAAGTCCAGTAAAATTTATTGTTCTTAATTTACAATCAACTCAGATTAAATTGACATAATTGGCAGAATCTGACTCGTAGCCTTTTTATAAGTTTATTTTTAAATCTTATTTATAAAATAAATACATTTTGTTTCTGAAATGATATAAATGAGCATTACTTTTTTCAAAATGAAGTAACGCTGCATTTTACACAGTAAAGGAGCCAGACCCTAGTTTGTTAGTACTTGTTCTGTGTCTGGGCTGAGAAACCAATCGATACCCTTAAATCCTGCCCCAAATGAACTTTTGTGCAAACTTATGTCTCACAGCACAAATGAGGGTTTACATCAGCACACTGAGTCAGATCCTGCCTTAAGCTACAACTGGGTTTATGTTGCTGTAAGAGAGACGAGAGCTGGGCCCCCTCTCTCTTTCTTTTTTTTTGGGTTTTTTTTTTTTTCCAGATAAAAACACCGACTCCAATTCTAATCTCCTAGACTGCGGGATAAGTAGCAAAACAACTTGTCCTGTGTCAAGGGAGCTGGTGTGGGGTGGCAGCGTAACGGGGCTGGAGCAGGCTCAGCAGCGTAAGGCAGGTGTCGCTAGGCAACAAAAGTAACCATGGTTACCTGCATCCCCAGCGATCCGCGGATTTCCGAGATGAGTCATTCATCTGGAAAAATACCTTTACCAAAAATAAAAAAAATTTAAAAAAATAATTTCTCACAATACAACATTGTAATGTAATGATGAGATGCAGCTAAATAGATCTTGCTTTACTGGTTGCTCCGCCTCAGACTCGGAGAACTCTAGGTTGG
The DNA here is from genome assembly GCA_013396915.1 of Stercorarius parasiticus. Classification (NCBI taxonomy): domain Eukaryota; kingdom Metazoa; phylum Chordata; class Aves; order Charadriiformes; family Stercorariidae; genus Stercorarius; species Stercorarius parasiticus. The sequence goes on from VWZL01005586.1 coordinate 294,721, forward strand.
TCGCTTTCAAACATTTGGTCAAATGCTTGTAGACTCTTCATTACGGAAATACCCTGGAGAAGCCTTTAAATGCTACAGGAAAGGCAGTAGAGTTCCTTTACATATAAATCACCCAGTGAGACTGACTGTTCCTTCTCCAGAAAGACGGCACTGGTGTTCAGTTGGTACATATGATTGTTTGTTGATAAATATCAAAGTTGCCAGTAATCATGTGCCCACACTAATATTCTCACATGTGACTTCTTATATGTGCTGAAGATTTCCAAGAAGCAAAGGTGGCCCAGAGAAAGCAGCGGCCCAGGGCCCTGAATAAAGCCACAGCAACAGGGGCAAAAAGCAGCCGGGGTCACCAGCAATTTGCCTCCAGCACTTGCAGGAATGCAATTTTATGGAATACACCCGCATGATTTTAACAGAGCCAGAAAACCTCTAAAATCCTCTGCACTCCATGGCCACTATGCCCCTGAGCAAAATGCCCTGCCAGTTCCAAGTCTGGGAACCTGTTCAGTCAGCCCTGCACTTCTGTGTCTCATCGCACACATCGCCTGAGATTCTGGTATTACCAGTCTCTTTCCTACCGCTTCTTTCACCTAACGCTAAAGAGTTGAATCAGTAAAATCAATCTGTAGTTAGCATAGGCATTCGCAGGAGCATGGATTTGGCCTTGCACAAGGGGTATATTCAAAGTGATTCGCTCAGTCATTCCTTACAGGGGCTTGTAAACAAATTATTGATTCCTGGGTGTTTGGGAGATACTAATTAGAATTTGAATTTACAGCAACAGCTCACCTCACTTCATCAGAAGAAACTGTAAAAACATATCAAGGAGCTCAGTTAGTAATTAAAAAGTAATCTTTTTTATCATCTGTGATATGTTGGCTACTTTAAATACGAACGTAAAACAATAAGAAAATGAAGTAATGAGAATACACATGCTATGTATAACCTATCTTTCCTTGATTAAACTAGTTTACTTTGTTTACCATTGGAATGAGGCAGCCTCTGCAACTTACTTTAATCTACTTACTCAACTTCTTGATTAAAATCATGCTTTTCAGCTGTGATCACTAAGCCAAATAATACATAGGGTAAGCAAAAAGCTTATGAAAATCTGTATAAACTATTTTGATCAGTCTTAACCAAAAGATGAATTGGGCTTTGAACAATGAGCCTTTTTTTCTATGAAGCCTTTTAGGAAATCCAACTGCAAATGTTCTTAAGCTTAAATGGTAGCTACTGAGGCTACCACTTGCATGCTAGAAACATTAAATTAGATTTACTGTGCATTGCAGAAAAACAGAGGAGAAAGGAGAAAAAAAATTGTCTGACATTTTGTCTGTAGATTTGCAATACTGACACAGTCACAAACTACACTGATCTGTCTTGTGGTTGGGCTTCGGTGATGTTGGCTTCCTTGGACACAAGCATTTGGGAAGAGCTCTATCATTTCATAGATTTTATTTCATGAAGCCTAAATGTTTATGCAAATCTATACAGTTTCCTTGCAGACACATGGTTGCACAGATATTCTGATACAGCATCCGGGAAAAGCCATTTCTCAATCAGAGATGTGAAAAAGCACCAAAGTGCTTTAAGCCCTAGCAATGAGGGGTTTCTTTGTAAATGGTGTAGCAAGGAAAGAGAAAAGTCTTAGGCTGAATAATTAGAATTCATATATCTTATACTAAAGTGACAGCCATCTAGAAACAACCCAAAGAAAGGCTGGAACAAGACACACTATAGCGGATGCTTATTATCAAAACCTATTTGATTTAGAAGCTGGGCTGCAAATCTCATAAAAAATTTATTTTCACATGACTGCCCAGACTATCTGTTTTAGACTGGCTCAGAAATGCCTTGGCCTTTCTCACAGTGTTACTGCATTTCTGCAGCCAAAAGCAGAGGCACAGCAGACTGCACAAAACGAAGGAATAAATTATTTACTAAGTAAAACAAACCTCTCCCTGAACATTGAAGCTAATAAAGCTTGGTTTCGTATAAATTTGTGCCTTGTACTTGATTGACTTTGGCCAGATGTGAACACTTGAAGTACTGCTTTTCAGAAATTGTTCTGTCCAAATGAAGTTTTTCATTCCAGGCTCCAGGCTTCTTTTTCATGCACATTCTGAGAGAGTATAAATTTCTACTGCAGGCTTTAATTAACAGACTTCCCCTCCTCAAACTGTTTGTTTATTTGCATAAAACTCGGAGCTTAACTATTTTTGAGATCTCTACCATTTTGTCAAACGTGACAGAAATCAAACAGGACTTTCCAGTTATTAGGGAGGATTCGGAAAATAACTATAGATGCAAAGTGACCTCAGCACATACAATTACGTAAAGCACATTTATATTTGAAAAAAAATAAAAATAAAAAAATGTGGATTCCAAGACTGAATTAAATAATGGTTGGGTCTGTGCTGTAAAAGATTCAGATACAGATTCAAAATGTGAGGGTTCTTGGATCTTAGGTCCTGGAGCTGCCCATACGACTCTACAAAATTTTTATTTAAATCTGGCTTTGACGTCTTTGTGCCATCATCACCTGAGAAGTTTTTGAAGATAGATTCTTAGTTCAGATCCTCCAGTGACTGCTATTAATCTCTTCTTATCTAAACAATCTCTTAAAGGATGGAAAGCTGCTTTCTCTGCTTTCTCTTCATTATTAATCTATTCACTGAAGTGCTGGAGTTGGTTCTGAACGCTAAGGAGCACCTCTTAGTTTGCTAATGAGGACAAACACAACATAAGTATTTTTGCAAAATCCTAACAACTGCGACTAGCTTTAGAAGAATTTTCTGAGCTGATAAAATCAGTTCTCTATACAAAAGGGCGCTGAACTTTCCCAGAGGAGAAAAGTCTGTGTATGTGGCTCTTGTACCACACTGCAACATTTATTTTTGAATGCAGTGTTAGAGCATACAGTTCATACAACATGATCTAGTACAAGTGCTTTTACATTTCAAACTGCATTAAATGGATCATGTCTCACCATTACTGAGCTTGTGGCTGAGCAGAAAATAGATTTCTCCCCAAGAGAATGCCTGCAATTGTCTGTTAGTTTTGATTTTTCTTAATAATTTATTTCACCACTTAATGCCCTTCAATTTAATAGGCCCGTATCTGTAATAAACTGCACTTTTAACATCTGTTTTCACAATATTTTCCCCATGGGCTTCAATGAAGTCCAGCAGTATTACACATAGTTTGTGAAATATGACAGTTCATGGACAAATTCAAGTGGACTAGAGTCACAGTGGCTGAAACTGATCCCACCTACCTACAGTTTGGATTTTGGGGCTGAATGTGCCTGGACCAGAAGTGACCTCTCATGCTGCTGAGATTTCCTCACCTGCAACCCCTGTTACAGCTGCTGGGCTGGAACGGGACCCTCAGTCCCTTGTCTATACCCATGTTGTCCACATCTGGTGCCTTACAGTGTGCACTAACCTGAGAGGGCAAACAAGAGGACATATACATCTACAGCCTTTTTGAGATAGTATTTCTCATTCTGGTTCCTGATCTGATCTCTGCCTGTGCAATACCCATTTAAGAGACATGGGATGAAAAGCACAAACACTATTGGGAATATACATTTTCCCATTCCCCATGAGTTTTTCTCTTCCTGGCTCCATGAGTTTTTTGCAGTCTTTTATGCACAGTGGTTCAGCATCATCTGCACTGTAGATTATCCAGTGGCCACATGCTCCCCAGACTCTGAGACAAGGAAGGTGTGGTTTCAGCATCTCCCAGAACAAGGGTGGTGAACAAGGTCTTGCTTTTCCTGGGCAAGTGCTCTAATTTCCATGGTGCTGATCAAAGGTAGGTATGCCTTCAAAGGGAACTCAGGACTGGGAAACCTCAAGGGGATGTGCATGCCTGCTGTGAGTCCCTCCATGCTAGAGTTTCAGCCATGGAACAAAGCGCAGAGTTGGTGACCAGGCTGTGCCCAGTGTCCATCTTGCTGAAAATACTTTTCTAACTCTTTGGAAACCTCTACCTATTCTTCAGAGGTCAAAAGCAACTCTGGCTCACATAACACAATGGAAAATTGTCAGAAATTGGTTCCTCAGTGACAGGCCTGCTATACCACCCATCTAAGATATTTAGAAAAAGTAAGATGTGGTAACAAATCAATAGAGTGGGGTCTTTTCTGTCCATTGGAATATATTCTATAACATGAATCAATCCTCAACTAGACTACAGGAAAAATACATACAAAAAATTCGTCTGCTTTGAGGCCCCCAACATAAGAGCTGTTGGAACAAGTCCAGCGGAGGGCCACAAAGATGATCAAAGGGCTGGACCACCTCTCCTACAAAGACAGGCTGAGAGAGCTGGGGTTGTTCAGCCTAGAGAAGGGAAGGCTCTGGGGAGACCTTATTGCAGCCTTCCAGTACCTAAAGGGAGCCTACAGGAGAGATGGGGAGGGACTCTCTATCAGGAAATTTAGTGATAGGATGAGGGGTAACAGTTTTAAACTGAAAGAAGGTAGATTTAGATTAGATATTAGGAAGAAATTCTTTACTCTGAGGGTGGTGAGACACTAGAACAGGTAGCTCAGAGAAGTTGTGGATGACCCATCACTGGAGGTGTTCAAGACCAGGCTGGATGGGGCTTTGAGCAACCTGGTCTAGTGGGAGGTGTCCCTGCCCATGGCAGGGGGTGGAACTAGATGATCTTTAAGGTCCTTTCCAACCTAAACCATTCTATGATTCTATGATTTGTTAGGCTCATTTGACATTGATTAGAGTTTTGTAGCTTGTTTTTCGGAGCTTAATTTGCATAGGTTGCTGACCTTGGCAGGATTATGTATGGTATCTTGTAAGAATGTCATCTGACTTACTTAGCTCTGATGTTATTTTTCTTTCTATGTGAAATGCCAAACAAAACCAATAACTGTGTTAAAGATAGACCCTCACGCTTGATATTTTTGCTAATTCACTGCATTTAGCAAACTTTCTGAAATTCTTTTTCTCTGTGTAATTCTCTTGGAGCTTCTAAAGTCACTAAAAATAATACAACTGCATCATTACAAATACTATCTACTCATGGCAGCATGTGCCATCTTTGACATCTATAGGATCGTACACTAACTTGTTGTATGATATTTTCCACGAACAGAAAGTGCTAACACAACTTAACTGAAGGAAGAATTTTTAAGAGATGACAAACCAAATTAAGTTTTCATTGGTATTTCAGTGAAATGTATGGAAGATTCTATATCTGTCCTGATATTTTATTCTTTATAACCATGAGTAACAAACAACAGAGAGAAGGAAAGAGTCCACTTCTGTATATAAAAATGTGTATCTGATATGTATCTATACATATCAAATATTCAGATACACATAAGGAAAAAGGAGATTAAAATATGCCAGTTCTCCCAATCTAGCCATCTTAAATCAAAAGACAGGCTCACAGATTTCACCTCAGAGATGATATTGAGAAATCTGGAGAAGAAGCAATTGGCAGTTGAAATTTATTTTAATCAAATTGCAAGATAATTATTGTTTAATATTCCATTTTGATATAGCTTATTTTCTGCTTGACACATCTGTTAAGCTGTAAGTGTTTCAGAACTATTCTCAGTGAGAATTTGAAAGCACAGATTATTCATCACCACCTAATGTGCTAATGCCCACGATCAAGTACATTTGTATTCCACCATATTTGTACCACATCTGAAACAAACATAATGTAGTGCAGGTCACAAAGTACATGAAAGTGGAAAGGTAGCATTACAAAACTAACAAATTAGGCAATAGTGAACTTTCGTTTAGGTGGTTGAAAACACTGGCAGTCCCTGGTTGGTTGTTCCTGTATGTCTGTTGGAGGTTCCTGACCTCCCAACCCTGCTGTGGAAGGAATCCTCTGTGCAATCCCCAGTTTACTTCAGGCAAAGGTGTCTGGGCTGGTATGCAGTCTTGTATCAGCACTGTCACTGACTATCTCGTCGATCCTGCCCGAAAGTAGATTAGAAAAGCAATGCACAAGCCTTCTGGCAGCCAAGTCATAAACAACTTAGCGGTACATTTGGGGGCATTACTGGTTTCAGCTGAGACAGGTAGATTCACAAGGGATGTTTGCCCATAGACGGATTCATGCCTTTTATTTAATTTACATTCCTCATCCAAAGAGTCTTGAGTTTTCTACAGGCAAAAGATTTGTATTGGAATGTGTTTTGAGTACCTTTCTGAGGTCAGTAAAGAAAATTTTTCTTGCTAACCAATCATCACCCTTTGCTGTAAACTTTCTAAAGATCTTTTTCTTGTTTTATTAAGGCAAATAGGAGCACACATGGTCATAGTCATGGCTGTGACAGGACATGGTACAAGGAGCTTTCCTTCCAGGAATTAAACAGTGGCACAAAGCTGGGGTATCATTTTAAGTCACCTGCACACACATGCCCACATCCAGGCAAAGACGCAGCACACTCCCGAAACTCCAGGGTTTATAGTAGAACAAAGCAGCCAGCATTGTTGATGCAGAAACTGATTAGCAAATAGCAAAACAAAATGCTAAAGAAACACCGCTGGTTCTGGAGGCCAAAGAAATTACTTTAGAGCAGCTTTCCTCATCTTCCAGACCTGAATATTGAATTGTTCATAAATGCTTCTGCTGTAGCTACATCCTTGGACAGCATATACTGAACACTGCGGCAAACACAACTCAGCCCATTTTATTACTATTTCTATTACTATTTCCTTTCAGCTGGAAACATGGGTTTTTTTGTCTAATGTTTCAACATGACAATATTGTTATACAAAGCAAACAATTAGTCAATAAAAAGTCACACTTAAGCATTCTGTGAGTAAAAAAGCGCCTGTTTTATTCTAGCCCCCTCTTTTTTTTTTTTTTTTTCAACCAGCAGAAGACATCTCTCTGCAAAGCTGCTTTTTCATTTCACTATTCTGGCAAAAATTCCACCTTGAAATTATGAGTTCTAGCTACAAACAGAGATGAAACCCATGCTCAAGCCCAGTGAGAGGCAGCCATCACAGGAAGGCAAACCAGGAGCCAAGGGTGACACCAGCATATGTAACACCTCATCAGCAGGGCACAGTCCCAGTGGGACTGGTAGCAAGGTCCCTCAACAGCCACAGCATGAGGTGAACCAGGTCCAGGATCCATCCAGAGAGCTCAGCCAGGAGCAAAGGAGACAGGGCTGCAGACAGGCTCAGACATACATCCAAAGGGTCCATCCAGGAGCCCAGCCACCTACAGCATAGGTCCAAAGTCCATCCAGGAGACAGGTACACCTACACCACAGCTCAGGCTTAAGGACAGGGAGCTCTGGGGCAGAGGGTGACAGTCACAGATGAGGCTGGTCAAGGTCATTAAGGTCAATTGCTGCTTTCAGGGCCCTGACACATCTCATCATGAAGCAACCGTAATGCATATTACAAGTCCTTCTTTACTGCAGCTTTCCTACAAAACAAAAAAATTTCAGTACAAGCGTTATACCAGTATCGGTGATGTCAAAAACTTTTTATGCAAGTCTGACAGAAAAAAGTTTTATCTGATGTTGCATTTCTTTTATCTATCTTGAAAACCCATTATATGTCTTGGTACTAGAAATATGCCAACACTGGACATAATTTCTTACCTTGCCATATATTAAACTACTATTATTTATCCCTTATAGGTGTTTCAGTTAAGCTCTATGTCGTGGGTGCTGCACAAGGATAAAATAGAAAGCCAGTTTCTACCCCAGTAGAAGATAGTTTCTGCCTACAGTAAGCTTAGCTCAAGGCACTGCAATAAATATAGTAAGTAGTAGAACAAAATGGAAGAGGAAAGACAAAGGAAGTCAGACTGTGTGCTAACAAAAGGCAGCAAAATGCATCTGCATCATTTTGGTTTAATTCTTCAGTTGAAAATCACACCTAATTATCAGAAATCCCCTTTGGCTGTTTATATCCAGTAATATTTCTGGAATACTGTTTCAGCTCAGTGTAAAATTCAACCCACATAATTATTGTTTTATTTCTTTGCCATCAAACATCTTCTAGTAATAAGAATTCCTGGCACTGAATTTAAAACAAAACTGTTTTTCTTAATTGCCCTAGGATCTGACCTAGCGTTACCCAACATCCCCTCTGCTTACTGGCTAAGGCAGTGTCTTGTAATAATGGGAAATGTATACAGATCTGCTGTTTCTGAAGAGCAGCAGCCATGGAATGTGAAATGTACAGCAGATATTCTGCTCCTCTGAGATGAGCTGGGAACACAGATATCTCTAGATACTGCATTTTAAATTCTACAGATCCGTGAATTTGGGGGATGAAATATATATTAGTCATAAAGCTTTAACAGAAATTAATTAAACAGTATTGTTTAACAAAATAAACACTACAATGTCTAGTTTAAGTATCTGGTCATCACATAACCTTCTATTAGATACCCAGATTTTGTAAATAGTCTACAGAAAGAGGTAGGAATATAGATAATGGAAACTCCCCCTCCACAAAATGTACGGGTTAAAAGGAAGTTTTCTAAAGTCAGACAAAAGGAATCACTTAAAAAAAGGGGGGGGGCTGGTCTCTCTTTTGGAGATTTGGTGCATTTCTTAAACCTGCAGTTAAGTTCACCTATCCCCACAGATCAAAAACTCAGACTTCTTGCAGGGGAGGGAGGGGGGTGTTTTTAAAGCCACATTTTGAAGAATTCAGCAGTGAGGACTATATTTAAAACATAAACAAAGGCTAAGGACACACAGCTGCCCTTTGCATTTTATGCATGAAGATCAGTGTGATGTCACATCTCCTCTAGCAAGGTGGATGTGCAACCTCAGCACTCACCACTACTTGAGGAAATTTAAGCCCAAATAACTTTGGATTGTACCTTAAGCACCGGACAAGGGACTAACTGGATAAAAATGGTACTTGCCATCTTTTTTGCTGGAGCTGTCATTGTACACAGAAGAACATGAAAGTCATTTGGCCACACAGCACTAATGCAAGAGGGGACACGACGAAGTAAGTAAAAGCGCTCTTTTGGGTGAACAAGAGAGTAATCAGAGCTCTAAGCACTGATCCTTACCCAGAGGTGTTTTACATATATTACATATGATGCTCCATATCAACATTCATCACAGAAACATTCCAAAATCCAGGTCACTGTCCTTCCAGTGCATGCCACAATTACTGATCTACAGGGTCAAGATCTTTCTTGTGCTCTGTCTTCACAGCCCAGTGAAATGGTCTGCTTTCCTTGCCCAAACACTTTATTTCCACAAAGGGCATGAGCAGAACAACTGGTCACTCATACCACTCTCCACACTTCGTTGAAAGCAGGCTGCAGCAGAATAGATAGGAATTATCCTTTTCTGGGATTTGCGCATCTTTTAGACATAGTCTAAACAGCATCAGCCCTATAACAAGGGGTCTGAGCAACCTGATCGAGTTGCAGATGTCCCTGCTCATTGCAGGGGGGTTGGACCAGATGACCTTTAAAGGTCCCTTCCAACCCAAACTATTCTATGATTCTGTGATTCTAGAAGATATTAATAATAATAAATGCCCTGGAATCTGCAGTGAAGTAATTCTATTTTTGTTGGGACCTCTACTTCCTTTATGGTCTTGTGTTCCTATATATGTCGGCCTTATTCCTACACATCATCCACATTCTAAGTGGGTCTGATCTATCCATAGCGGCTGTACCTGACTGAAGGGCAGGGAGCTTACTGCACTGTTCCTCACAGCAGGAGGAAAATCCCAGTCAAAAGGAAGGCTTTTGGACCCTTAATACCTTGGGCTTTATTATAGTTACTTTTGGCCGGAGGAGGATCAAGTACAGTTTAAATCTCATGACTGGATATCGGTCCTACAAATAAGTATAAGCACGTCAAAGAAGTAGCTCCAGAGTCCAGGACAGCACAAACATGGATGTCTGATGACATTAAAGAAACTAGGAATCCCTAAAGTCAGCTTGTATCCTCCAAAAATACCACTAACCAGAACAAGGGCAAAAGTTATTCGGTTTTAGATTCAAATTATTGCAGACAGTGAACTGCTGAGCTGCTTGGGCATGTAATTGGGTTAGAAAACATTCCTCTGTATAAACTTTGGGAATTCTATATGCGTTTCTGAGGGAAAAATATATGCGAATACTTACAGGTCTCCAAAATTGTTCACTGGTATGAATCAAGCATTATTTTTTTTTCTGTTTTGCTTCTGAATGCAGTATACATAGCTATTTTCTGCCTCTCCAAAGGCTGTGCAAGGCAGCCTGGCAGCCTGTGCTAAATGAGAGGCAAACAAGACTCCGTGGTGCACAGCTGAGGACTTGAGTCTTTCTTAAATGAACATAGGTTGTCTCAAGGGAAGAACGTATCCTGGCTGAGTTTTTTTATATCAGCTAATCCTTTCAGAAACTGCACTGAAAGTCAAGAAATAAAAGTTATTATATCTTGGTCTAGATTTTCACAAAGAAATAACCCTTCTTTATAATCCTCGTGCAAATAATAATACAAGGGGTAGCTGGAAGGTACAATAATTGCTTCTAACAGGAGGCTCAGCTCATTTTCTAGACGTGGGTTTTTACATAGGAGCTCTATCTTGCATAACAAGACTTTGAATCATATGTGTATAACAAATATGTCCAAGTTTAGGAGCATAACTGAAATCCAAGAGGCAAAACACAACCATAATGAGGCTCCAGGCGTTCAACAGGGTTAATGAAGAATAAATACCTAGACTTGTTTATGTTTCTTTTATGACGGATGGTAGATTAAGAAGCAGTGCAGCTTTATTACATATATCTATTCAGATGTATAGTCTTCCATAAATCATATTGAATTTCAGCCCCTTGAAACCCTCATTTTTGTCTATTTTAGCAGACTACACCTTTAAGAACATGCCAGTTACAGATATTTAAACCTCTTTGTTCTTCTAACATGTCATCTCCTATGAAGCAATCTCCAATTCCCATTCTCCTTCTTAACCTTCCCTGAGTTTGGCATTCTTCACCCAAGCATAAAAATTTCTACTCATAACTGGCTGATATTTGACAGACACCACACACAATATTCTGACATCTTTTCCCAGACAAAGAAAATTCAGTATCCACAATAACTGTAAAGACAGGTCTTAGTAAATTTTGTCTATTGCTCAGAGATTAAATTCTGTCTTATTTCCAATTAAGAATGGCTATCATCCAGTAAAATTGCAAATAAAAATACTAGGAGGTTTGGTAAGATTGCATCCGCCTCTTCGATTAAATTTAGGTATTCCTTGACTTGTCAAGTTTCACACAGTGAAGCTGAAAATACTTGGTTCCTATTTCCTGCAGTTAAGACTATATATATTTACACTTTGTGACATCTCTGCTTCTCTGTTATCCCACAATCCCAAATGGATCACGGTTATCAATGTACACTAGTATGTGTAGCCTATAAGGTTAAGGAGCAAAAAAGGGGCCAAAAAAGGGCTACAGGAGAAAAAATATCTGTTGTAGAAGCACAATACCTTGTGCATCCAAGACTATAAAATATAGAAACTGTAGTCTTGTGTCCAAGGAAATGGCAAGACAGTCATCAAAATCTCATTCCAGTCTAGTCTCCCATCAGTTTGCCAAGCCCTTCTATAGGGTACCTTTCCATGAAGCTACTCAATCTTAGGAAACTACTTCTGTCTTCCCAATCAAGACATATTAGTGAAGATTTGCAGTGAAATGCATACTGACTTTCATCTGTGGTTACAGTGATATCCAAGTCCTCTAAATTGCTAGTTACTGTGGATCTCTAGATACCAGCTACCTGAATCTTGATTTTAAAAAATATAGTATCCAGCTTTCATCCTCCCATGCCAATCACCAACATGGAGTCTGGAGTATTGCTTAGCCCACTGTCCTCCACTGGAACCACAGAAAAGTGGTGAACTGAAAACATTGCCTGAAGAGACACAAAAACCAGCTGCTACTGGTTCCTGCTGCTTCCCTGAGGTTTTCTTCATGATAGATTACACACTGACGTATCACATCAGGACTTTTCAGCAGCATAAGCATGGCAGAATCCTAACCCCTGATCGAGAACTATAAATTATTTATATTATGATGAGCAAGGAATCACTATTGAAGCTCCTCAATGAATTTAGATTTTCAAGCTTTTGAAAAGATTCTATTTTAAGCTATTTTAAAAGAGTTCCATGTACAGGGAGGAAGATGGAAAGTCCTCTCATGGATTAGTAACTGGTCAAAAAAAAATCAATAAAGATTAGGAATAAATGTTAGGTTTTTTACAAAGAAGGAAGACACCAGCAGTTTCCCTCAGGTATCTGTGTTTAGACATATGATATTAAACATTCTTAAATGATCTGGTTAAGGGTGAGGCAAAAAATCTCCAAATGATACAAAATTAATTACAAAAGTCAGCCCTGGAACTGACAAGGATAAGTTGCAGAATGGTCTTATGATATAGAACATCTGCATGATAGAGGAGCAAATAAAATTCATCCTTCATGAATACAAATTCATACCTATCATCGTGAAGAGAAACAAACCATAAATTCACACACATAATACTGGATTTTAAATGACCATGAGGAAGGTGATCTTGGAAGTGGATCTCATGGAAAGTTCTCTGAAAACATCTTTTCAATGCTCAGACATGATCAAAACAGAAAATAGAATAGCAAGAACTGTTATGAAAACAGTAAAGAGTCAAATGTAAATAAGGTACTGTGATTCTACCCCAAATGAACACAGTAAAATCAGAAAATAAGTATTATTGGGGATTTTGAACGTTCCTGCGTGGGGAGAGATTAAATAAACTAAGATTCTTTAGTATGGAAAATAAATAAATATGGGGAAATTGGAGAGAAGTATGTAGAAACTGTGAAAGGTATAGAGGGGGTGAATAGGGAATTCACTGTTTCCCGTAACACAAAGACAAGGTGGAACAAAATGAAATTACCAGGCAACTGGTTTAGAACAAATAAAAGGAAGTATTTTTCATGTGACACATAATTAAATTGTAGCACTCATTGCCATAGGATGTTGTGGATGCCAAAAATATAAATGGGCTCAAAAAGCAATTAGACAAAATTAATGGAAGAATTCATGGAAGACCTCCATTCGGAAAGTCCCCAAGTCTCAGACTGCTGAAAGTTGTAAGGGTATAACCACAGGAAAAATCATTCTGTGCTTGCCCTGTTTTATTGCCTTTCCCAATCTACTAGTAGCCATTGCCAGAGACAGATCAGTGAGCTAGACAGATGTTTGTTCTGATCTAACAAAGTAGTTCTTATACTTTGACACAAGAATTCAACTGTTTTTTCATTGGAAGTGACCATATTCTAAAGTGTACATGTTTTAAAACAGAAGTCATGGCTGGACTTTTTATCAGTGGTTGGATGGTGGTTGCAAGCTAGCAATGAAATTACTGGTTTGATGCTGTCCCAACTCTGGCAATGAGCAGGAGCTCTTGTCATTTGATGGCTGTTTTATGTGATAGAATTGATGGGGTCAGTCTGATTCCCAGAGATGAGAAGATTGTATCCTAAAGCCATATTCACAATTAAAACTCCAAATTAAAAGGACCTTGGTTCAATTGGTTCAATATACTGCATCCCTCTTCATTAGGAAGGCACGTTGATTGGGGTATAGCACAACACTTGCACTGACAACCATTCATTGTGTGCAAGGTGGTAGGTTGTGCTTCTGTAAACCATCAGTAATGTAACTGGAGAGTAATTTTCTGAAAATTATTGATACTACACAGTCTTATTTCTTGCATCTAGAAGTTTTCATGACTGAGGCCGTTGCCTAATTTTAAGTAGTCTAAGTAATCAAAATTTTACACCATTTCTCCTTTCAGAATCCATGGAAGAGCTTCAATCTAGAAAATAGCAAGTGACAAGGCAGGTGATAGCGTAGGGAGTATCAACTAAGCCCATGTTAGTGGACTTCATTACTTTCAGAGATGAGGCTGAACTGGAGTTTTGAACACTATTCATTTAATATGTGTTTTCCTAATGGATACGGAGGCATTGTGCTGTTGAACAGTCAAGGAAAGGTGATGGTGTAGGCAGGAAAAGGAAAAAACAGAAGCAGAGATCCTTTCACATCTTTATTACTAATGCTCTAGTTTATACAATGCCCCTGAACACAGTGGAGGATTTATAAACCATTGAAAACTAATAATTAGTTCAGAAAAGACAACACTACTGAGGTATCACACTGATAATATACCACTCCCTTTATTTTTTTAAGCTGTGTAGGTCTTTTTCATTTTTCAGCATGTTTTGTATAGGAGCGTACTTCCTCCTTGACTGTTATGAGGAATTTAAATACTGTAATCATTATTTTGTGGAATATACTTGTTTTTCATCACTGCTATTAAATAATGTTGCTTGGAAGCCAGGCAGATTACTGGACATGTGGACTCTTGAGGCATATTGTCCTCTGTAGAAACAATCACTAGCAGTTCAGATAGCACAGGTGATAAACCAGATACAGACAAGCAATGGATTTTAGAAACCCGACAAGGAAAGAAGCAGATCACGTTCAAATGGTTACAACACTGACGAACCCATAACTATGAGGTTCCATGAGAACAGAACAAGCAAGCCTGTTTTCTAATAGTTCAATAGGCTTTAGTTGCTAATGGTATTGGGAATAGACAATCTCTTGACAGCTGCAAAATTCTATATGGTTTGAGATGTAACTACATGCTTTCTGCCAGTTTGCTTTAGTCAGATTACTGCACAGCGTCATTATAATTCAGGCACCAGATAGTTGCAAATTTGCCAACAATGTCAAATCTTTACTTACTGCTGAAAATGAGCCTATGCAATCTGAGGTCCAGATGAACAGGCAGCAGTGGGAGGATGGCAGGAACTGCTTGCCCAGACACGGCACTGGGGTTATGTTTCACGGTGATCAGCATCTGAAAGACATCAGCAAGCAGCTAATTGTCTGTAAATTACTGTATTTACCAGTTCAGCGGGGCAAATTCTAACCTAATGATATCTAAATTCAATACGCCTGCTACACAATCAGACAGACCATAAATTAATTCTTTTTAAATTACAGCTTTCTCACTACAAAAGCAAACAAATAAATGAGAGAAAATAATGTTTTAATTTGCTCTTTCAAAGCTAAATTCATCATTTGTAGTGTTTACACATTGATGGATTGCTGAGGCGTAGAGTCACTCAAATGCCACCTAACAATACTGCACACAAACTGAAAAGGACTGATTTAGCTGGAATCTTGTAAGAGGTTCTCATTCCAGCTGTCCATTTTTGCCCTCTCATGAGAGAACCGCTGACTTAGCACTAAGTGGCAAACCCAGCGTACCCCTAAACATTTTGATCATATTTACTTAATTCACTTCTTTTTCTGTTTTTGGTTTTACTTGTGACTTAGAACTGAATTGCATCTGCAAAAGGGATCAATTCTGCTCTGCGAATTTTTGGGAGGCTGATACAACTATGAAATAGGAAATAATTTGCTTATATCCTGTTTCTCATTCTCTGTCTAAGGGTATGAACACATCATTTTTTATCATATTCCTGCCTTGAACCTTCCCCATTGTTTTGAAATAAGCTGTTTTTTCAGCTAGTATTTCAATCCTGCTGTGTCTTCTATACCTTCAGAGGAACACAAATGAACAGTTCAATCCTTTAAATACCATGGAAGTGTTTCTGCTTGTTCTTTTGCTATGCTCTATTGTCTTTGCCGTGTGATACTTGCTTATTCAAATTCTCTGTAACCACATTTCTTTCCCAACCCCTAAGCAATAGGGTAACGTAAACCTTTCCTCCTATTTTTTTCCTGTTAGGTTATTAGCACTGAGGTGTTTGCAATCACAGTCTGTTGGCAACACATCTCGTTAGAATTTATGAGACATGAAATACCTCACTGCCAAGGCAGGTCTACACTATACATTTTAATAAACTGCTAATAAATGCATTTTGATAAATGTAACCACATATTCTGAGTAGCTGGCAAATACAGTAAGATATAGCTGCATGTTGATGCCTTCCAGATGCTGATACCTCATCCAGAACACCTTCCTTCTAAATTAGTTCTTTGCCTAGGCACAACTGGATCAGACAAACCACAATAGTTCCCTGATAGTATCATACACTGAATAGCATAAACTCTGAGATATAGGGCTGGTCCAATGGAAGTATATACTTCTGCTGATGCTTTTTATCCATATTCCCTATGAGATATTAAAGCCATATTCAGAATAGTTATCCAGTGCTCTCAAGTTCGATGCCCTGAGCGTAGAGGAGGATTAAATGAATGTTTGAAGTTGTTACTGACTTTAGCTGTTTGACTCACTCCTCTGAAGGACCACCATGGACACCTGAGGGACCTCAAGAAAGGAAGGGCATTTTAAAGGTCTGAGGGAAACCCTATCAGATCTTCCAAATTATGAGAAGATGGCTTCATCCTTCCTGGGGATGAAGATCTTGTTTCTGTATCTGTTAATGGCTTTTCTGAATAGCGCACAAGGATCTCCTAATGTGTAAGGCTATTTGCTACAGCGGAAACCAAGGAAAATTAGCTTCGGTGTCCACAGGGGGCTCTACAGCTAGCCCAGGTGGGCAGTACTGTTGGTCCTCTTCTATGAGTATGTACATGTGTCTGAATGTATATGTTTTGGCTTCTAAATGTTTTTCCTTTTATAGGCGCACAACCGGGCTCTGGGTGTTCTACGAATAGGGACATCTTATGGGTTGGACTTACACCCATTCTGCTTCTAGAGATATAGTTATGAAGTTATAGCCCAGAATCCTAACCCCAGGCTCCATTTCATCTCTGGAGCTGTGGCCTGTCTGTGCAAAACCCACGTATATACCCCATATATCAATGTCCCTGTCACATTACAGCCACTGAATGACTGATTTCACAGGTGCCTTCACGTGCAGGCTCCAAGCGCTTTACTACAACTCTTCACTATCACCTCTGGAAGTTTCTCTCCCCAAGCACAATCAATTAATCTCCAAGGAAGGAACAATAACCCCCTTGTTGCAGAAGGATATCCAGCAGACACAAACATATTGCCAATCATCTCATGGTATGCACACTTTCCAAAACTTTGCGTTTCCAGTGACCCACAGGTGATATTTCTTGCCTGGATGCTTGCCTTTCCTTGGAGTACCACATTTTGAAACATTACTAGACATATGCATGCAGTCTTCTTTTGGCTTGAGCAAATAGTTATTTTCATATCCTTGCCTGAAACAGACCGATTGCCATCCTTGCTATGCAAGGTTTGGCCATGGTCTTAAGTATTCCACAACATCAAGGAGAAAGACACTCCTGAGCTCACAGCAGAGCATGGCAGGAAATGAAAACAATTCTCCAAGACCTAACACAGGCTCAAGTAAAGAATTGCTAAGAGACACTCATTGATGCTTAGCATGTGATACATTGGAATGTCACTGTCCCCATTTGAAACCTCCACATCCGTTCACAATCCTTATAGCACAACTATCTGCTAACATTCATATTTCTCTTTAGAAACTCAGTAATTGGGTGGAATGAGGATGGGAACAACAGAGGTAGTGATGATGTTAGCAGGTCCCAGCCAGCCAGCCAGTCTGGACTGCACAATTTCCGCACTGTAAGTGTCCCACTGAGCTCAGCAGTGATTCAATGGCTGGGCACACGTCAGTACTCACATGCGTAAAACAGAAATATCATCACCTGCAAAAGTCCTTCCAGCGCAGTGTTTATGCTTTCGCTCCAGCCCAGGTGGGAAAGTAGATGGAAGCAGTGGCTACATCTGGCAGAGTCAGCTTACAATGCAGCTGCCTCCTGGGGCAGCAGCTGACCTCTGAAGCAAAAAGCAGATAGAGAAGCGCTGGATATGGCAGATTTGTGGAAGGTAAAGGGAAGGTTAGACACAAGACAACCCAAAAGATCACATAAAATACACAAGAAAAACTGGAACAAAAGCATAATACATGATTTTTCCAATGCAGGCAGTGACCATTCATGACCTGACCTTGTAAGGAGACGTTGAATCGGCCCTAATCTGCTCTACCATGTAATCTGGCTCTGCACAGATATGGCATAATTGCTTTTATCATTAGACTTCATAACTACACCTAAAATCAAATAAACCCATTACAAAATAAAGACAGTCTTGTTTTAATTGAACACTCTAGATACGTTTTTGTTGAGACTTATTGAGAAGTATAACATGAAAAAGAGCTTTTGCTTTTATACCTCTTTTAAAACACCAACTTGAGAGCTTTTTCACTGACTAACAAACTATGTGTACAAATATATGTACACACACACACACTTTTTTATATATATATGGCAACCTCCTGACATTATGGGATTTTCAGCATCCTATAATGGTGACTTATACGTGATACTAATGAAATAAAAGGAAACAGGCCTGGAAATCAAAGGTCCTTTAGTCTTTCCCTCAGCTGCAGTGGAGGATCAGCTTTGTCACACTGAACAGTTTGTCTATTCTGTCGACAAAAGCATTCAGTGATGGATATGCCTTAGTACCCATAAAAAACAAAACAAAACAAAACAAAAAATGTTTCAGTACTAAGGTTGGAATTCAAACATTAAATTTAAAAATCTTCAAGAGAGACTATAGTCTTTTTTTCCCTTTTTGTTTATGCTTTGTTATAACAAGGTTCAGTACATTGTTTTTTGCCTGATTTGAGGATTTGAGACACTGAACAACATTTCTTATCAAAATCAATAGCACTGAATAAAAAAAGGACTTGGGTGGTATTGATTACAATAACAATTAAATCCCAGCAGAAACAAAAAGTCAGAAAGATTCTCATTTACCTAATAAGAAGTGCATTTACTATACTTTTTCAGATTTTTCATATTTCTACTTACCAGATTCTTTCTAACTGTAAATGCTGTCCCAAAGTCCCTTCCAGCTGAGTGACAGGCAAGTTAATAAATTGAATTATTCTGCAATTAAAATTGTTTGGCTACATGTGCAAAGCGAAAGCAAGCTTAATTTTCTTTATCTTCATGATTGCTCCAACAGTAGAGAAAGTAACAACAGTAACAGAAATATTAAGATTGATATCGGCTGAATTACATACAGAAAAGTTTGTGTGCAAAAGCACCCCAGGAAGGACTTGGTGGATGAAAAGCTGGACATGAGCCAGCAATGTGCGCTTGCACCCCAGAAAGTCAACCATAACATGGGCCGCATCAAAAGAAGCGTGGCCAGCAAGTCGAGGGAGGTGATTCTGCCCCTCTACTCCGCTCTGGTGAGACCCCCCCTGGAGTACTGCATCCAGCTCTGGAGTCATCAGCACAGGAAAGACATGGACCTGTTGGAGCGGGTCCAGAGAAGGACCACAAAAACAGATGGATGTAGCACCTCTCCTATGAAGACAGGCTGCGAGAGTTGGGGCTGTTCAGCCTGGAGAAGAGGAGGAGACTGGTCTCCCCAGGGAGACATTATTGCGGCCTTTCAGTACTTAAAGGGAGCCTACAGGAAAGATGGGGACAAACTTTTTAGCAGGGCCTGTTGTGATAGGACAAGGGGTAATGGCTTTAAACTAAAAGAGGGAAGATTTCAACTAGATAGAGGAAGAAATTGTTTTACAATGAAGGTGGCAAAACACTGGAACAGGATGCTCAGAGACTTGGTAGATGCCCCATCCCTGGAAACACTCAAGGTCAGGTTGGATGGGGCTCTGAGCCCCTGATCTAGTTGTAGATGTCCCGGCTCATTGCAGGGGGGGGAATGGACTAGATGACCTTTAGAGGTCCTTTCCAACCCAAACTATTCTGATTCTGATTCTATAAGAAACAGTAGAACAAGAGCTAAAAGAAGGTCCTGTGTAGATAGCAAAGGACAAAATTCTCAGGAATCAAACTGGCAAAAGGTGAGGAATGTGGTTTTGTCAAGATCAGAGGGCCTGTGGTCTGGTAACAGGAGGATGGCAATAAAGATACATCATATCGTATGTATCATTTCTGCTCCTCTTATCCTAACGGGAAAGCAGATTTTAACCTTAAAGATTCTTCAAATGAGGAAACAAATAGAACCGGCAACACATTGTCTAAAATTCATGGAAAGTGAAATTAAATTCTGAAACAGAAGAATCATCCTAAAATAATGTCTGATTTCTAAAATGGTATTGAAGAGCACTCCAAAACCCTGTTTGTTACCACCAGTAAAGAGGAAGCCAAGAGACATAGCGAGGCATCAACAACCAATATCCTTTTTCATCCACATAACGCACAGACAATCCTTGCTAGACCACTTGGACATACTCATCTCTGTGAGTATGTGGGTATGAGTGAGTGAAAACCTAGGGCTGACTGAAACTAGTTTTGTTTCAAATAATTTTCCGTAAATTCTCACATCGATTTTTTTAACTTAAATTTCCCACAAACCTGAGGAGAAAAGGGATGTTCATATTGATTTGGTTGCAAATGGTCCCCAAAGAGAGACCAGTTAAAATAAAATGTAAAATTGCTTGAGCAAAGAACTTCTTAAGGAAATTTGTTCCTTCTGTGAGTGCCTTGACCATGAGGCCATAGAGTCGTAGTGCTGACTAAGTTATTTCTTGATGAGAGAATCATCATTATTATCTCTTCTATTAGCTATTTTAGAAAGTAGAGCTAGAGCTCTGATTGAATTTGAAGGATCTCAAATCTTTATGTGGAGTTAGGCGTATCTGGAGGAAGGATTTCAGATCAGATCCCTCTGAAGTCTTAACAGCTGTTTTGGGTAGTTTTTGGATCCTACTACAGCAAAAGTGGAAGCCAAGCACTGAGCTGCTTAAACTGGGACAGAAAGAAAAACTCTGAGCACCAAGGAAACAGTCAGGATGACTTGCTGAAATGAAGCACTTACAGCCACCACATGAAGAATTTTGATGTGTGACTGCACTGTGTATGAGATTAGGACACCTAAATTTAAGTGTTGTAGGTATCTAAGCTGTGGGAAGTGTTTTATTCGCTAGTGAGGTCATAGCCTTCATGTCTGCTCTAAGGTGATCTGAACTGCTCTTTAGATTCCAACTGTGTTGATTAGATTTCCATCAACTATAATGGGGCCATAGGTATGAGTCTAAATACAAAAATCTAAATTTAAGGGTCCTGATGTCTAGCCAAGTATCAGTCATGTGTATGTCTTGCTCTAGATGCCATTGGTCTTTCTTTGTATGTGCCTCTAAATCACACTTCTGCAACAGGTTTTTATGAATGTCCCTCTATTTTTCATGATTGACTACATTTTTACTGTGACCAATTTGTTATTTTTTCTCACTTTTTTCAAATAACAGCATTAATTATTAATTGTTAATTCATGCTTAAATTGTATATTTCTTGAATTAAAGTTTTGTGTAGTATAACTGTTTCACACAGTTAAAAACTGGCATATTCGTAACTGCCCCAGTTGTTTGGTGGTATTTATGCTTAGCGTCACAGGGTACCATACTCTGGGTTAATGTTTCCTGAAAGTTTAAAAATGGACAGACTATGTGACATGAAATTCAGTATATCTGGAGCAATTATTTACTGTTCAGGTCCCATAAATTTTCCATTATTCACAGATAACATGCCATGGAAAAATGTTTAGACATTTCTATTGTAACAGATCAGATGATTGCATTTTTCTTTTTATAGTGAGAGTAAACTCTTGTTCTTGAAGTCCTGACAATGATATCTGAAATCTCTTGTTTAGTCACATAGCAACATTCATATCTAATGATAAAGTAAATTTCCCCCACATTTGGCTGCCGATAGTTTCAGTGCTGAATAAAATACTCCCAGTTTCCAAAGAATTAGATTAAATCTGCCTTTTTTTCATGCTATTCTTGCTTGTAAGCTCACTATGCCTGTACAGTTCTTAGAGTACAAGTAGAAATCAAGACTTTGGGGGTTTATTAGCAGTTCTTTGCTGACTGTTCAGACCTGTGCAGTACCTTAACTTTCATTTCTGTTTTTCTTTGTGTATGGTATTCATGCTGTAGTCCAGAATCTCATATAATTCAGCATGAAAACAAATTTTAACAAGTATAGTAGATGCAACAATGTTGCTTTTTAAATCTATTTTACTCATCTTAAACATCACTGAGGTGTTGATTTTTGAATGAAGTCCCGATTATTCTTCCTGCTATTACACACAAGCACCCTTCAAAATTTCATTTTGATTGTGTTTTTGTTTGGCCTGATTTGGGTCACTTTGCAGAGCTGCAGGAAGAAACATCTGCTTTGCTCCCTCCCAATGGTTATGGTGCGAAGCCAAGGAAAGAATGCTGCACAGGCATTGCAGGACAAGCGGTCCCATGGGAATACCTTCTCCCAGATAGGCACCCTTTCTCCATCCCTTCTCCATCACCTTAAGTTGAGCTGGAACCTGTGGACTTTTACAGAGGGCTTAGGATCCTCCTACCCACCCACACCTTTGACAGAGCTGAACATGAACCAGGCTCTGAGCAACCTGATCGAGTTGCAGATGTCCCTGCTCATTGCAGGGGGGTTGGACTAGATGACCTTTAAAGGTCCCTTCCAACGCAAACTATCCTATGACTCCATGCCGCCTTTACTGATTATAACACTATAGTCTTGGATACTCCTGCATGTTTTTAGTAATGTTTTATTTCTTTCAGTTTACATCCAAAAGGTATATGCCTAAGTGTAAGAGAAATGAGCTCTAGCAGTGATACAGAGAGCCTTCCACCAGCCCACATACATCCTGGCTGTGATGTAGTGCACAGACAAATTTTAAAGTCCCATTGTTAATTTTTCATGTTTGTCAGGAGGGGTATGATGTAAAAAACATCTACGGAAAATGTAAAATGAGCGGCAGAACACAAAACTCTTTTCTTTCTTGCTTGCGGTAACAGATTTGGGATATCCGGTTTCTATTCTATTCTGCCAAAAATGCTAAAAGTCACTATGTAAATTATCCTCAGGAAAGGTTGCCATTAGCCTAAAGACTGAAGCGATTCTTGCTCTGTTTTAACACATCAGTATCTGTTAATGTTTAATACTTGCCTCTGTGATTTTTTAAATATGTGATTTTTAAAAAATTTGTACATTATATCCTCTGCTTATATAAATCAATTTTTGTGGCTTGTTCCATTTTGCCCAATACTACAGCTGAAAGTCTTACTCTTCAAAATTGTTGCAAAATATAAAATACACTGAAACAGAAATCTAAGCCTGACCCTCCTATATCCCTGTTTAAAACTACTCTGTTGTCTTTTCCCTCTGTACCAGTGAATAATTATATTACAAAAATGAAACTGTTTCAGTGTGGCTTTTTTCTCTCCCCTTTATTCTGTTAATTAAAGTGTTCTCACATAAAAGGGAAAGATTGCTCCGGATTCTGCTATATTAAAATGAAAATTTGAATGTATGGTTTTTTCTTCTCGCCTGAGTGTCCCAACTGTTGCTATTTTGGAGGGAATGTGCATATATCCACTACCACATAGAGCATAAAAACCTTTATCGTTCATCAGAAATGGTATGAGACCATCTTTTAAATTGGTCCCCTAAGAGAAGATAGCTGGGAAGATGTCTGGTTTGGCAATCCTGTCAGGAGATAGTTTTCAGTGTAGGTTCCCATTGCATGGGAACCATTGCATTCCCAGGTTCCCAAGCAATGCTGTGACATCCAGTATAAAGTGGCAGAAGCACCTCAGTGGAAAAAATTCACACAGTACATGAATTGAAGCATTACTTGTCCATAAATTTGAGGAAGTTGGCACTACCTGAGTGAAACACTTTTGCATTAAGCATCTTTTGGTATTAAACCTCTGTCTCAGATAATGGAGAGAACTGCTATCTCCCCACCTTGCAGGGACTGTGGGGAAATAAATGCCTTAAAAATTGCAAGGCTCTGAGACCAACAGATAAATAGTCATTCACATAGCTTTCTAGGATAACACACTGTGTACAGGACATATGAGAAAATGCTTAGTCTAAACAGATGTACAATGCAAAATAGTGGGGTGGAAAATTTACAGATGGCACAGAAATATTCTGAGGAATGAAGCCAACATTTTCAAGTACGAATCCTCAGAAGCCATGCACACAGCAAAAGAAGCATCTTGACTGAAAGAAGCTGCTCAGAAGTGTTGGCTCCACCAACACAGACTGCCCCTGGCTATTTATTTCAGGTTTAATTCTAGTTTTAGGACTTAAGTGAGCATTCAAGCTTGAAGATGTTCATCTGTTGCTCACAATAATGCTCCAAACCAGGAGTAAGGTAGGTCAAGCAAGTCATGCCATTAAATATTCACACATAGTAGCTGCTCATAGAGCCAGACTCCCAGATATCACAATCAATTTTCATTATCTAAGGAGGCATTACAGCATCAAGCACTTGCTACACATGGGCATCAACTGATGACTTTGGACAAAAATTTGACCCAGGAAAACAGCAAACATGAGAGTCTGTGTGAAAATAATCAAAAGACATTATATCAAGTTTCTCTTTCTCTTCCTTTTTCCTCTTCTTTCCCTCTCTTTAGTTTGTCTTTTCCATTTTGCTCATTCCATTTTTTATCTCATTTAACCTCCTTCAGAATTTGCATTCCCAGGCAAGTCTCCTATTTCCCTAATCTTCACTCAGTAACTCCTACAGTAGTGTAAATCAGACTTTGTAATCAGTGTACTGAAATCCTCCTGTGATTGACAAGTCAATGAATCAACTGTATTCAGATTTCTGAAGGTGGTATTTTCTGCCTCTGACTGACAGAATGAGTTCAAGACGGATAATTTCTACCACCTTTCATTTTTTCTTCTTGTAAACCAGCCCAGATTTTTTTTTTAACTTGACACCTTATAAGACTAAAATTTCTCTTCCTTTCCTGTTCCAGTCCTCTTTCCCAAAGATGTCTTCCCAACCTTATCTCTTAGCTCTGTTTTTTTCTTTCTTCTATAAGAAAAAGATCAAATTAACTTACACTATTTCTTCACTGTTTTTATTTATATGTAAGAAATAAAGCTCTCTGATGGTACAAGGAAGGACTTTTTAAGTTGAATACATTTTTAGAAATTGATAACAAAGAATGATACAGTATTTCACTATCTTAGTTTATGTAGTTCAAAAAACAATGTTATGCACTTCAGAATATGTATCAAAATGTAATTATATATGTACACTACACACATACATATATATGTGTGGAAGGATGGGCAGGTATACGGATGTGTGTGGATATATATTATCATTTCGAAAACAAGACTAGAAATATAAACTGGAAGTCTGCCACAGAAACACATAAAGCCCCCAAAAGACTGAACTTTTAATTACTAAAAAGCAACTGTTTTATGACTAATTCCTGCATTTACTAAAATAAAATAGGGTGGTTATTAATTTCTACCCATAAATGAATACCTTTAACCCTTTTTCTTCTGTGAAGGTCATATGTCAGTATATACTTTCTTTTTCAAAAGAAGATAAAGTTATGAATATCAAGAAGGCGTCAATATTTTACTTCTACAGTTTTGCAGTTGCTGAGGGTAAATTCCATGTATTTTCTGTAGAAGTTTTCCTGGAGACTTGTGGATTCAGTCCCAGTACTTCCAGTGTCTCACCATGATAAAAAGAGTATATTCCAGTCATAAATAAAGCCATCTAATTAAACCCATGACATTTCTTGAACCTTCATATTCATATGAATGAATAGAATATTTGAAGGGCACTTAATTCATTATGCAAAAGCATCCATTATGAACATAAGATCCTTGAAATGAATTCCTGAAGTATATTTGGAGACAGGCAATCCTATCGTTGTGTGGAAATAAATAAATTTTCTAAATGTTACATCTTCTATTTTAAAGCTCTTGTCAGCATGTTTAGAATAACTACATGTCAGAAAGTTATTTAAAGGAGAATGACCAATCAACAATGTATAATTGAGAAAGGAACCAAAATACTGCTGAGCCTGGAAACCTAGACAAGAAAGTGTCTCTTCCCCACCAAGCTTTGCCTCATTCATGATTGCTACACAACAGCAGTACTCTTTTTTCTAGGCAGTAAAATAGACTTCTATGGAACTGTTGGTTGAAACGGCATTTTTGCCTTTCACTGATTTATGACGATGAAAGCATTGTATATTTAAAACTACTCATGTAGTAGTTTGAAAAAATTACTTCACTGTTTTTCTCAATCCTCTGTGGGTCTTGGGCAAGCAAGTTGTAGGATGGCTTTAGAAAATGCCTGTATAGCACAGACAGAATATGTATTCACTTGATGGAGGAATCCCAGGAGGAACAGCAGAGCTGACATTTGACACACATTGGTTATTAAACTATGTCTCAGGGAGTGTACCAAAAGTGGATTTGCCAGCCATGTCTCCGTTAATAAAGATGAACTGCAGTAGCTACCATACTTAGCAACTCTACTAGAAAGTAAGTTAATTATTAAGGTTATATGGAAAACAATTCCATTTGCCAATGGCTTTTGAGATTACTTTCATTTTGATGTGATGTGAAAAGAAAAACAAGCAGATTTCTTTCCCCAAATGAAGTTCTGTTGAAAAAGCTCTTTAAATTTCAAGAACTCAACTTGTGTGATCACTAGAAATAATCAGAGAACCCTGCCAGAGATCCATCATGATACTAAATTCTGCTGAAACTTCATGAAAATGTACACATCCAAGAAATATTTGAGCTATGGCAATATTGGATATTTCAACATCTTTCCGTTTTAGTGAAAGTAGCTCTTGTAATTATGTAGAAAACTAAGATGAATGCTACCACTCTTCTCTTACAACACTGCAACCAACTTATTAGTAACGAGTTCTGTTTTGCCACTTCTAAAGGAAATTGTTAAAATGGATAGGAAACAAATGCAACGGAAAACAGAGGTATTTTGTGATCATCATACTTCACAGGTTAATTTAGATTTCTTGTATTCAAAATGCATATTTACTTCAATGAAGGGTAAGTTTCAAAAGGCACAGTTTCTCCTTTTGTGCCATTGAAACTGCACTGAAGAAGAAACCTTGATATATGAGACTGCCAATAGGATTAAATAAATTAATATTTTTAAAATTATGCAAGTACAATATTTTTTTGCTATGGCCCCCATCGTTGGGATAAACCAGGAAAAGGAAGGACACGACCACTACGGCTAAGCATGATCTCACTGAGAAGTACATAGTCTAATCTTGCCAGAGTGACTGCTGGGAAGCTGTTAAGTCTCTCTCTTTTCTTCTCCCCACCACTGCTCCTCTTTCTATTTTACTAATGCAGCATGAAGAGCAAAACCAGAGTTCACAGAGCCATGCTGTGAAAGGTAAGGCAACTTTCATTCTTATATATATAGAGGAACTCCAAATTAATCATACTTTCTAGGAGGTTTTCTGTTGCAGCATAATCTTGACTTGACGTTCTCATGTTGGTTAGATTTTTAAGAACAGAACATTTAATATAATGTTATTTATCAAAGCTTGTCTAAAAAAGCCAGTGACCAGCTGGTTCCAAGTAATTTAGTTATTCTGTATTAATTAAGTTTCATAATCTGGGGCAATTATGCCTCTTACCCATGAGAAATACTTGACTCCTGCCAGTCAAGTGGGTTGGATTCCCCAATAGATTGGATTCTCTTCTGGCTTGCATAATTTCGAAAATTATTTATATTTATGCTTGCAATTAAGAACTTCATTTAAAATGTAATTTATTTTTCTTTTATCACTCTTTTTGCAAAGATAAAGTGGCTACTCCTATTGCTAGAAAGAAGATATTAGGTTAAATGCTGTTACAGCTGCTAGAAATAGAACATACGAACTAATGCACTTCTAAATGTTTATCCTCTTTTAAGGACCATTCACCAAGAATCCAACACGACACCAACTGGAGTCAATAGAAATATGCAGTTTTCACTTACCATTGGATCAAGTTAGGAAGGTGAACACTGACAATATTGTTCTATAGAAATAACATTGAAAACACCCAAAATATAGGTAAGTAAAGAAAACTTCACTGAAGCGGGAAATAAAAGAGCACTAATGGTTTTGCCTATATATTAGGCAAACCGAATGTTTGAGATATATCTGTATTGAAAGAAACGTTAGCATGCATGTAGCTATTCTACCAGTTTACTGCTACAATTGTACCAGGAAATCTTTCTAAGCCTAATGAGGCTGACTCAAGTCACCCATTTAAAGATAGCTTCACAACTGGTTCTTCCCATGATAGTTTGTTTTTAAACTAGACATTTCTCTCCATGATAGTTTGAATTTAAACAACCCATTTCTCTCCATCGCAGCTGTTCACTTCTGTTTGTGTGCTGCCCCCATTGTTCTCTTGGTTCATTTATTTGGGTGGCTGTGGATGAACCAGATTGAGAAGCTGACACAAGTTAAAAATAAGCCAAGGAAAAAAAAGATTACTATTTTAACCCAGTTATTTGCTTGATCCAGTTCACCAGCTTCAGAAAGCAAATTAAAGAAAATTTTGCATTTTTTCTTTTTATCAGGATGGGCCTGCACTCTGGGACACTTGAGGCCAACTCAGGATATATGGTCATTTCATATTAAGTCTTCTGCAATGCATTTCTAACCCTTAAACATAAGGATAAAAGGTCTGATGATAGGGGTGAAGAATTTACAAAAGACAACATGCTTGGGTCATTTCCAGAGACTGAATTAATGGATAGTAGAATATACATCACTTACATCTAATACCTAAAGTATGTTTCAAAATAATTTTAATATTTGCAAATATTTTTCTACGGTAGCTATGAACAAATTATCTATTTGAAATGTGTTTTAAATGTCATTTAAGTATTCGTGTTTCTTTCTTGAAGAAAAAAATGGAAAGTTCTAAAGCACCTTGTGTTTTATATTTAGATGTGTGATGTAAAAATATCACTAAAAGATTTTTAATTATTATTAAGATTACAATTGTATAAAAAAATAAGGAATTAAAAGGTCTTTGAATAGATTCTTTCAAGAACCTCTTGAACTCAGTGGGAGGGAAGACAGTTTTTCTATGAAAATCTTTCTGGATTTCTATTCAGATAATGCCTCTTTGAAATTAAGGTTATTATTTTCTTCAAAACATATAAAAATAATTAATATTTTAATAACTTGTACAAGTGTGAGGAAATAGTTTAGCTATTTAAACACATTATGGTCATACTGTAAAACTCACATTTGGCAAAACAAAAAAAAATTTCAACAACTGCAATAAATGACTGTAAGAAGTAGGTAAGCATTATCTGTAGTACATAATTCCTAATTACTTGGGATTGATACCTTCAAAAGATTAATCTGTTTTCTATAAAATTTATTTATAAAATTGTATAGTTTTACATGTTTATTTTTAAAGCCATATAGTAACATGTATCACTTCTCAATGTTCTACCAATATTATTTAATGAAATGACTATGTTATTTCAAAATATTAACTGTTTTCAGAAGAATATGGGTGAGGCAGAAAGGGAGCAAAGGCCTCTTATCCCTGTATGTTCCTTCAGAAAAAGAAGCTAGCTCTACACAACTCTCCTTAGAGTTCATAGAAGCCTTGACAGAAGCCAGGAATGCCTATAATGTCTACAATGCCAAGCATTTCACAATATGCCTTATATCTTTATCAGTTCCTGAAATGACTAATTTTACAGGAATGTAATATATTTTCTGTGCACTTAGGTTCCTATTACTAAAGTAACACGATTTTAAAATAAATTAATGTTTGCACAAGATGTGAAATGGACTAATAAGTTTATTAGCAAAGAAAAGAGACTACGTTTTCCTGTAAGAAATTAGTAAGTCACAACACAAAGAATGGAGACAGGGAAAGTAGCTGCTTTGAGGAGGCAGCAGCTGCTGTGAGGAAAAGCCACTGCAATGTACGTGCATGAAAGATTTGACCTAGCTCCAGATACATACAAGGTCCAACATGCTATCTGATACTTTTAATTTCCAGATTAGTAGGAAAATAAAGGCAACATAAACAAGATAACAGTCATCCTAGTCTTGCTAAGACACTGTTGTGCTTGCTACAGCAGAAGTAGTATCATAGAATCATAGAATAGTTTGGGTTGGAAGGGACCTTTAAAGGTCACCTAGTCCAACCTCCCTGCAACAAGCAGGGACATCATCAACTAGATCAGGCTGCTCAGAGCCCCATCCAACCTGACCTTAAATGGTTCCAGGGATGGGTCATCTACCACCTCTCTGGGCAACCTGTTCTAGTGTTTCACCACTCTCATTGTACAAAATGTCTTCCTTATATCTAGTCTAAATCTACCCTCTTTTAGTTTAAAACCATTGTCCCTTGCCCTA
Source organism: Stercorarius parasiticus (assembly GCA_013396915.1). Classification (NCBI taxonomy): domain Eukaryota; kingdom Metazoa; phylum Chordata; class Aves; order Charadriiformes; family Stercorariidae; genus Stercorarius; species Stercorarius parasiticus. The sequence continues at coordinate 324,939 of VWZL01005586.1, forward strand.
TCACAACAGGCCCTACTAAAATGTTTGTCCTCGTCTTTCCTGTAGGCCCCCTTTAAGTATTGAAAGGTTGCAATAAGGTCTCCTCGGAGCCTTCTTTTCTCCAGACTGAACAACCCCAACTCTCTCAGCCTGTCTTCGTAGGAGAGGTGCTCCAGCCCTCTGATCATTCATGGCCCTCCTCTGGACTCGCTCCAACAGGTCCATGTCTTTCCTGTGCTGAGGACTCCAGAGCTGGATGCAGCACTTGAGTGTAGTAAGGCAAAAGTAAGAGTCCTGACTCTAATTCTTCACCAAAATAGATTTTCTGGACAACGGAATTTGCCCAGAGAAACAAGACACTCATAGATTTTAACTTCTTACTTTAGTGTGCAAAATGAAAAAAAAGAGGAAAAATATGCTTATTTTACCATTTTTTTGTGTGTGTTAAAACTACTGACTGTTCTGTCCTTCTTTTTATTGATACACACTTAAGTATTATTGTCTTATCTGACTTATAGTTGAAAATAGAATAGAATAGACATAGTATTAATTCCATGTAACTTCACTAAATTAGTTCTCTCCTCTCATTTGCCCCAGTTTTAAAGTCATGTATTTTCCTCAGGTGTCCCTGCCCATGGCAGGGAAGTGCAAGAGATCTCTGATCCTTTGGCATGGGATTGTTCTTTTAAGAACATGAGTGGATTTCATTCTAAAAGATATATATGCACTTCTCCATGTGCTTTAGCTGAGGGATTGATCTGGTTTTGCAAAATAAAAAAGATGTGATGTAAATTAAATTGCTTATCTGGGATTTCTGATGGTTAGGATGCAGATAATTGAAGGCCAGTTGGAAAACAAACTAAACTTTCTCCTAGAAAAACTGCCAGAGTGTGTCCGGAAAAGCAACTGGACCTAGAAATACTTCCTAAATACTTAAGGAGGCAAAAAAGCCACACCTCATTACCTCATTTCTAGCTGTTCAGTATTCACTACATTTGTATTAGTGTTCTTAAACAAAGAAATGATTTTAATTAATCTTTTTATTTGACACTATTTTGAATATTTGATATCACATTTCCACTGATGTTATTTCTTTTACAAAAATGCAATTATTTTGCACTTGTACTGGTGTAATTTACAGCAGAATGAGGCCCTTAGAATTACTGGAAGCAAGGTGGATGAGATACCATAGCCAATACTTTCCAGTAGAAAAAGTTGGGTCAGCTATTTTAAACTTGTCCAACAACAGTTGTTTAAGCTGACATTTTCCATACTGGAATTCTGGCTGAGTCTGGAAACTTTTAGAAAACGTTAGCAATAACACTTTATTTGTGAGAAGAGAATACAGAAAAACCAGGTTGTTTTCTACATAAGTAAAAAAATCTGAGATCTTTTTTTTTGTGCAACCTGGTCTAGTGGGAGGTGTCCCTGCCCATGGCAGGGGGTTGGAACTAGATGATCTTTAAGGTCCCTTCCAACCTAAACCATTCTATGATTCTATGATTTTCTTGACAATATTTTAGCCCCATCTCACTCTTCCCCTGTCTTCCCCTTCTCCATACTTTGTGACACGATTTTGAACTTGAGCAAATATGGACATTTCACGGATAGATCTGTCACTGTCCCCATGAAATACCATCTTAAATGGCCACATGATAAAGCTTTAATGTGCCACTCGGGCATACCCATAGCAAGCTGTGAGAGACAACAGTCAAAATCCTTAGAAACTCCACACTCACAGAACACATTAAAGCTTTACAAGGCTTGTAATGATGAGTAGGCTGTTCCTGCACCATCTCCATAAAGTGAACGACTGAGCTCATAGACAGAGTTTTGGAAAGTTTTCTCTTTCCTGGCTGTCCCCAGCTGCTCTGCCTCAGAGAGGTTCTGGTATAAGAAGTGAAAACTGCAGTCACATAGTCTGAGTTTTTAAGTATTAAGCACTCAGACTGTAACAGCTGTCAGAGGGACCTCTGCTCTAGACATATGAATTGCTAAAAATACTGCCTTATTTGAAAAATGAGGCCTCAGCCTTCTCAGTTAGACACATGAAATTAATGGATCCCTTTGACCTACACCTCTCCACACTTCAGCTTCCTACAAATCAAATAGGGATAAAATATTCCATTATTTCACATGGTCATTGTGATAATAAACTAATGCATTTTTGTGGTGATTTCAGATAGAAGTGACACATTTCATAGAAAAATCTATGAGAAAGGTAATGATGCAGAGAAGAATTTAAATAGAATTTACACTGTCAGCTGTAATGAATTAGGCAATATTTTAGATATGCGCTTCTATATCATAATACATAGGCACTTGGATGCCAAATTAAGATTGCAGAGGCATTTTTCATTCTGGCATTTACAAGCTTTTTAGTGCTTGGTTTCTCAACCTTACTCACATTTTTATGTTTGTGCATATGTCTGTAGTCTTTAAAACAGTGAATTTTGCTGCAGCAGCACTTCAAGTCTGTAGTTCCTGGCAAATTCTACAGCCTCTGAATAGAAAAGGACTTATTTCTGATTGCCACAATTGTTTCTCCTTATAATTGTTATTAATTACTACCGACTGTAATTTGCTTCTACAGTCTGTTTTCTCGCTGCATGCCCTGCCTTGCATGTTTGCGACTCTTGGGAGAGCTGAGGAGTCACTTCAGAGACACTGTCCCTCGTCGCTTTGCCACATGCTCACTGCTATGGACTTGTGCTACCTGAGCACAGACCTCTGTTTATAAACATTTTAATCTTTCAGTTGCTGACCATAATGGAAAATAATTGACCAATACACTAATGGAGAAGGGATTCACTCCCAGATTTTTGCCGACAGGCTATGAAATCGGGTAAGTGAACAGCAGAATAGATCGCAGTTTGCTATTTCTTGCCCTGTTTCACCTCTACTGACCAGTTTGGTTTAGCATCACTCAACTTTGAGGAAAGTTAGAAATGTAATCTTGTGCTACATACCAATACACTTAATAACATTTTTAACTGTTGCCAGCTAAAATCAGTCATATAAATACATCCTTGATGTTAAATCTAGAGACGTGAAAGGGATTAGCAGGAATGTATTTTCTACTTTTTTTTTGTCACTGGCTTACTTTTGCACGTGTAGCTCTCAATTAATAAAGGAATGAATTTACTTGGTAAGAAAGTGCCATATTTACATAAATATTGTCCAAGGAAAGTAACAGCCTCACATTTTAACTTGAATTTGAATAAAGTGGAACTTGTAGTGTCCAATAGCTTAGAGTTGATAGAAAAGATGCCTATACATTCACTCCAATAGCATGGTAAAAGCCAATAGGGAAAAACACCAAAAGTAACAGATGCTGTGGCAAATTTTGCACATCATCAGAAAGAAAACTTGAACTGGTGTTTTATTTGTATGCTGTTTAAGCAGGCAGATTTCTAGAAACAGCCTTTTAAAAAAGAACATAGCGAAAAAGACTGAGTCTGGGCATTTTGACAGCCAAGTAGGTCACCAAGAAAAGAGCAACCCAACTAATGTAAAACAGAAATAATCCTGAAGATGAAAACTAAACAAAAAAAACCTCAGGGATCTAGCTGAAGCAATCACTTAAATCCTAAGGAGAAAAAAAAAAAAAGGTTATACAAAACAATGTCTCTAAGAGAGGTCACTATAAATCCAGATCAACAAAGATTAAAACAGCAGCAGGAGAAATTCACCATAGCAAATCAATTTCACAAAGTAAAAGTCCTTTATCTCAGTGATAAACTAGAGACAAGCTAAAAGCATGCAGGAGAAAATCATACAAAAGAATAACTACGGCCTTCGGTGTAATATATCAAAGTTAAGTCTGGAATACCATCCATATTTTAGTACGTTTAAAGATCACAAATTAAATAGACATAAAACTTTTGATGAATCCTGAGATCAGGATAATTGGGTATACCAAATACAATATGTATGTTAGAAGCATCCCCAAGTCCCAGTGAGAAAGAGAATCCCGTGTACAAAAAACATATGAAATCATTGTCACCATTCTTAGCAATGCAGCATGAGCAAGATAGACACTGAACTTGTTTTATCCACTGGAGCTTTTACAAGATAAAAATTATGGGTTTTTTCAATACATTTATTGCTCTGCTGCAAGTTTATCCATAATGAAGGTCCTACAAATTATAGGTTTTAAGATAGCATTCAAATACATGTGTAGGTGTTAATTAGACATAGCAAGCTGCTAGGGACCAAATACAACATCATATAAAAGAACAGCTTTTGAACATTACAGCCTAAATACAGCCTCACACTTAAGAAAAGTGAAAATTCAGTTAACTGTACACTGCATTGTTGTTCCCATGTTTTATCAGCAATGGCAATATGTTTTAAGCTTTCCATACAGAGGCCAATTTGCATTACAGTCAGAAGAGAGTTTGCATCTAACATTTCAAGCACCATAACAAAAATGTTCTATCTTGTCTCCTTCAAAATGTTTCATCAGAATTCCCAAAAGATAAAAATTACAGGAGCTTTTGAAATATACTGAAAGACAGCAGGACCATGCAGTCAGCATTGTTTTCTATAAATTCAATGTAAATGCTAGACATGCTGTTGCAGGCCTGACTTGATCCCATTTCTAATCTGCCTGTACCCTTCCAAACCTTCCTCCAGAGATTCAAACTGTTTCATTTTGTCACAATATTATCTAAAAACTGTTCCTCCCGTACACTTTTCTATTCAATATCTGAATCAGACAATGATTGTAATTCCTTCAAGTAATTGTAATAATATTTACAACTCCAAACAGCTGCCATCATTTTTGTAAAATACCAAAAAAAGCTAAGTAGATAGGATGCACATGAAGAATGATGAAAGGTCAAGCTCTAAACCCAAGTTTTAGAGAACCTTTGCATCATCCCTGCAGTTTTCAAAAGATCGTGAGAATGGAATTTGCAACATGCTTTCTTAACTCCTCCTGATTTACATAATGACAATACAAAACTGATTATAAATTGATGATGAGTTTCACTGAGATTACTCAAACTGATTGGTACTAAAGGAACTAGTGCCAGCTATGTATGTATAAATGCATTAGTATTTATTTATTCTGTTTTTATATATGAAAGCAGGTGGTTCAGACTAAGACTTTTGAAGCACTGACAAAATCTCCCTCTCACAGAGTGACTTGGACTTGAAAAATGGAAAAGAAAGACTTCTCATGCCTTCACTAATCCTTAACTAAGAATACTGTATATTTCATTATGGGATTTTGTTTATGTAAGGATCATTTGAGTTTGTATACATATCCATTTATCTACATAAATTGTTCCCTATAAAAATTATCCTCAAATCTTGTCACTTTCAAACCACATGATAAAAATTAATGTTATCAAGAGATATGGAACAAGTCCATAACAAACAAGGAATTACTGTAAGTTTTAGATCTGCTAAGGATTTGACTTCTTAAAATCAGTGATTCAGTCATAAAAACAAGGATATTCAAAGACAACTGAAAAAACGAAAGGAGTAGGCTCCTTCTGAGCCCTTTGAAAATCCAAGATGTGATCACTGAGCAGAGTAGCATTTATTTTTCTGTCATACATTAATGATTTAGCCAATCAGATTAGAAGACAGCAACAACAGAAAACAGCAAGAGTTTTAGTAAAAACACACCTATCTTACGACTTTGATTAACGCGAAGGTACTTAAACATAGTACAGAACTAACAGCAAGGTACATAAGTGAGAATGATTGTAAAGAGCACTGGATGAACTCAGCTCATGGGTAATGTATACTTGTAGGATGTGCTTCTAAACCGCAAACTTCAGAAACGTATTTCCTAAGAGATTCCTGCCCCATTCTTCTCTTTTTTTTTATATAATCATTGTCTATTTACATCTTACTGACTGAAATTCTAAGGTCCTGTCTCAGTTAGCTGTAACCTCAAGGGAAAATCTTCACTGGATTATCTGCATGGTCTCCTTTGACTCTTCAAAATTAATTCAGGGACCTAGCATGCATAGCTGACTCCTTCAGTTACTCACCAATTTATTAATATTATACTGGTCTTAAAATATGTCAGTATTTGCTTTTCCCTCAGCGTACAAATGATTTTTCCTCAGCCTTATCCAGAGGCATGGAGACCTTTACACAGTAGTAAGGAAGAGGAATATAACACATGTACAAGCACTGGTTCGTGAAAGTTACCTTTAAGATAACTGGGGCAACAAGTCCATAAACTGTCAGTACTTCACTTCAGTGCCCCTAAAGACCGGTAGGAAGACTTGCATTTGATTTTGGAGACGAAAGAGTAGGTGTATTTGGATTCTAGGTCTTTCCAGCCACTCACAAAGGTTTAGGAGGTCTTTGCTACAGATAGCTGACCTACATTAGTATTTAAGTACGTAAACAGCATAAACACACGAAAAAAAATTGCTGAGCTGTTAGAATACTTTCTCTATTTGTAGCTTCAGGATGTTAAATAATAGAGCAAATTTCCCTTTACCAAAGAAGAAAGATGTTTAGTTTCAACAAGACATTTTTATACACATAGATAGTCGTTTCTTTTAGTACAACCATAGTGATAAAAAATCTCAATAAGAAAGTGAGCTAATTACTCTAGTCTTTTCCCCTGTTAATGAAATATTAGCAATATTAACAACTAAGAATATTTCTTTAAATACGTTTTGGAGCAAAACCAGTTCTCTGTGAATATCAATATTTGTAAATTTCTATAATTTCCTTGCAATTATCAGATAGCAACATCATTGGTTTTGTTTTGTAATTATATGAGAGTAGAAGGAAATTTACCCACTTTTTCTTTAACTTCATGTCATTGTTCTACTTTTCTATTCTATTATTTCTTGTAACAAGCTGGACAGCTGAATTGAATATCTCCCTTTGCCTTTCTTGTCTCAGATCTCCAAATCACTAGACAGTGACACAAGGTAATTGGTAATTATTAACTGGGAGTTGTCTGTACTTGTTTTACATTTTAAAAGTGCTGTATAAGTCCCATTATTCTTAAATGTCCTTTTGCAGAAATTGAGAAGCTATCATTTTCTTAACTATATTTTCCTAGTCATACCCACGGAAGTGTTAAAAACAGTAATAACACTGGTGCTGACTCATTTCCCATTGCCTCCGAACACATTTGTGCTGAATTAATATGAACAGTAGGTTTGAAAGGTATTATACCCAAAGCAATGCCTTGCTTTCAATTCCAGTTCCAGAAGGTTGCAAATCAAAACCGCAAACTCCTTTTCTGTAATTTTAAGAAAGGAATCAAACATGTTCTACTGTTATTTTGTTGCTACGTTCAAATGAGAGGCAAGCATCTCGCCAAATCTGAAGAAGAGTTTTGACTGATTTAAAAAAAAATTCTTTAGAAAATCTAAAAATGCACATCATTTCTTATATATTTCTGTAACATCTATTTGGTAAAAGCAGGTGGTACAGTGGGTTGCAGGTTTCTGTTCTAGTAATAGAATCTAATAGTTTGGTAGGAGCTCAAATTGACGCTAAGTCAATTTGCTTCTAGCTGGTATTTCTACAGCATTTTACCCCAGTGCATCCAAAGTAAGTGAAAAAAGCTTCTTTTTTTTTTTTCATTATTTCATTTTTTTCATTATTTCTTAGAAGCCAGCATTTGCCAGGTAATAATTCCAGGTGAAATTGCTCCAAATCAAACACCACAGCTCTTAGTGGCAAATGAGTTAGAGAAGAATTTTATTCTAGAAAGTTTTGGAATGATACCTTTCTTGCAAAGAGTAAGAAAAATTGGAAATTTGAGGTTCCCAACTCCCTTGTGCAGTGTCGTCTTCTTACCCAGAACAAAAGAAAGGAGAAAAAGGAAAATAGTATCTGAGATGCTCATTTGCAGGCACATGCAGACCTGCTAGAACTGTACTCCATTTTCTACCATTGCAAGGTCTTTGGAAGCCATGTTTCTTCCCTTAATGCATCCACCTGTCCCACTTACGTCCCTGCTCCCCCCTCAAAATAACTCAGTATTGTAACAACCAGCTTTTGGCCTTCTCTGGAAAACTGCTTGTATTTTCTGGGGAACAGCCTGTCCTATTGACTAATTCCATATAGCTAAAATCAAAGGCTAAAAAGCTTTACTCAAGAAAATGGCTTTTTAACATAACTTGGTCAATTTTTATATGTAAGAAGAGACAAATCACATGAAACTGGGCCTGTGTTTGGGAGATTTCAGTCTGCAAAATACCAGCAGTATTACAATCATAAAAATAGGGCTTTGTAGAGGCCACGCCAATTTAGCTAAAGTATTGCTCTCCTGACACTGTCATTATATGAACACAAAGCTCTTCCTATTCTCAGCTCTCACTTGCAGTTTATAAATAGGTGTGTTGCTCTGTGCAAAAACAGGTTGCAAACAAGATGGAAGGAACCAGTAATGAGAAACAACCTACCTTTTTCCTAGGGTCTAATTATTCTTTGTACTGCTGCAATGAACTGCGTAAAAGCACTTGAGTGCCCTGTGTGCTTTAGAAATGAACTATGTCCTTTTTCTCGTCTTTGTTATTTTGTGGAAATAATTAATAAAAAAATATTAAAGTGGAGTCCAGTAACAGTAGGTTGATCAAAAGAATAGTTGAGATTAAAAAAAAAAGTCCTTATTTTTTTTCTACACTACCACTCCTTCACATTTCTTCAGGCAACATTTCTGCATGGCACTGACACAGGAAGAGAAAGTTTGGTAGGATGAGGGCAAAGGCACACATAATGTCACTGTGGCAATTAGGAGGTACCCAACGCACTCAATGGCAGCAGTAGTACAAAGAAGACCTACCAGATACAGCCGTTGGCCCACAGCCCATGTGATCTGTGCTGCCTGAGGAAAGGCACTATCAAACTAGTCTTTGTCTGGCCAAGATCTGTGGGACAAAGAACAATTTGTATAGGAAGCAATGATCTTAAAAATCCCAATAGAAAAATGGTGGATTTCTGCCAAACTGCATATTGGGAGCTTTGGGAGGTTTTGAAAGAGATGTTTCCCCTTACAAGGGAATTGCCTTACACATGTACTCTTTTTCCTCTGACTTTTTTTTTTAGAGAGATGCTATTAACCTTGCAAAAAGGCAGCAAAATTCAGTAAGCCTATAGTCAGACAGTTCTTCCCTCAGAAAGCTCAACATAGCGTCTGTCAGGTCTGCTCCCAAGACTGAACAGCACCTGTCTTTCCAATATAGTTTGCTCCTGTGCCCTCCCTGTCCCTGGTATTTTCAGCTGGAAACCCTTAGCCTAAAATCCCATTGCATCCTCTATTAAAAGAAGATCTGAAAAGAGACACAATAAAATATTTAAACACTTGGTCCCAGGAGTAGGTTTCAAAACTGAGGATTTGGCATCCATACGACATATATATATATAGCACACTATATATGAAAGCAGTATGAAAGTGACTTAGAACGACAACACAAAAATTTTATACTCTGCTGCCCAGACAATAAAAAATCCCAGGATAGTGACATGTCTGAAATCCATCCCCTCTGGAAATGCTGCATGTAATGCCAGACAAGAGCAAAGCATTCCTGTCCACTCGTGATCCACAGTCATGAATTCTTGGTTGAGAGTAGGCTGGATCCAGATTTATTCCTTTCCTTCTAGACTGCAATGGAATGGTTTCCGCATAGCTGCCTTGAGGTCAACATACTGCTAAGCGAAGGACTGCCTTGGGTTTAAAACTTATCTTCAACCTCAAATCCATGTTCTCTATTTTCTAGAGAATTTTCTAACTGACATGCTATCTGTAGGCTGGAACTAAGGTTCCAGAAAGAATTTTAACACATTTTAAAAGGAGGCAGAGAGGGAATTAGGAACTTACGAACTAGTCAGCCAACTGCAATTCTCAGAAAAATACTGCAATAAACAACCAAACAATTTGAACGTCTTTAAGGGATAGCCTAAGAGGGGAATCCCTTGCATCAAACCAATTTAAATCTCCTTCTAAACCAGGCAATAGGCCTTGTGGATAGGAGAGAAGCAGACAAGATCATATGTGTTAACTTGCAAAAAAATTTTTTGATACTTCCATAAGACTTTATTTCAAGCAATCAAAGAAAAATATCTTGATGAAACTAAAGGAAGATGGGTACAAAAGCACTTGGGAAACGATTTTAACAATTTTTAAAGAAAATTTAAAATTAATAGTTCATTGTCCAAAGGGAGGGATGATTGAGTATAAAACCACAGAAATTTTCCTTACATCTGATACTACTCAATAATGTAGAATCAATAAATTAGATTATCAAATAAAAGAGTAATTTATTACAGTTGTATTTTATATTAGGTTTTGGAGAGTACATAAGCAGATTGAATGACAGAATTAGAATATGGATGCTTGAAGAAACTGTAGAAAAGAGCAATGCAATAAAAAAAGAAGACAAGTTCAAAGTAGTATTCTGTTTAGGGTTTACCAAAAGTACAACACCAAGATTACTAGGCAGAGTTTCTTCAAAAAAGAATCCATGAGTCACTGTCGTTCATAAGCCAAGGTGAACCAACACTGTCTTACTATTGTGAAAAAATAAGCCATAGTGGGATGCATAAACAATAGTGTCGCAGACAATGCGATATGAAGTAGCATTTCTACTCCCACAGATACAGATAGATGCTTCAATAGAGTACTGCATCCTGCTTCAGGCATCTAACTTCAAGAAAGGAGTTGGACAAACTGGAGCAGGATAAGAGGCAAAATATGTACTCTGGAGAAAAAGACTGAAGGAACTGGGTTTGCTTAATTTCAGAAGAAACCTAAACCTATAGAACTCCAGCAATGATTTAAGCAGATAGTCCATTACTTGCCGTATAAAATGATTAAAGCTGTGTCTGAAGTGCTGTGAAATATTAGGTTCCTTTCATTGTCCTCCAAGTGAAAAAACACAAATTGAAAAAATTTGCTTTTGGGGGGCCACGTCATCCATATCTAAGACTGCAAGGAAATCATTGCTACTGGATTTCCTTTTTTTTCTCTACTTACCACATCTGGCTTACTTTCACAAATAACCCCATCATTAGCAACGTAAAGTCAGCACAGAAGAACGCAGGGCTGAAGTAGACATCCCAGACCTGGAAACAGTAAATGCGAATGTGTCGTGGTTTAACCCCAGCCAGCAACTAGGATCATGCAGCCACTTGCTCACTCCACACCCCTACTCCCCCAGTAGGGTAGGGAGAAGAGGGAGAAAGGGAGGGAAAAGGAAAAAAACCTCGTGGGTTGAAATAAAGACAGTTTAATAGAACAATAACAGAAAAAGGAAAATAACAATAATACTAATAATAATGGTAAAAGAATATAACACAAGTTGCTCTCACCACCCGATGATCGGTTGCCCAGCCCATCTCGAGCAGTGATCAGAGATTCCTGCCCCCCAGCCAACTCCCATTTATATACTGAGCATGATGTCTGTGGTGTGGAATATTCCTTTGGCCAGTTTTTCCTGTCTATGCTCCTTCTCAGTTTCCATAGGAAGCTGAAAAAGTCCTTGACTACGGACTTTTTCTTTACTTAGTCCTTGACTAAGTAAACATTGGTTAGCAACAACTAAAACAATATGTGTTATCAGCATTATTCTTATACTGAACCCAAAACACAGCAGCTACTAGAAAGAAAATTAACTCTATCCCTGCTGAAAGCAGGACAAAATGAAAATAGATCTGGCAAAAAAAAAAAAATGTAGTAAGCTTAAAATGCAGTGTAAACTGTGGGGAGGGGGGGGAAATATTTAAAACATTTAACTATATTTGGAAATATATTTTAAAATATCAGTTTTAGTCCTTATAAGTGAGTGGAATATTCACTGAAAACCAAGGCACCACCTATGCAGCAAGCTTCTGGTTTTAACCAGATGACTAACTACTACCAACAGGAAGGAGGGCATTAGCAAAGTCTTCCTTACACTGTTTAGTCTAACAGAAGAACTTTGAAAAAGAGCAATTAAAAACATTAATTTACCTATTAATACTTAAACTTTTTTAAATTATATGTCAAATTTAGGAAGGCCTTAATACAAAAATCATAAGTTATCATATATTTTGTCCAGTGAGCTGAAAAACTGTTTACTTAAAGTAAACTTTATTTTGGATTATTGGACCTCCTTCCCAAATTGCAGGGAGATCTCAGACATTACTAATCAACAAACACCATTTATTACAGGCATCAAAATGTGTGGAAAATGGTGATTCCTAAGGCCTGTATTTCACATTAAAAGGCATGAAAAATGTAAACTCTTTGTTCAAAATCATACCTGAAATCTTTTATTTCAACACCATGTATGTTGAAACCATATTTTTAAATTAATGTTTAAAGACTGAGCTCTTGTACCGTTTAGATAAGCAGCAGAAGACAAGGATTCAATTAGGCTGAATGCCCCCACCAGAAGGCAGTAACTAGAGTCCAAATTCCTCTTTTTCTGGTATGGAGAGGGTTATCTTGAGTGAGCTCTCACGGCAAATGAAGGGATCAGGGCCAGCCAGCATGGGTTTAGGAAAGGGAGGTCCTGCTTAACCAACCTGATCTCCTTCTATGACCATGTGACCTGCCTTCTGGACATGGGGAAGGCTGTGGACGTTGTCTATCTGGACTTTGGTAAGGCCTTTGACACCGTCCCCCACAGCATTCTCCTGGAGAAGCTGG